>JBAJFG010000527.1:0-178085 GCA_037903475.1 Ancylostoma caninum | reverse complement strand
CAAGCCAGAAGAATTGAGGAATGAAGAGTCCAAATAAGCTGCTTGTACGAAACACCCATAGAGCTTCAATACATATCCAAATTTCATCATGGCAGCTCAATCCAAAGGTGAGTTGTAGCAAAAAAATCCTCTTATCGAAATGACGCTGATCATATCTTTTTGACCGCGACTGTATTTCATTTATATGTTTTTATGCTTTGTTGTAAGAGTTTTCATTGCTGAAATTCTGTCACCACTCTAGGACCAGGTCCCTTTTTGCAGATGCCCCAACTTTTTTCTTCGCTCGGCTCTTCCACTTTCTTTTTCCATTCCCTTTTCTCTTTCCTTGATTCTAACCTCGTTTCTCTCCTTCTCGCTCACCTCTGCAACCACCACGCTGCTGACGAATCCTTGTTATATTCACTACGATAGGTTGAAATAGCTGGACTTTAATATTCTAGGTACCTAGAAGATTCTAATAGTACTTTCTAACAAGATGATGCTGTGCCTACCCGAATTTTTATTTGTGGTCTAGAATATTCGGGTGAGCTTTGATACGTTCGAAGAAGGCTATCCTAAACTAATGCTTACAATGTTCATGTTATCCATAGTTTGCTTCATTTTTCACAAGGAGGCCAACTTTCATGGATGAACCGCCATTTGTACCTGCCGGCGTTGTAAATGCGCTACCATCCTTGGTGTGAATTCAGACATTATTTACTACCTACTTGCGCTCCTCTTGTCGACACCTTTTCTTGCCTCTGTTCGACAGCGTTTTGTCACTGAGTGACAACTTTCTTTACTGTCCAATTTCTGTTGCTACCACCTCGTGACATGGGTGAGGAAGTTTTTGAGTACTCTGTCGCTTATCATTTTTTTTGGAAAGAGTTCTCCAGTACTAGCGCCCCTTCGGGACACTAGAAAGTGGGGTGGGGCAGTTATCTGAAGTATGTGCAAAAGCACCACACGTGCGAAATGCTTAGGAAATTAGCAAATAAGCAGAACTAATCATTAACTGAGCTCAAATACAAGATCCTTCTTATATCATTAACTGAGCTCAAATACAAGATCCTTCTTATGAGTTGCGTATATTCTACGGGCTTGGCCGCCTCGTCAGGATTCGAGTCTTCCGCAATCCTAGCCTTTCTTGTAAATTTTTAATCACGCACCTACATGTAAAGCTAGTTTCCGATGCAATGATACTACCTACTTTTTTGTCACATTTCCCACATGCCTATGAACCCATTATGAGCGGCCACTTTCAACTCTAAGCAGGAGTATCTTTCACATGGCTTTAGTACTTGTGAACAACGCAGTGTAACTAATGCCGTGCGAATAATCACCTGAAATGATTCAAGCTTCACGTTGCTGAGATAGTCCAACTGATGAGCTTCTGCTTCACTATACAGTGAGGAATAAGAGGTGGTCGACGGAGACACAAATGAGTGCGTAGCGTGCCCCTACTCCACCGGTAGACGTGCATCTTGATGTTTTCCCCACTACTGGGGCACGGCGGACCCATTCTCCATCCGTGGACACGTATCCTAGCATTTTCCTCACTAATGGGAACCATGCGGACTCACTCTCTATCTGTGCACCCGTATCCAGGCGCTTTCCCCAATTTTGGGCCAGGGAAGACCCATTCTCCATTCATGGACCTCTATCCTGGCGTTCCTCCCACTATTGGGCCAGGGCAGACCCAATAGATTGGTGCGATCCGTGTCCCAGCGGTTTACCCAATATTGGGCCCCCTGCGGATCCATTCTCGATCGATGGATCCGTACCCTGCCTTTTTCCCCACTATCGGGCCACGGCGGACCCAATCCCCATCCGTGGACTCGTCCCCTGGCATTTCCCCACTAATGGGCTCCTGCGGACCCAGTCTCCATCGATAGACCCGTATCCTGCCGTTTTCTCCACTATTGGGCCACCCTTTCTCGATCGGTGGACACCCATCCTGGTATTTTTCTGAACTATGGGCCCCGGCACATAAGTCCGTCATCAGTGCACCCGCACTCTTTGTAAATCTTGAAAAAAAAAATGGAAGAAAGGATATATTTAGAAAGTTTGATCAATTGCACAACTGGATCCAGAAAATGTCACAGCGGCTCATAATGACTTGTTCTTCGTTCGTTCATCCTGTGTATTTGATTGTACTGTCCCTCTTAAAAACAGACGGATCCTCAAGCTGCATAATCCCCGTGGGACCTCAATAATGAGAGATGCGCAAAGAGCACATCCTACATAAGGAAACCGAGTGAATCCTATCGCTACGGCTTCCATTCATCCTTTTGAAGTGATCCACGTCCAGCGTTCCAAGATTGAGTTCAGTTACGGTCAAAGCTCCATCAGAGGGGCTACTCTGCTCCGTACATTGCTGCTATGCATCGTCAAATCGTTGTAAACACTGTCTCGCCCGGAGAGCTCGAGACCGCTAGCTGCTCCCACCGCGAAATCCCGAATGCACCCGACTTCCACCACGTCTATAAACCTACGACGAAACATCGGCCGAATGCCCCGTCAGCTGCGCATCCTGGCGAGGCACAGTCTATAACTGAGTCTCACAGCAAGTGCATGCGATCACGTGCTAGACCCCCTACGCCTGCGCTCAAGAAAATTTTGTTGCACTACCATGATTTATATAAGAGGATATGTCTCGAGTCAGTGAAACGGTCCTAGTGTAGTTGTAAGGCTACTTCAATAATGTGGTGGTACTGAAGGCTCAGTAATCTTTGCAGGGCCGCAACCGCAGGCCTGCACCAACGAGAAAATGCCAGCTCACTAAAGAGTGTGGAGCATCGGGAAGAACTGCAAAAAAATTTGACTGACAGAATAAAATTGACTAATCAAATAAAGCCTACTTTTTCAAGATATCGCTGTCCGTCGCCGATTTATTGGCGGCATTGTTCATCGTACCACTCAGCTTGTATAGTACCTTGGATCCCAGCTGGCGGTTTATGGGTGACAACTCCCTCGTTTGTAAGGGTAGTGCTTATCTTCAAATAGCTTTGTTTTGTTCTACTGTGTACACGTTTGCTTGGATCTGTATCGATAGGTAAGAGTACTGTCGCTTGGGTAATTTCCCCTGTAAGCGGTAACAAAGTAATGGATGCCATTTGTAGGTATTCGGCTATGATGAAGCCTTCACGATATGCAGATCAATCTCTTACTCGATGTAAGTGTTGGATTGTTTTTAGTTGGCTAACGTCTCTTCTGTTGTGCTGCCCAATCGTCGTAGCGCAAATGCAGGTGAGCCTTTTTACTCATAGCTGAAAAACGCAGAAGTATGCTCACGTTAGTAGGCGTCGATGAATATGCTTTTCGATGGCCACGAAAAGCATGCGGAGCGACCGCGCCGCTCGCGCTAAAATCCTGTCCGCGACAACAAACCATAGGGTTTCCTCGATAGTTAGTTAGTTTTCTTGATATCTAACATCAAATATGATGAATAACTACAAAGGAAACCTTGATTTGCCCATGCAGTGCCTACTCCAGCGCGAGCGGCGCGGTCGCGTCACGTACTTCCCGTGCCCGCGGGAAACGCACGCTATCGACACTCACTGCACATACGTAGATGCAGTACCAGAATATCAAAGGACATCCTTTTCCTTTCGCAGTCACCTTTCCATGTCGATGCTAACTATCTTGTTTTGCAAGCTCCAGTCTATTTTTTAAAATCTCAATCCTATTGAATACGGTGGTAACTGTTCAATGAGATGAGCTGTGTGAAACCACCATATCTAGGACGTATCATCGTTATAGACGCACGTCGAAATGTTGATATCTGGATTTGACATGGAATTCCCGCAGAAGCTACGGCAATCACTCAACTTGACCTGCGTGAAAATCCTATTCTACGAAATTCCACTCAGAAATGCTAGAAAAAGAGCATACCTTTCATTCACTCATCACATGAATACTGTCTACTGGGTTGATCGGAGAGTTCGCTGAGTGCATACAAACCTAAAGACCTCTTCGCCAGAATGCTCCCTTCGTCCGCTAGTTTAAGCGGAATTTTCTTGCGCCTCGTTCGGTGGAGTGCATTTTGTGTAGTCGAGTGGCTAAGAGAGATGTATGTCTATGATTTCCCCTTCAACTACGGCTGCAGCTCGATGTCGGCCGGGCGGAGTTCAGAGATATTGGAAGAGGTGAAGAAGTGAGGGGGGGGGGGGTATGGGGTAAAGCGGGAGGGCGGTTGTGTCGAGGACTCAACAGATGTTTTGAATGGAAAATATAAAGCATTTTGGGTTCCTGGTACTGAGTTGCTCCCGCGCAGATGGGAGAAGGCGATCACTCCTGACAGCGAGTTTTTCAAATGACAGTTTTCAGATCTGTTTGCTATTAGTGAAATTTTTGAATCCTTCGAATTCACTGAGAACATTTCAAAGTAGTTTGATAATTAGTACATAAAATTCAAAACTAAACAGAAGAAGAATAAATAATTGTAAAAATGGAAAAATAGAATACCACTCTCGTTGAAGTGGATCTCTATTTAGGTAGAGCACAGAAAAGCGAAGAACTACCCGACTCTAGCGGTATCTTCTGAAACGTTTTTGCGCTGACCAATATTCACGTAATTCAACTGCAGTGCCACCAAAAAATGAGCTTCAAGACATCAGAACGTGATGTTTGGAGCTATAAATTTTATACTATACGAGGGCGGTTTGAAAAGTTTCCAGAATGACAATGAAAACAAAACAAATCCGATGCACTTAATATTTGGTTTCATAAGTCAATCCCCTCGAAGTTCAACACACTGTCCGGTCCGTTTTTAATTTTTCATCCTCTATCCAAAATCAATTCCTATGAAGTCGTCACAATAACCGGATAATGCCAAGATCAACTCGTCCCTTGGTCGGAATCTTGTCCTTGACAGGAAGATGGTAAGATTTTAAGGCAGGTACCGATAAGAAGAAGCCAATGCAGAAATATCGTTCAATGAGATGGAATTTAGGTTTCATTATTACAGGTCAGGTTTTTTTTTTTTTGATGAGTCATAACACCTGCTTGTGCGATCATGCTGATATCGAAGGACAATTCTTTTTTCTTGTTCAAATCCAAATCAAATCGTGTTGCTTCTAACAATTTCGGCCAATATTGAATTGTAGTGGCTTTTTCATCTTTACCTTGGAACTCCCAAAAACGGACGCCGTCACCATTCTAACTCAGTCAACGATACCTTTTTCATCAGAATCCATTCTTCGTGTCTAAGCTAATGTTTTCATTGCATCTTCGGTGAACACAGTGTAGCGCTTGGTCTGATCTTCAGCAAGAATAATAGTTTCGCTTTCAAAATCAATCCAACAATTGTAGATAATTTTCTGATTTTCATGTTGGATTGAGTTTTGTTCGGGTTTAAGCAAATGCGGCACTCATTTTTGAAAACGTTTTTTCTTTAAATAGTCCATAGGATAAAACAGAGATTAATAGCCCATAATAGATGCACTAGTCTCCGTTTTTTAGCATGCATTTGTGTCCTGTCTGTCAGAACCTTGTCAACGATTTCATTAATTTTTCCTATTGTGACCACTTTTCCTAACATTTTGCACAAGGCCTACTGTTTACTCGCATCCAGGTATGCTTGGTTTTCAAAACCCAGAAATTATGGCCAAAAAATGAATGTGATGATCCTATAAAATCAGCATCCAAGTGGTGTTCGGGTATCTTGTGGTCTTCTCTTCCAGTTAAAAAGAATTGGTGACCACCTAAATTTAGCGTCTCCCTGTAACTGAGAGCAGCGGCAGTTGCATGACTTGACCCCTTTGTCGAAAGCACAGACCCTGTCAGATCGAACTGGAATTTACAGTCAGTTCATTTGAAGAACTCTCAAACAGTGTTGCCTTGACATTTTTGGAAAGGAACAACTCCTTGGTGGTGATTCCGAAAGCTTTTCAAACGGTCCTGGTAATACCACAGAAGTCGTAATCTTCTGTTGAAAATGAGCTGTAGAAAACTATTTACGGAGAAAAACCCCAAAAACCTATAAAACTTACACTCCGGAACTTATACTCGATCCAAATGCGTTCATTTATATTCATGTCCACACACGTGCTTTCAAAGTACCCATCGTACTCTTTGTTTTCTATAGAAAATAGCTGTTGATTCCGTGGGTGGGTTTGACTGTTATGCCACTGCTTATTTCACTCTTCAGACATTCCGCAATAGTTTTTCCATAAATTTCCTGCATTTGAAAAAAAAAACAAGCGAGTCTTTGAAATCGAGACATTTACTCACTGCAGGTAGTTGTTGTACATATGCAGGTAGTTGTTGTACGTAGTTGTACACAAAATGCCTATGTATAGTATGGCCAGTTACAAAATGTTGGCATGGCACTCTCCTCCCTGCATCCCAGTTCTCTGTATGTTTCGACGGCCTGCCTCCTGCTCACAACGCTAAAATCGTGTTGACCACTTGCACGAGACTGTTTCTCAACTCGGAAAATGATGTGTTGCCGTTGTATCCACCCTATTTCGATCCGGTCCAGATTTACGATATATAAAAATCTTAGATGACTGGTCTCTTGGCTGAACCCACCAATGAACAGACCCTAGGAATTTCGGATTAGTTGTAGAGTTGAAAGACTGTAAGAGTGTCAAAAGTGTCCATTCTGGAAACTAGTTGAACTATTCACACTATTTACACGAAACTGTTTACAATTATTCTAGTTTGCTAATACTAATGATTGTTATATGAATTGCCTTACATGAGGTATAAAGAAGAGTTTTTACTCGAAAACATATGTCTCACCACATATCCAGTGGTTATGTTAGAATAGGGTGCCACCGTTCTAATGGACAGCAGCACCAAAATGCTGAGGATTTTGAATGGTTGGAAAATTCTTTTCAATATTTTGTTTCTGTAAGATTGGGAAATCTTGCACTCACTCTTCATTGTTTTTCATTCCCTACTTCTCCTTACAGTCTGACTCAATTCCTGAGCATTGGCTTTCTTCCATTGACATATACTATCTATTTACCCGCATAAATAGTCACCTTAAAAACAAATAGTGCGCAGCTTGTTTAAGTCGCAGCGTTTGGAGGGTTTGAGAGTTGAGATCAAATCGGTATGGAATCCGTGAGACCTTGAATCCTCCAATTCTTTGAATCTATGAGTTTTTTTCAGACGTTCATGTCGTCTTATGGGCGTTCTAGGTGCATCATTTCAGGTTGTCTTTCTTGAGGAGGCTCAACTATGCGTACTGGACTGGTCTGCTACTTCGGCTTATAGTATGACACTGCTCGTTCTCGTATTTCTACCAACTATCGTGACGGTCTTCAATACAGGATACAAAATAATCAGGGCGATGCGGAATCCGGACCAGGTGTGGCATCTTTTCCAATAAATGTTTCAGGTAAGAGACAACTGCCTCGTAGGACTGGAAAATATTTAAAATGTTGAAATGGTGGTTTCTGATGGTGGGGCGAGATGGCCTAGTGGTCTAAGGCGCTGCTTTAGAGCACCATGTTCCCACGGGGTTCCAGGTTCGAATCCCGCCGCCGCCGCCTCCCGTATTCGAGCGAAGGCCGTCGTGTCAGGCCGGCTCAAGAAGACCCCACGTCACACCCCTATGATCAATGACAACAAATGGTTCTAAGATAAAAGCTACGGCGTCCACGGGAATCAATGCGCACTTTCGGAGCTCGGTTATTATGAAAAATATGCGAGGGTCCTCGATGTTTCTCGAACGGTGGCATTGGGGGGCAAGAATGCGAATCGTTAAGGATCACAACGTGGCCAAGGCGCGCGACTTTGAACGTCGGCACGTTGACAGGCCGTTCATGTGAACTGGCAGAAGCACTAGAGCGTCGTCGAATTGACTTGTGCGCAGTGCAAGAAACGAGATGGTCTGGTAGCAAGTCAAAAGAGATAGGTCACGGCTTCAAAGTAGTCTACAACGGCAGTCCGAAGACCAGGAACGGTGTGGGTATAGTCGTCTCTCAACGCTTCCGTGACTCGATAGCCGAGGTGCAGCGTTTCGATGACCGCCTCATGAAGGTCGTCATCATCACCGCAAATCACCGCCTTCACTTCTTCTCGGCGTACGCACCACAGACAGATTGTTGTGACCAGGTCAAAGATGAATTCTGGATGCTGCTTGACGAGAAGACCGCATGCGTGACAAACGGTGCGGATCGGCACGAATCAAGTGGTGGCGGTTGAAGGAGAAGGAAGCCACAGTAACTTCCGCCATCAAGTTGCCACCGGTCACCACCGTCGACGAGACCTGGAGGAACGCAACCCGAGCCATTGTAGAAGTGGCACGTTCATAACTTGGCACGACTAAACCAGGTCGCCGGAGAATTGACAGACTGGCGCGGCTATGGACGGATGAAGTGAAAGTGAAGGTGCGCGAAAAGAAGCGTCTCTACCACATATTCCTCGGTAACAAGACGAATGATAACTGGCAGAAGTATCTAGAAGCGAAGAAAGCAGCAAAGAAGGCTGTGGCTGCCAAGAACGCTGAGCACTACGCCAATGTTAGCAAGAAGCTAGATGAGAAAGATGGCGGGGAACGTCTCATCTACCGACTGGCGAGGTCTCGCCAGCGGCAGGCCGAAAACGTCGAAAAGTTCTACGGAGTTAACGACGAACACGGTCATCTCATATCAGACCGCAGGAAGGCAACGAAGAGGTGGTGTGACTACTTCCAGAAGATCTCAACAGGAAAATTCAGCCATCCACCCATTCCATAATTACCGCCAATTTACGGTCCTATTCAGCCGATCACCTTGGATGAAACCATGGCTGCGCTAAAGCGGATGAAACCAGGAAAAGCGACGGGTCCTGATGACGTAGCGGCGGAACTATGGAAGTCGAGACACTGGAACTCAGCTGAATGGCTGACCTCGTTCTTCAACCAGATCATCGCAGAGAAGAAAACCCCTGTGGATTGGCAGAAGAGTACAACATTCCCGATCTGGAAGAGGAAAGGCAACCCTGCGGATTGCTCAAACTATCGGCGAATACGTCTACTGCCTAATAGTATGAAGATATTCGAACGCATCATCGACCGCCGAATACGCGACATTATCCGAGTTACCGCGAACCAGTGTGGATTCGTAGCCAACTGCGGAACTACGGATGCAATTCATGCGGCTCGACTGATGATCGAGAAACGTCGAGAAAAGCAGACGCCACTGCATCTAGCATTCCTCGATCTGGAGAAAGCCTTCGATCGCGTGTCACATGAAGCCATCTGGTCAGGATCAAGCGTACGGTGGTAATTTACCAAGGGGGGTCGTCTCGAGGGGAGCAGGGAGGGGTCGCCTGAAGAGGGTAGTATGATAACAACAAAGAAAGGAAGTTTGTTTTTCATCACCGAGATCCAAGTTCGATTCCTCGCGAAGATGTTAGTGTTGCAAACACTTCAACATGCTCTTTTTCTTTTGGTACGATGAATAACTAGTGTAAAATCGACGGTTACCACTTTCTTCTTACTCTTGGACGTTTTATTTGGTTGTAAATGGACTTACAGGGCCCAGTGAATATATAGCTCAAAATGCAATTCCGTATGTGGTAAATTTGATGTATGTTGACACTCAATTACTGACCAAATCAGAAGATACTGTGAAAAGCTACCCTACGCATAGGAAAGAGCAATTCTTCCTCTATCATAATGCTCTGAAGCTGTTCCCTCATACAAAGCAACCATGAAGTTATTTGCCTCAGATTGACACCGCAATCTTAAACTTGCCAAAAATCAGGTTTTTCTTCCATGGCTTTTTTCTCAGCGAACATTTGAAAGCTGACAAAAACTTGAACATGATTCTGAAAGAGGAAGTCATTCTCTATGTACACGTAAAATTTCAGCTCACAAAGTTACCTGGGGGGAGTTTTATTCCGTTGGAAAACCGATAGTAAACCGTTGGTAAAAATGGCAATTCTCCCAGCTTTTCACCAACGATTTTCCCCCTGTAATTGTAATTCCACCCTGTGACTGTAATAAACCAAATTTCTGAAAACAAGAAGATGTGCACCAGAAAGCGCAAATCTTTCTGATAGCAGAACGACTCAAGCCATTTTCCCAGGTCACGTGCCAATCCTTTTAAAATTCGTGACAAACAACCTTACATCTGCACGTGTAGGATTCTAATTCTGAGTGAAAGGGCACCACTCACACACGACTTTCACAGCTTAAAAAAATGTCCTCATGTGATGTGTGGCATCATTTTGTTGTGATTATGATCTCTTTGTCTGCGTACTGATTAGATCTCTGCTGTGCTGCTTTTGTATGTGCTATCCGCCAGCTCGCTCCGCCTCAGGACCGTCACTAAAGCCCCGCCCACTCGCTATAAAAGGGGCTGCCAGAGCCAGCCTCAGTTTCAGTTCGATCTTACGCAATCGAGGGACGACGCGAGAGCAGCGAGCGGCGGAATCAAGAAGCCCAATAAATCTGTTGAAGGAAGGACTTTCATAACACCCCTAGACGTCCGCGAAAGCCCCAAATACATCACATAGGGGCCGACCCAAAGCAATTTGGGTTCCAGAAGACGCCGCCTACAGACCGTTCAGAACGGTTTAGGCGTGGATCCTGCCCATTCTTGAGGCAGCGTATATTTCCTGGAAGCCGAGAAGGGCATATTGGTGTTCAGTACGCCAATCCTTCTCTGCCAAGGAGGCGAAGGAGTTGAGAAGTGTGTCGCACACAGATCCTTCTTCGCTTCAGTGGCGGAGAAGTTGAACTGGTGTGCTGAACACTGATCCTTTTCGTCTACAGAAGGGAATATACGTTGTGCAACTTCATCGTTCTGCGTTAGATTCGAAAAAGTACGTGCTCCGTGTAACGCTCGTCGTTCGTGGAAAGCTGCAACTGAAACAATAGGAGAACAAATTAGGAAATTCGTTGCAGAAAATCCGACGAGTATGTCAACTCAGTGCGGAAACGTTAGTCCCGCAGGTTTGGAGCAGCTATTCCTGGATGAGCCGAACCAGTGTGAAGAACTGGCTTCGAAGAAAATAAGGCTGCATAAGCTCATGCATTTCGTCCAGGACATCGCCAAGCAGAACGTGGCGCAAATGACTCTGTCATTGAAAGCCATTCATGACAGAATGGAAGCGCTACGGAACTTGCCGTCTTTCCTGGAAAGCCACGTAGACGGTAGGACACGTTCGCTGTCAAGTATAGGCAAGGAAGTTGCGGATCTTGCACGTGCCTGTATAGACAGTGAATGCGGGGAAATCGACGGTGAGCTCGGGAAACTGAGAAAAGTAGGCGAGCAGCTTAACAAGACTGCTATCCTTGTTACACGAGCGTTGCCTTCCGCAGTCAACGACGTCTTGGCGCAAGGTCCGTCGTTGCGCGTTGTTCCTGGTCCCTCAGCAGAAAGGCCAGAAGAACCGGCGATCACCTACGCACACTCGGATGTCGAACAGCTCCAAGATGAGGAGATCCATCCAGGGTTTGACCCACTTGCTGGTGTGCAGATATCCCAGCGGGCAAAGATCTGCTCGCAGCTACCGTCGAGAGTGACGTCGAGTTCATCACCGACTGGTAACGAGTCGCAATTTGGGTTTGACAACTGTGGATCTCAGCTGGACATCGGACATATGTTCGCAGCGATGGCTTTACCAGAAGTGGAGACGTTTAGCGATCCACAAGGTAAAGGATTCGACGAATTCAACTTGAGGTTTAGCATGACGTATGGTAACCTGGGTTTGCGAAACGATATGCTCGTGCATCTTTTCTTCTCTAAGCTGGAAGGATATCCCAAAGCAGTGGCGGAGGCGCTACCAAAGCACGTTAGAGAAGGAAGTTTCCAGGACATCATAGGGGCACTAAGGAGCAGATTCATGGAGAACGAGCCTGCAAATCAAATGAAAGCCTACATGGAACTCAAACACCTCAAGATGACAACAGATGTGACCAGATATTGCCTCCAGCTCGAGAACCTGTCTCGGAGAGCTTATCCAGATGCCTCTGAAGAAGAGCTGTCACGGAGAAGAGCAGGAGAACTAGTATCTCAGCTCACAGACTGGCCGGAGTACCTACAACTGTTCACCACGATGGAGTTGGCACCTAAGGATTCCGTCTATGAAATGGTGAAGGCGATGGCGCAACGCTGCGAACGCAGCAAGGAAATCGCTGCAACAATGCAAGAAGCGTTTGATGCGGGAGTGCAACGTCATCCTCACCTGGAAGGAACGGAAACTCATGTCGTCGGCCGACGTGAAGAGGATAGCCAACCCCTGCAGGAGACGAAAAGTTTAGCAGGTACTTGCAGTAGTCTAACGACGAAGCAGCGGACTCCGACCAAGAAGCAAATGAAGTGCTACAACTGTAATAGGTTGGGACATCTCAGGCGAGAGTGCAAGAAGGGAAAGGTGGCCGAAAAGCCCACGGAGCAGGAAAAACAGAGCCAGAGGAGCGCAGGAACAGCGAGGATGTTCACGGCTTCACTGAGCAAATGGATCTGTGGTTCCGTTGGTGCTACGAAAGGCTATGATGAACTGGTTGGACGTCAAACAGTGACCAATGTACGCTTGCTAGGACTCACTAGGCAGGCCCTATTGGACACCGGGTCCCAGATCAGCATTATCCCTCTCGGGATGTTCAAAGCAAGTCTTGCAAACGGCTTTGACCTGGATGCAGACGTGAAGGAGATTCCAATCAACCAGAGAGCACCAGTCTACGACGCCTCAGGTAACAGGATGTCTTTCAAGGGAGCAGTTAGTCTAACCCTTCAGCTGGGAAACGGTGTGAAGAGAAGGATAGCTCTCTTCATGATGGCTGGAGGAGATGGCATGTTAGTTCTGGGAACTAATGCGCTAGCCAAGCTCGGAATCAGTCCGACATCCACCCTAGGAGTGTTGATGACGGCCGATAGGAAGGCGGTGAGCGAAAACGCCGGAAAGACATCTGCTATAGCGAAGCCTTCGTACAGGCGTAGACGACAGAAACAACAGTTAAATGTTTCTATGAGAGACAACGAGAAGAAAACACACTCCGCAGAAGCTCCTAACAACAGAAGCTCGACAGGAGCCAAGCTTATCAGAGTAGGGGAAGGGTTCGGAAAGCACGAAAGGTCACTTGTCGCTGTGAAATCGTCACGAGGACGGAAGAAACAGAAGCAGCGGACAGAAGCGGTTCTTGAACCAGCGAAGGTGCTACCGACGAGTCGCATTAGTGTTCCAGCAGCGGGAACAATATGCTCGACATGCGGAAGATTCCCTGAAATGATTATGGATGAAGGGAAATGCTTGAGCAGACTTATCACCACTGAAAGCTTGGTGGGAGCCAAGCTGCTGAGAGCGGCGGAGGTGGATAAGGGAGATGGACTTATTCATCACAGGAAGAGTCGTGGAAAAGGAGGCAGTTCTAGAAAAGCGCGACGAATAGAGCGTATGCAAAGTGATAGGATCCTTTGCTCCAGCACGCTGTTAGCCGCAGAAGAACAGCTCCAATTACGCTGTGCGCGCGACATCTCAGGACAGATGGATGAAGTAGCAAGCCCAAGCCTCAAACACCCTCCGGCACGGTCAGGTCAGATGGTAAAGAGCAGATCTTTGCCTCAGCATCTGACAAGTCTTGACTTTCACAAAGGTGGCGGAGTATTAGCGTTCTTCAGAAGCCCATCCGAAGATCGCAGTCAGTACAATGGCGACGTGTTGAAGCAGTCGCACACTCACTCCGCCAAAAGTTCTAGTACGGACAAACAATTGAAAAGGGAACCGCTCACAGGCTGTCGGGTTCTCCTTCCAAGGTGTGACTACGTTTACACCAACCGGAAGAAGAAGGGACGCCCAGGCAAGACGGTTAAGTATGAGAGCAGCCGAGTCGAAGGAAGTCGGCAACGCATCGTCCAGATGAACAACGACACGCCCTCGACATCCCGCCTGGGCCCGAGCAAAGACGCCACGAGAAGACCTCACCGAACAGACGCCCGTACAAGACTCCAGCCAAGAGGGACTGCTGACAGGACTCCACACCATCCCGAATCGACGACCGACTCAACCTTTGACGCGATGACGACGGTGGCAAGGACGCGATGGAAGACGCTTCGACCGGAAGCAGACGCCGCCCAGAAGTCAAGCCCAGGAAAGAAGAAAAAGAGTCGGGACGACTCTTCTCCCCGGAGAGCCATGTGATGTGTGGCATCATTTTGTTGTGATTATGATCTCTTTGTCTGCCTATTGATTAGATCTCTGCTGTGCTGCTTTTGTATGTGCTATCCGCCAGCTCGCTCCGCTTCAGGACCGTCACTAAAGCCCCGCCCACTCGCTATAAAAAGGCCGCCAGCGCAATTCACAAGTTCAGTTCGATCTTTCGCAATCGGAGGGACGACGCGAGGGCAGCGAGCGGCGGATTCGAGGAGCCCAATAAAGCTTGAAGAAGAAAAGGACTTAAAACCCCTAGACGTCCGCGAAAGCCCCAAATACATCACACTCACAATTTGTTTTTGCTCATACGCATAGAAACTTGACTTTCGACTGCTTCACATACATTTTTCCATTTTGCAAGAAGTAGTCTCCGGCGGGGATCGAACCCTAGAGTTGTTTGAACATGGCTACGACTTCTGCGTCACTCCCGTTGCTTATAATAAGTGTAGATATGCGACATGGACATGTGCGACATCTGCCTGGTTGTTTCATTGATAACACTTGGAATTCAAAAATAAAAATTAAAAATTGAAAAGTGAAAAATTAATTTTGAAAATTAATTGAATTCAAAAAATATCTTCCGGATATTTTGGAAGTTGTTGAAATACAATGACTGAAAACGTAAAAAGAAATTGAAAGTTCTGCGAGGGATTCACCTTTTTCCGTCTGCAAGAGGGGGTCGCTTCGGGATCAATATTTACCAACACTACGATGGCACGGCATTCCAGAGGAGCTCATCGAGTGGGTTAGGATTCTCTACGCGGACCCGAGGAGTCGAGTGCAGGCGGCGGCAGGCACGTCAGCGGAATTTCCCATCTCCGTAGGTGTACATCAAGGATCAGCCCTCTCAATGCTTCTCTTCATCGTCGTCATGGACGCTGTTACGAGAGACCTCCAGAGACCGATGCCATGGACTCTGCTGTACGCAGACGACGTCATGCTCGCATCTGAACAAAAGGAGGACCTTGTACGACAGACACAGGCCAACGTCTAGCGTGGTTCGGTCTTCGGCTCAATGCCAAGAAGACTGAGTATATGACGACAGATATGAATGAGCCCGCCACCATTCAGGTTGACGGCAATGATCTTCCGAAAACCGACTACTTCAAGTACCTCGGCTCAACACTCTCAGCCGATGGCAGCCTAGCCCATGAAGTCGTCAGTCGCGTCAACGCTGCATGGCTGAAGTGGCGCTCAATGACGGGAGTGCTGTGCGACAAGAAGATCCTGGATCGCTTCAAGTCGAAGGTGTATCGAGCAGTTGTTAGACCCGTCGCACTGTATGGTGCAGAATGCTGGCCGGCCACCAAGGAAGTGGAACGCCGCCTGGGTATGATGGAGATGAAGATGTTACTATGGATGGTTGGCATCACGCGTGTGGACCGCATACGCAATGAAAAGATCCGAGAGCGGTTCGGCATCGCCACGATTGCTGACAAGCTCCGCGAAACCCGCCTGAGATGGTACGGCCACGTACTGCGCGCCAACAAAGACACCGTCTGCAAAGTAGGCCTTGATCTAGAAGTACCAGGAAAGCGACCAAAAGGACGGCCGAAGCAACGGTGGCTGGACACAGTGCATGCGGATCTGAAGCATGTGGGCGCTCACCCAGACCGGACTCACGATAGAGCTAAATGGCGTCAGAAGATCAGAAAAGCGGACCCCGCCGACGAACGGGACAAACGCTAAAGAAGAAGAAGAAGAAGAAGATGGTTTCTAATGAAAGGTTTTTTTTGTTTCTTACAAGTTCCTTACGAAGCTGGTTCTACACTTTCACTGGCAATGCTAGTAATGACTTTTGTGTGTTACGGTACATAGACGATTCAGAAAGGAGTGGGTATTGCTGTATTCTTACATAGGAACGACCACAGAAATGATATTGGGGGGGGGGGGGGGTACGCACTTAAGGACTGCCATACTCACCCCCTAATGAATGGAGTATAACTCTAATGTTCGTGTGCCGAGGTAGTGAACGATGTTTCGTTGTCCTCAAAAATATATGGAAGCAAAAATCTGTCTCTCTCATGGTCCTATCTTTAGAGAGAAACTCAAAATATTTGTATTACTCACAATCAGCTAAGAATTTAAAAACATTTCATGAGCGAGGGTAGTCCAAATCTACAGAAATAGAGAACACAACCGTTTGCAAGTTAGATGTACTCCTGACAAGCTGGAAAAGTCCTAGCTTCTTGCACTGCATGCAGTCAAATGGTTTCTTCAACTACTGTACATAAAGTGCAGCGGGATTACTCACAGCCGTGGCCAGACGGATATGACCTTACAAACTTTCACCCACAACTTTCTTCTACTCAAAGCCCAGTATTCGAAAACTAGTGAGAGGTGTTGGCCAGATCACTTTTCATACCGTCAAAGTTTGCAACTATACGTTGTTTTATGGTTTTCTGTGATTGTTGATGCTTACAAGACGAACGAACATGTTTTTGTTGGAGCTACTTGACCTTTGGCTTTACATCAAACCGTAGGCGAACCTCAACGATAACGAGAAAAGGATAAAACAATGACTAAAATTTTCCATTCCATCCGAATATAGATGTCACACTCTTGCTCTTACATACAGTGGCGAGCAAAAAGATTGCAACTTTTGGTTTTTTGTCTATAACTTCTTTCGAAGCAGAGCATGAAAGCTCAAACTTTTATGGGAGTTGTAGATACTCATGCGAGATAGAAAGGAGTTGAAACTTCCTCTCCCCGCCGACTCTGTGTTTTTTAAGGATTTTTTTTTTCGAAGAGGTCGAAATCTGTGATTTGGCACCATATTGAAAGTCTTTCAAAATGTCGTATATTGTTGCTGTATTGTTATTGTTGTATATATTGTTGATATCGGGCTCCGAATTGGTTGCTTGCATAAGATTCAACATGCATTTGTCAGGAAATCTGCATGTGGTGACTACTGGCTGACATTTGCGAGCTATGTCAACAATGATGTTTTATGGGTGTTTTTGCCTCTATGGCACCCTCTATCAGCTTTGTTTGAAGGAAAGAGAAGCTGCTGATAGTTCCAAGAGTTTAGCTACAGGTGCTAGAATTTAATAGATTTCTTTGCTTTCTCGGGATTCCAAAACATTCCGGATAGTTGCAATGCAGCCAATTGTGCATATCACGGAAAACAAGTTTTGAAATTTTTTCTGTCTTGAGAAGAAAGATACCTCAGCGATCCCATGAATAGTAAAGATGCTCCAGGATTCCTAGAATATGGCCTTTTACATGGCGACTCATGTCACCTCGAATTTATCGAGGCAGGACTACTCGAAGTGAGGAGCGTTTGTCATTAGCAGGAGTGGGTGTGCTCCTTTGCTCCCCACACGAGTTTTCAAACTTCGCTTAGACTCTTTTGCTTTGGGAATGTCTCATTCGATTGGATTCATCTAATTTTAACTAAAATGGTCGGTTTTTATTATGGCAGGACACAGTACCCCACTTTGGTGGTGTCTCGTACAGTTTATTTATTTATTTATTTGGAGACGCGGGCTAAGCCACGCGTAAATAAGGACAATAACATATCAGTTATCATCAACATATGAAACGACATCAACATGTTCATACATTCAATGGTTTCAAACAAATTCTCCTGACAAGCTTTCTGAAAGCTTGCAAAGACAATTCAATCAAATGCTCATTTTTAGCTAGCAACAAGTTGAACTCATTTACAGCTCTATAAGTGAAGAATCTCGACCTAGCCTGTGACCTTGCAACTGGGACATAGAGCTTGAGCTTTCCTCTTCTGGTTCTCGTCAGCGGTACTCCAAAAAATTCAACAGGATTCAAAGAAAGCTTTCCCTTAATTATCTTGAACATCATTAACAAATCACTATTACTCCTTCTACTTTGCAAGGTTGGTAAATCAAGTAACTTTGCTCTCTCCTCACAATTAGGTACTTGATCATAGTTCATTCTGAAGCATCTCATTACTAGTTTTCGCGTAAAACTGTTTTGAACACTTTCCAACAAATTTATATCCTTCTTCTTGAAAGGATTGAAAATAGTCGTTCCACACTCCACTATAGGTCGTACATAGGATTTATAGGCACGCAAAAAGACTTGAGGATTTGTAGTTCTCAAGGCTTTGAACAAGTTATAAGTACGATAATTCGCCTTTTTAACTATGGCTCTATAATGATTATCAAAACTTAATTTGTTTGTTATGAGAAAACCAAGATCTCTTATTTCCTGGACTGGATTTAGGACTGCTCCTCTAATTGTATATAGGGGGTGCCTGAAAGTTTCTTTCGTTCCAATAATCATACATTTAGTTTTTTTCAGATGCAATGGGTAGTTCCCAAATATCCGCCCATTTATCTATGTAATCAATAGCTGCCTGAACAGCACATGAATCTTCAGCTTTCTCTAAACTCTTATAAATTTTTATGTCATCCGCATACATTTTACAAACTACTCCAAATTTGGAGACGGATTCTGGTAGTTCATAGGTATACAAAATAAATAGTAGAGGAGACAATACTCCTCCTTGGGGGACGCCGCTGTAAGCTGAGAAAACCTCAGAATACTGATCTCTTACACGTACTTGGTGAGTCCTACCAGAAAGGAAATCGCGTATCCAATTCATTATCATTGGGTGAATACTGATCAGTTCTATTTTGTATAGCAGCTTATCTGTTGGGACTTTATCAAAAGCTTTCGAGAAATCAAAAAATATCACATCTGTTTGTTTTTTGGATTCAATGGCTCTCGACCAGTCGTTCATGGAAGTAAGTACTGCTGTTTCAACAGATCTACCTTTGAGGAAACCATATTGATTGTCCGAGATAATATTATTCTTCTCAATATGTTCCAATACATGTTTCTTTACAATTTTTTCAAATGTTCTTGCAAAAAGTGAGGTTATACTCACAGGTCTGTAGTTTTTAGGATCATTCAGTGGCGGTTTCTTGGAGATGGGTGTGACCTTGAAGGGACCTCGGCCTTAATATAGCTCAAATTGAAGATGTGTTCTAGAGGGTATGCTAAGCAGTCAACAAGATTTTTAGTGAACTTGGTGGGAATGAGATCAGGGGTCGTGGACGTGGATCTAGGCCATTTGCTTAGAATATCTGTGATTTCCTCTCTGTGAAACCACAACGAAGGCTTCATCTGAGGAGGGCCCATAGAAGAACTACTCGTTCGTAATGAGACGGAAGATCCACCTTCAGATTTGTTATACATTTTCTGGAATTCAGTTGCTAGTAGGTTTGCCTTTGCAACATCTGAATAGACCAGGTCACCTATTTCATTTAATAGGTTTGGGATGTGGTTGTCGTGCTCACTACTGCAGTTCATTGCATTTTAGCAAAATTTACCTCATCAAATTCAAGGCAACATGAGTCTACATGTACACGGCAGTATTCTAGGAATCTCGGAGCATCTTTACCACTCATGAGATCGCTGGGGTATCTTCCTTCATTAGAAAGAATAATTTCGAAACTTATTTTCTGTGACGTGCACAATTGGCTGCATTGCAACTAGCTGGAATATTTTGGAATCCCGAGGGAGCAATGAAATCTATTAAATTCTAGCACCTGTAGCTAAACTTTTGGAACCATCAGCAGCATCTCTTTCTTTCGAGCAAAGCTGAAAGAGGTGGCCAGAGAGGCAAAAACATCCACAAAACGTCACTGTTGAACTAATTTCACGTAGTCTTCGCAAACGTCAACCAATAGTCACCAGAAGCACATTTCCTAACAAATACGGGTTGATTCTTATGCAAGCAATCAATTCGGGTCCAACAATAGATGTCATTTTGAAAGGCTTTGCATATGGTGCCAAATTACAAACTTTGACCTCTGCGAAAAAAAAAATTCTTAAAGAACGTAAAGTAGGCAGGGTGAGGAGCTTCTAACTTTTTTCTATCTCACATGAATATCTACGACTCTCATAAAAATTTGAGCCTTCTTGCTCTGCTTTGAAAGAAATTATAGACAAAAAAACCAAAAGTTGCAGTCTTTTTGCTCGCTACTGTATGGACATGAGACTGTGACTTCCACTACTACAACAGCATATTTTCGGAGGACCCAACGCCATAAGTTATAATATTGCACAAAATATGGGAAGTACTAACAGAATGCTGTGTACAGGTGACCGTTTCGTGCAGCAAACCTTATAATAAAGCTCAACTGTCACTGTCACTGACAATAGTTATACCGCGATTCTTTTCTTCACGCGCTGACCCGAAGGTATTGTAAACTCCCTGCTCTGTATTTATCTTGGGAGTGTCCTCCAAAAACGCTAAACGAGTTGAATCAAGGCTTAATCGGGCAGGAAGTCATGTGTTAAATGAAAGCATCACTCCATATATTCGTAATCCGCTTCCTAATCTACCTTTGCGCCGCCCTCATGTAACTGGTTGTACGTACGTAGAGGTCTTTCCAACGCGGAATATGTTATCTTCAGTGGGAGGTCCTTGGCTCCTCAGGACAGTTCGGTAGATGTGGAAATCAAGATATAAGTTCATGTCAAGACGGCGTTAGTCAGACAAACCCTCGCTGGGCGCGCACGACAATCTCGCTGGCCGGTAAGGCCCCGACAGGAGCGAAATTGGGGCTCACGCCCAGCGAAGTTGTTGCGCGCGCCTTGCGAGAGGGTGGCGGTCGAGACGTACGCCGCGACGCGACCGCGCCGCACGCGTATGCTGTCCAAGTTCAGTTTCTTTCTTCAAAGTTGACGCACCAAATGACGGTAGTGGCCACCTTCTCACAGTTTGTGGGTTCCGATAACACTCATGTGTCCCTCTCAAGCTCAGAAAAGTTGTTTATATCCACGCAGAACTGCTCGTACCCTAGAAGGCTGCAGCCGCGACGCGCACATGAATCGACCAATCACAGACCAGCAGCGTACCTCTTGACACGCAGCCCTTGCGAGATCGGTGCGCGCGTCCAGCGACGATGTCACAACCGGTCAATACCGAATTATGCTCAGGTGTTGAACATTGAATGGCAAGGGTCCACCACATAGACGTACTGATGGTGCATGACCATCTTTACAAAAATGGCCGATACGACCTCTCCATCATTGGATGGGGGATAGCGGTTGGAAAAAACTGGCATCACACCCTTAACAACCGCAGGTCTTCGCCGCCCTGACCGGCGGATTCCCACTTGCTTCGTATTTCTTGCTGGTGAAGATGTGTTCTTGCGCGCACCGAGCGAGCGTCTTTTGTCGTCTGCGTCTTTCGAAAATCGTCTCTCTTCCGCTCCGCGCCTAACAAATTCTGCTCCGGCAGAAGCGAGCGACTTTACCGAACTGCGTCTTCGAAACTGTACTATTTCCTTCTGCTCCGGGCGAAGCGAAGAAGGGCTCGCTTCTCGCGGAGACCCAAACAGGCGCGCGCGATAAGCGAGGGTTTGTCTGAGTAACGTCATGCGTTCTCCTTGTGGACTTATGAGCTAACATCATGAAGTGAATCTCGAACACATGCGTGATGGTTATAAAAATAATTTCAACATGAGGATTTCTAGATTACTGTCCAGTGGATTGAAAAATTCCACTTGATCTTCACTTCGTTATTCTATCTTTGAAGATAATCACCTCCTTGTAGTTTCCTTCACAGGGTTCCCAAGATTCCCAAGTGCATTTGAGAATAAAGCTGCATCGATGACACCTTTGCTATGAAAAAATGTAATGTGTATGGAAAATATCTCCATCTAATTTGTATATGAATGATTTCAGCTTGAGGATAGCCAGCGTATGGTGATTGAGACTGATCCCAATTTCGTGCTCACGATGTTTTTGCTGGTCGCTTTTGTTCTCTCATGGCTGCCTTTACTGTGTCTCAAAGTCTTCGAATATTTTGTTCCTCCGCAGACAGATACCGATCTTTCTCTGGTGAGTTCGATTAGTTCAGCTCACCTCTACCTTATCATCTAAAGAAGTAAATTCGCTACAGCAGGAAAGATGAACAATGAAAAGTAGAAGTGGGGTATGAAAAACGGTAGATGGGCGGTAGATACCAGTATTCACGCCATTCTACTCCTGAAGAACTCCTTATACAGAGTAGCCACAATTGTGTTGACACCGTGCAAGCTTCCGCTTTTCCAGTTTAGTCTAGGTTGCTATAGCTTCCTTGAAATGATATTCATTTATTGTTTGCCTCTTGCTTATTGATTCCAACCTCTATATAACATGGAAAATTCCCTACTGATCGCTACCCACTGCCATTGCGAAGTTAGCACCTTTTTTTTGGAACGATGGGGTTTCGGCACGGTGCGTCTTCAAATAACTGATAGCGTCCAATAAATCGATTGACGCATTAGTTTCAATTCATGAAGAGTTGGGCACAAACTCTGATAGGATTGGTAAGTGGAACGTGCGATACAGTTCGCACGAAACGTAAAAATGCATAAGGATTCCAATGATTTCGGCGACTATCTCTAGGAAACCCTAGGTTTCAATACCTCGGATCGTTTGTCTTGCTAAGTTTTCGAAACAATGCGTTTATCAAAATTTAACGGAAAAACGAATCCGTTGATCTTCTCTTCATAACTGTTGGACGGAACTTAATTTGGCTAAGGCTGAATTTGACGACATCGGTGGCGTGCCACCGCTGTCGTCAAATTCAGCCTTAGCCAAATTAAGTCCGACGAAAATGTCCAACGTCTCTGTGTGTATGGTCTATTAGCTCACAGATGGCGCCCGATCTGACATTGTCTGCAATTACGACTTTGCCTGCAGAATGCGTCTGGAAGGATATTTTAGCGGATGGCAGTGGGGAAACATAAGAATGGAAGGAACCACACCATATGGATATTAAAAAAGTGCAAAAAATAGATCGGTTAGCCTAAAAATGGTGAAGTCGTAGTTGCGGACAAAGTCAGATCGGGCGCCCTCTGTGAGCTAATAGACTGTATGTAGCAGCATATGGATGATATTTTTGAACTCAATATTTATCTTTGTTTATTGTTCAACTAGACGGCATACCCGGTGTTTTACTACCTCGGCTTTCTAACACTGATGAGGGCTATTGCTATTGCCGGCAAATTCATGGCAAAAATGAATGAATGAAATGCCTTTAATTTTCGTTGTGAGTACATAACCAAAGTTCAGGTACAGTGCCTTCGATCCGCCGTGGCCTCCCGCATCACCGCCTGAGATCACACGTGACGTTCTGCTGGCAGCGTTCCCGCAGCCAACCGGCAGAGTATCGATCGCCAACAGGACGCCAGGTGTGATCTCAGGCGGTGCGGTGGGAGGACACGGCGGATCGAAGACACTGTAGCCATTTTTCACTGATCTGTAACCGAAAAGTCAATAGAGTTGTTTCGATGACAAATTCATGGAAAAAAAAGTTACCATATTAGGTGTTTAGCGTGTTCGATTGATTCAGTACAGAAGCGGGAAGAGATGAGATCACGGGAAATTACTGAATCGATATATTCGTGGAGAATAGTTGTCATATTCGTGTTCACGAAAAATCCCAGTAGGCACGTCTCCACCCGTGGGCGAAAACAGCCAAAAGCACTGAGAACGATGAATCGATGTGTTGTTTCCTTTGCAAAACGGTTATCATATTCATGTTCAGCGGAGTGGAAAACTACAGTAGACATGTCCCTGCCCCATCCTTGAACAAAAACAGAAACAACCGACAAAATCAATTAATCGATACCCTCGTGCAAAATGGTTTCCATGCTCGTGTTCAGCGTATTGAGGAACCCCAGTAGACGTGTCTCTACCGCTCCATGGGCGAGAATAACAAAAAATCAATAAAATCGATAAATCGGTACTTTGGCGCAAAATGGTTGTCATATTCATGTTCAGCGCACTTAGGAACCCCAGTCGACATGTCCCTACCTCCTCATGGGCAAAAATTTCAAAAAATCGATAAATCGATAATTTAGCGCAAAACGGTTGTCATATTCATGCTCAGCGTATTGAAGAACCCTAGCAGACAATGTTCTCGCCAGCCCCTGGGCAAAAATAGCGAAAAATCAATACAATTGATAAACAATCGATATGTTCTGGCAGAAAGAAGCCTAAAACCTCCGCCGGCGCTTTATGGGTATGTTGCAAAGTTTGGTCCCGATCGGTTAATCCTCCGCAATTTCTATAAGGAACACACACACACACACACACACACACACACACACACACACACACACACACACACACACACACACACACACACACTGAAAGAGTTTCCGTGTTCCTCTTCTTGCTTGCTGCCACGCGGGTCCTCGTGGAAGTGCGCAGTAGGGAATAATTTATTAGACAACTCTAACAATAACAGCGAATAGCCAGGACGTCGGATATAGACGATATTAAATCACACAATCCAGGGTGGGCCTTTTATAGGTTCTTCCCGGAAGTTCTGGAACCTTGGACATCGATATCACGGTTGTGGCCGGATCTGGATCAGAGTCCGATCAAAGTTCGCACATCCTAGCGCCCACCCTGGAAGATCGCACGTTTTTTTGCTCGCATCCCCTGTCTTGGCGTAGGTAATTTCGATTAATCAACAACCTAAATCGCGCTTCCGCGATACTCCGGCCCTCAGAAGGGGGTGGGGTCGGGGAGTTCGTCCAGTCCAAGCTTCTGTCTGACCGAATTGGCCTTTGTCCTCGTTCGCTGGAGTTCGGACTCCACTTCCTTTATGGCGTCTTCGATCTGCTGGGCTACGTCCGGTTTCTCGCAAATGGCTGAATGGTGCCCCAGCTGGCCGCAATGGTAGCACTTGGTCCAGTACTTCGGGCATTGTTCTGTCTCAGTGCAGCCGATCTCCAGGCAAGTAGGGCAGCGGTGATCTTCTTTCAGGAACAGCTTTCGACGGTTGCTATCTCGTACCTTCCTACAGGAATCGCTGTAGTGGTCCCCGCGGGTTCCACAGAAGGCACATCGCATGCGGGCTTCTCTGGTGCGGTCCATTCCGGTCGCGAACTCTCGTGGACGACAAGGCTGCTGTTTCCTGAGGCCATCGATTCTGATTTCCACGATGTGGATCTTCGCTTCGAGGCTTCTCCTCACGAAATTCATCGTCTCGTGGTCTTGTTCGGGAACGGGCTCGGTCCCATCCATTGGCTCATCTCGACGAGGTGTCTCGAGAGGTTCCGCCTCTCGCGGCTGGTCCATCGGCTGGCTCTCAATCTTCCTGGCGAGGTCCTCGATTGAGTTTTGAACGGCGTTGAGTGATGCAGTGACCTTTTCCAGGTTCGACTCCTGCTGAGCGCGTTCTTCGGATAGAATCGTGGATCGTACATTGCGCAACGTCGCGTGGAGGTCGTTGATGGACATCAGCTGATCGGCTATGATCCTCTCTATTGCTCCTTGCTCCATCGGCAGGTCGTGAGCTCGTCCTTCAGCGTCATAGTACTGCTGTGGCTGTTCGAGCATCGTCTCCCATGCTGCAGCTGACGTCTTCCCAGTGGCGATCAGGAGAGGAGCAGTGGCGAACAGGGTGCGGAGGGAATGTCTGAGGCTGTGGAACCGGATCTCGCAGTTTTCCGCCTTAAGCTCTAAAATTTGCGCGTCGCGCTCAAGTTCGCCCCAGCGCTCACTAGACGTGGAAAAAAAGGGTACATCATGATGAAGCTTGTCGACAATGGAGGAATACAGCATAACATCACGACACTTGGTGACAATGCGATCGAGAAGATCCTCGGGAGGCATGAGGTGCGGTATCGCGGAGCGGAGACGTTTCAGGTCGCGCTTGGTCCGTCGCAACTCCTCGTACACGTTCATGCTTCGATTCATCTCTGAATAGTGATCATTAATTGTTCTCGCACGTGTCGTCGCTGATTTCGCTATTTTTTGGTAGATTTACGCGATTGCGAGCGATCGTGGAGCGCTTTTTGGGCAATATCACCGGGCGCGATGAGATCGCGGCGATTTGGCATCATTGCAAGATCTTGACTCTAATTTTGCGGCCAGAGTCTGATCGCGAGAGAATGAATGATTCCTACCGCAGTGCTGTGTAAAATCGCGAAGCAACCAGAATCGCGCGTCGCAAGCAAATCGCGCATGGGTTGGATCGCAGTGCGAATTGAGTTGAAAGGTTGATAGCGATTTTAAGCAACTTTGACTCACTTGGGACATGGTGCGATCGCGATGATAGCAAGGCTGCGATGCGATGCGCAGTGGAGCGATGCAATCGCGGTTGGATCAGAGTCATATGGCGACGCATTACTACTGACCAGCGATCATGGTGGAGGGCGATTTATGCCACGATATGGAACAGAATTGCATGGCGATGTAATTACGGTCGCAGAGTGAAGCGAATCGATTTTGGGATGTGTTCTTCGGAGTGGATATTGAGCAGCTTACTCGCAATGCAAGGACGTCCAAGGAGAATCGGACAGCGAACCCTTCGCATATTGTGGAGCGATGTAGATCGCAAATTCAACGCGAATCGCATGATCAATTACGAGGTGACGCATATTTTGGAGCGAGGCGAGCTGTCAAAGGAATCGCGCTTTATAGCAAAGAATATCGCAAAGTGAACTTCACAAGGGAGAGTGACTAGCGATAGCGACATGATTGAAAGGTGGTGCTAGGTAGACCGCGATGGAAATCGAATTGCGAATGGACATGAATCACAGCAGAAATCGCGCTGGATTTTGGAGTGAGGTGATGCCGCTCTCTGTGATTGGAGTGAGAAGTTGCAGTGTTTTGCGAGCTGCGATCGAAGCGAAAAAAAAAATCGCGGATTGAGGAGCTTGTAAGCTGCGACCGGGGTGAGAAATCGCAGAGAGGTGCAGGCTGCAATTGAGGTTTGAAGAATCGCGGAGTGAGGCGATATTTTGAGCTGCGATCGTAGTAGGAAATCGCGGAGGCGGACTGCGATTGAGACTAGGAAAAACACGGAGCGAAAAGAACTGTGAGGAAGACGGTACTTGCAAGCGAAAATGCTTTTTTTTGTAGAGTTTCATTCTATTTTGTTCAAAATGTGCAAACTGAGAGGTGAGTTTTTAGGGAAAGGTGAGATGTGACTTTTTGTGCGAGCTCATATCAAGAGGATTTAATTGTGAGCTTCAGAATTGTTCTGAAAACTTACTTGCCGTCGCTTGCGGAGGTTGTATCGCTCGCACCGGTTATCCTGTGTTGCTGTAATGCTTGATGCGTCTGCAGGCAAATTCTTTCGCAGACTTCGAGGTTGAGTTTCTTCGCAGTCGCACTCAAGTTCTAAAGGAACGATCAGATTTATAGGTCTGCGGATTATTCTTCCTGTCGCAGTTTTTAATTTTGCTTCGTGGATTACTCCGTCAGTACCTGCTTGGATCTCTGCTATGCGCGCTAATCGCCACTCATTACGAGGTAAAATTGGGTCCATCAGGAGCACAACAGCTCCTTCGTGTGGTTTCGCAGGATTGCTGCGCGCTGCCGAGAGCCATTTCCGGTGTTGCTCTCTAAGGCTCAAAAAGTATTCGCTGTGCCAGGTTTGCCAGACCTTCTGGTTGCAGCATACGATGATTGAAGAGCTTCTTCGGCTTGCTTTCGTGTTTGTACCGCACCCTGCGCTGTTGCCGGTTGGTAATCTGGATCTTCTGCGTCTGTGCCGATTGCATCGAAAGGATAGGTAACCACCATCTCCTTCTGTATGAAGTCAATCGGTCGGAGGGACGCCAAATGCTCAAGTTCAGCCTCCTGATATGTCAGTGGTCGCGTATTCAAGCTGGCTTCTATTTCTGTGACCACCGTAATGAGGTTATCCAGGTCTAGATGGATTTTCCCGAGGGTTTTATAGAGAGAATGTTTGATTGACTTGATCAATCTCTCATAGAATCCCCCCTGCCACGGCGCATAGGCTGTTATATGTCTCCACTCTATTCTGTTGTTCGCGATGAGTGGAAGCGATTCCGCATTGTCAATCGCATCTGCCAGGATTTCGGCGCTCAGCAGGAAAGTAGGCGCGTTGTCGCATGTTATCGAGCTTGGGATTCCTCTGCGCGAGAAAAATCGCCTCAGTGCGTTAAGAAATGCTGGTGTACCCATGCTGGTCACGACTTCTAAGTGGATCAAGCGGGTTACTGCGCAGGTGAAGATGCACTTGTACGCTTTTAACGATGAATCCCTGTCTCGAACGTTGGGTAAGTCGAAGAAGTCCAGTCCTATGTGTTGGAATGGTCTACATTGTTGGACTCTTCGAGCAGGCAAGTCTGGCATTGCGGGATACGAGTATGGGTAGCATTGAGTCGCCTGCAGCGCACGCATTTTTGCACCAAATTTCTCGCTTTCTGTCGCAATCGCGGAATCCAGTATTCGGATCTTACTGTTGCCATTGTGTGGGCGACGCCGCTGTGGAACTTGCCATGAGCTTCTCACAATATAAGGTCCGCTATTTCCGACTTGGGTGAGATGAGGATGGGGAACTTCGTGGAGTCTTCTAACGTGCTCAGTCGAAGTCGACCCCTGATTCTCCATAGCCCTTCAGAGTCTTCGAAGAGTTTGAGAGTCTTGTCCATGGACCTCTTGTAGTCTTCTGTGAAGCTCTGCTGGTGTAGCTTGATGAGCACGACCTTTGACATCCTTAGTGCGTTACCAGTCAAGTCATCCTCACTGTGTGCGTTTCGCAGCGCTGGAATCTTGTCGCAAATGCGTTGTTGGTGGTCCGAGCGTAAGCGGGCTACCAGCTTGCTTAGGAAGCGCAATGACCAGGCCATTACTCGCTGAGCTTTTATGAGGGAACTGTAACGATTCCAAGGGAATTTTGGACAATCGCTGGCGCTGACATTGAACGCAATGACCTCGCTTGTTGGTTCAGCACTCTCAATGGAGAAGAGCGTTTGATTCCATGTTGGCGGCGGGTCTCGCAGGATACTAGGTCCCGTCCACCAATGGTGGTTGACTATTTGTTCCTTGGATAAACCTCGCGTTCCTGCATCAGCAGGGTTGGAGTCGCTGGGGATATATCCAAAGAGAACTTCCATCCCTCTGGAAGTCAGTTCCGTGGTGATTCTGCGGAGTTCCTTTATACGGTTGTTGACTAATCTCCCCAAGTCATGTTGACTGGGGTTTTTCCTTATCCAACTCAACACGATCTGGGAGTCAGATAGGAACACAACCTTGTTCATCGCTTGTTTTTCGGATGATAGCGCATTGAGAACTGACAAAGCTAATCTTGCAGACATTGTCAGCGCGTTCATCTCGAGCTTAGGTATAGTAGTTTTCGTTCTGATTGGGGACAGCTTTTACTTTGCCATGAGAAGATGCGAGCTATCCAGAGATACCACGTACGCACAAGTCGCCATCGCAATTTCGCTCGCGTCCGCAAACAGAACTAATTGGTTGCTCGCAGATGTAGGGATGTGGCGTGGAAATTTTTTCTCAAACCCATTTACGGATTGCAGCGATTTCTCCCACTGTTGCTGGAGCGGTTGCGATAGGGTTTGGTCCCAGGAGTAGTCGTGTCTCCACAATTTTGCTGAAACTGTTTCGGCAGAATCATGAGTGGAACTAACCACCCAAGTGGGTCGTAAATGGACGCTATCTGCTGAGTTACGCTGCGCTTTGTGACTGCTTTCGCTTGCGGGAATCTGCAACGGATGTGCAGGGAATCCTCTTCAGAATGCCACAGGAAACCTAAAACCTTTTGACTTTTGGTTTTCGCACATTTGTCGGCTGGAAGGACGCGTTCCACTTCGCTTGTATTTGATAAGAATTCGCGCAAATTCATTTCCATTTCGCAGAAGACGCCACGAGCTGCTGCAGACTTACGACCTATCTCTTGGGGGGTATCGCCGCCCAAGATTAAGTTGTCTACATACAAATTTCCCTGAATCTCTTGTGCGAGATTCTTGTCGGCTACTGCGGTTTGCAGATGGAATCTTATTGTGCCTCCTAGAAGAAAGGGAGAGACATTTAATCCAAATGGGACTCTTGTAAATCGCAAATGTATAAGGTTGTCGTCCTCTGGCGGTAAGGTCATGTCTCGCACCCATAAGAACCTTGTTGCATCTCGGTCATCTTCTTGTAGTCGAATTTGCAAGAAGGCCTTTTCGACATCTGAGGTAGCAACGAATGATTTCACTCTGAAGCGCAGAAGCAGCCAATGTAGTTGGACGTCTATCTGGCATTTTTCCAGGTAGTCGACGTCGTCCTTACTGAGAACCACTTGTTTCCCTTTTCCTGAGATGGTATCAGTCTTGCAGAGGGTCAAGTCGATGGGCTCTTGGTGGTCGTCCCAGATTTTTGCGCTAGTGATGTCGCAATTACTTACTTTGGGCTCCTTAGCTCCGAAGGTGTACATCGCTAGATCCACGGTGCGCAGTATTGGGAGTTCTAGTTCCTCCGCTAGTCCGCTCTCTATGAACGATTTGTCTGCTCCTGTGTCAAGGAGAACTTGGACTTCTTGGAGTTTTCCCGTCTTCGCATGCTTGATGCGCGCTTTGCCTGTGAGCAGAAATACATCAGCTTTCCCAGATGAAAGTCCCTCTGTAGCATATTCAGTTGCTGTGCTGAATACTGCTTCCGGCTCATTACTGTGTGAGCTCGGAATACTCTCTACACACTGGATGTTCGTCCCTTTCCGGAACTTTGTCCTGTTTCCCTCTTTGCCTTTCGCAGGTTGGGGTTGATGTGTGCTTTCTTTTTGGTGGGCTGATACCACTTCCAGTAGCTTGGGACAAATTGAGAAGTGATGCTTCTTCCTGTCGCACCTAGCGCAGCCTTTACTGACGCAGTCCTGAGCGAAGTGGTCCTGCTTTCCACAGTTCATGCACAATTTATTCCCCTTCAGAAACTCGATGCGGTCCTTTATCATTCTGACCTTTGAACATCGCAGGGAATTGTGGTCGTCTCCCTCGCAGTAGAGACATTTTCTGTGCGCTGCTGGTGCATTGCGATTTTGCGGACGGTCGAATCGTCTCTCCACTCTTTGAGCTTTATCACCGCGCAGTGCATAAGGCTCGGTGTCGCGGAGCATTTCTGCTACTCGCTCTTCTGTCGCTATGGACTTATCCAGTTCTGCAAGCAACTCCTGGACATCCCAGTCCTCCTCGGAATTGTTTCTTGTGCTCATTTGTTTGAGCATCTTGCGCTGGAGTTCTATTCGGAATTTCGCGAGTACCTTTTGGGTTATGTAGGATCCTCGCAACATTACCCCATTTTGTCGTAATTGGGATGTCAGGGACACCAGGTACTCCAGAAGTTGCCGTTGATCCCTGATTGCATTGCCCTTTGCGCTGGCTGTTTCCAGGCGGGACTGTAGGTGGCGCACTAGCCTCGATCGATCTCCATATTTCGATCTGAGAAGGCACAGTGCAAGTGGGTAGTTTTCTTCCGTTATTGCGTACCGCTTGATAGCTTCGCGGGCCTCTCCCCTTAGCGCATTTATGAGGTAATTGAACTTTTGTAGGTTTGTTAGGTTTTGAGAGTCCACGTTTGCCTCAAACAGCGCCCAGAAGTTATCAAACTCCCCTAGTTTTCCAGCAAATTTGGGAATCGGGATCGCAGGTAATTCAACTCTCGCCTGATGAACTGATCCTTGCAAGTGCGCACTGCTAGTCTCAGGTTCATTTAGGCCGGCTCTCTTCGCCTCGATGTTAACAATAAGCGCATGAGATTGCACTATTGAGTTTTGTGCGCTCTCAATGTATTCCTGGATTTTAACTTTCTGGTCCTCGGACAAGGGGTCTTGAAGCCTATCTACGGCGTCTGTGAGCTGCGACACCACGGCGGAGTTGCTTGCTTTCAGGGCTGCTAGGGCCTCTACTGGCGCTCGCACTGTAGGCTCGCACGTAAGTAGGTTGCTACTTGTCGCAATCATGCCGTTCAGGGCGTTCACGTACCTAGTGAGCAGGCCTTTCCTTGCGCGTAAGCTCGCACTGCCGCTCATGCTCGCAAGAGGGTGCTAGAGCGAGTTACCTAATAGCTAGGCGCACTCCCAGTAAAACAATTTTTTTCCAAGATTTCAATGGTTTCTTACCTCTAGCAGATGCTCGAGTCCTTTATTGGTCGAAGCCGATGCACCATGAAAGAGTTTCCGTGTTCCTCTTCTTGCTCGCTGCCACGCGGGTCCTCGTGGAAGTGCGCAGTAGGGAATAATTTATTAGACAACTCTAACAATAACAGCGAATAGCCAGGACGTCGGATATAGACGATATTAAATCACACAATCCAGGGTGGGCCTTTTATAGGCTCTTCCCGGAAGTTCTGGAACCTTGGACGATGTCCAAGGTTCCAGATATCACGGTTGTGGCCGGATCTGGATCAGAGTCCGATCAAAGTTCGCACATCCTAGCGCCCACCCTGGAAGATCGCACGTTTTTTTGCTCGCATCCCCTGTCTTGGCGTAGGTCAATTTCGATTAATCAACAACCTAAATCGCGCTTCCGCGATACACACACACACACACACACACACCACACACACACACACACACACACACACACACACACACACACACACACACACACACACACACACACACACACACACACACACACACACACACACACAGACATTCTACTTTATATATACAGATAGAGAACAGAAGTACCATGTCGCATTTTCAGATGAAGTTGAAATGCGTTCTTAATGAGTGTTTGTTTTTGTCACTATAATTATGGGCCACCCTTTAGAGAATACAGAGCATTCAAAAGCATTCTTATTGATGTAGTCTCTGTGAATTGAAGTATTTACTACGGAGGCCAAAACTAATTATCTTAAAAGAGAAGGATAACGAATATTTTGAGCACACATGCGACTCAGCTAAACAGCATTCGGAAGCCGTTCAAAGGTTCAGCTGATTTCTTGCGCTGCACAACGCTTTTGGCCAATTAGTGGTCTTTTTGGAATATTCTAGTTCTAATCTGGACGAGTTCTGTTATATCGTCGTGTATGAAAGTCCGATTTCGAACAAAGTAATTTCGAGTGTTGCACGTTGAAGAACATGTGATTTTATCAAACCAAGTACGATCACTTTGCATCGGCACAAGATTGGCAGTTTTGGTTCACCAGCAGATGAGAAATTTGAGCAAGAGGCAGTGAAGTAGCAAAGCGCGTTTTCAATGTTGAAATTGAAGTTTTTCCCGGGAAAAAGTGGTGAGTGGTGATCAAGTCGAGTGAGATTTGCTGAGTACGACGGGTGCAGTTGGATTCCCAGCTGCGCGCCTGCAGTTTAGGCAGTATCGTTTTTCGAAAGCTGCCTGAAAATTGTTACCTATTTTGAGTGGCAAACTGTGGAAAATTTATTTATTGGGCTCCTTTATTTACCTTGCCGTACTGTTTTCTTTGTCCCTACAATGTTCGGATAAGGATATTCAGCCTTGCAGCCTATGCACATCTTCTCGCTCCTACTAGAGCTTTAATCTCATAGTTGAGATGTCGCATAAATCCACTTCGCTTGAGGAGCTTGCCTTCAGCAGCGAACACGCCTGCGAATGGCTATGGGAAAATTATAAGACACTGTGTGAAAAGTGCAACGTTTATGCATCGATCTTTGGAACCTTCAAAAAAAAACTCGTAAAGGACAAATAGTCGTTGTTCAGAGCAGTTTTGTGGACTGGGCGTCTAATCGAATCCATTTGTACATAACCGTGTACAGTAGTGTGTTTTCTCTCTTCTCTTCAATCTTATCCCTTGGTTGGAAGTTTCTTTCCCTGAACTCAAACGGCTTCGAGCGTAAAGGTCGCCACCCTGCCTTTACCTCGTCGATTTTGATTGAGCTGGAGGCTAGCGATCTCCGTCCAATCCACTAACCTCGAGGGGAGTCGATCGTCTTCTTTCCCTCATTCTTTTTCATCCTGCTTATTTCGCGCACTGATCATGCGTATTTTATATAAGGGAATTCCTATACTCGATCCTAGCATATGAATCCTTAGTGGTTATTGAGAGATTGCTTTGGTTCCTTCGATTATTTAATAATATGTGAGTGAGGGAATCATCTTAGCGCCGACTTTGATTCGTTGGTTTTTATCTTGATTATTTACTTTACTATGACTAACTTCGGGAATGAGCTCATTTGTTTAAGGTTGTTTACTGGAGTTTTGATGCAGTCTGAAAAAAAAAAACTCGAGTACGGACTATAGTAATTCGATTATGTGATTCACACGTTCGCAATGGCGTGCACGACCTGTCGTGTCTTTAGTGTCATATCTTTGTGAAATGTCCACAGTTAGCTAATTCTTTCGTAGTAGCGTAGTAGCAGAGACGTAGTCACAGAGGTACTAGAGTATCACACTCGCAGTGGGCAAAGCAGACCTTCTGTCAAACTTTTCATTAAATTTTTGTGTACTAGAACAGCTAGAAGAACAATAAACTTCAAAAAATTCTAACGTGGACAAGTCAGTAGACAACAGAAATGGAAGGAACCTTCGAGAACTACCAAAGAAAGGATAACTCTAACAAAAAAAAATCCTGGTTTTTTATATGAGAAGGAAAAATTGCTACCGCATGGAACCACGTGCTCGACTGGTCGAGCACGGTTCCCACGTACGCAAAAGCGCGTGTGTCGCGAACGTGTTAATGAGAACTGGCAATAGTTCGAGATCTGAGGCTTCGAAAATTTAATTTTCAAAAATTTGGCAGCATAAAGTGCGGATACTCTGAAACTGAGGTTTGAAGTTACTTAGAAATGCAACGATTCGAAAGTCCAGGGAAAATTCCTGGGTGTAAAACTCTAGTGAACAGTACTTCACGTATACCGTTGACTATGATATATGTAGTTACGTCTTTGCAAAGAAATAGGCTGTGCAATTTCTGTAAGTAGAAAGTTAGATGCAAGCGCGTTGCGGCTCTTCCCTGCGGAAGTAGCACGTTGTGGCTTTTTTCTGATGTACGTGTCTTCACCCCCGTTTTCAGGCTACTTTTATTTTTGTCTGGTTGGCGATCGCGGGACCATCGGCTAAGTTCCTCATCTATATGTTTATAAACGGAGCGTTTCGGAGCAGTTTCCTGTCGTGGAGGCCATGTCTCTCGATCTGTTGTCCTCTACACAGGAATTCAGATTATCGTGACATTGCCACGAATTCGTATTTATAGTCAAAGTGTGTTGTCCCTCATTACCTTTATTTTGTTAGCTGTTTCATTCCTAAAGAGATTGGAGTACCTCGCACTGGGAATACTTCCGAACATTCCTGATTTAGCACAACTCAGCGTTCTCTCTAGTGTAATTTACTTGTCATTTTCGTGTTTCTAAATGTAGATAGAATATTATGTATCGATGCGATCTCCAACAACGCGTTCTCTTCTACTAGTGTTGATCTCATAAATTAATATTGTTTTCAACTTGATCTCATGTCACCATGCATTTCAGTTCATAGGTCGGCGAATTACCTTCATCTGATCTTAAATACTTATAGGGTAACGAAATCCTGCACTTCGGGTTTATCGCGTATGCTAGACCTCATCTGATTTTTTTTCGTACTGTTATTCGCTTTGTACTTCTGTCTGCTTTTGCTCATGTCCGTGCTCTTTGTACAATTGATCTTAATTTTATCTGATATCTGTTCTGATCCTTCTGATGTGGTAGGTAAATGTGACGAATACTTTGTAAATCCAACGTTTTGTTGCACTGTGAAACTTTCATATTGTGCACATTTGTTACCTTTCTTTTCATGATTTACTATCTGCCACAAAGGTTTGCAATACTTTCCATGTATAAATCGATCTTTATTTTCTATGTGCAGAGTTGTTTTCTATACTTCTGAGTACGTAATTGTCAATGTTGAGTCACTTCTTGAAGGCAACTTTGAAGTGAAGCGTCTACTCACATCACCCAAATCACGTACGTAGCTGCATGAAGCATGCAGTAGCGGCAAAGTGGGCATGATCAGAAGCTGTTCTCGGAGAAGAATGATCTGGATTACTCCAGCACTTCCAGGATAAGTACTCCAGCACTCCCAGTGTAAGTACATAATTCGCGGTCGAAAGACATGCTGCTGTCTTGCACACTGTCGATGGTTCGGTCCACGCTCTGAGCCCATCAAACTTGCATACTTCTCAGATTTATAAATTGTTACAAGCTTTGTCTACAAGAGTGAAGCGTTGAATTCTAGATGGAATCTCAGTTGTGAGTCATCGTATAGGTCATATGAGTACACGAAACGCTCTAAGATTGTGAAAAAAAGAACCAGAAAATCATAATAAAAAAACCGGTAATTGGCAGCGGCGGACACAGAAGTGGACAGTGAGGGAATGAGGGCGTGGGAGAGAAAAACGGGAATCTCCGTCACTTTGAGAAACCGCAGTGCCGAAATTTTAGAGATAAAACTTTGAAAATGAGGTTCACCTCTGTACCTCACTGATTGTCTCATCATCCGGCCTGTTGTTCCAACTTTGCATCAGCTTTAGTGGCCCGGAAACGTTTCAAAGTGACGAACAGCTACTGTATTATGATAGTATTGAAATCCCTTCACTACCTCATTGGCATCACGCCGCGGACTCTCTCCAAGCAGCTTCAGGAGCTCCGGAGCTCTGCTACCACCTTAACCAATCGACCAAATCCTAATTTATCTCAAGCCGAGATCGCCGTCTTCAAACTTTTGGATTAAAACTATTTTTGCCACATTACATTCTTTACCGTGTTTTGTGAGTTCTCAAAGGAGAGGCAGTTGGATGTACGTCTAGTCAACGACGATTTTTTTGGTCATAACCATGACGGAATGCGAAGAGAAATTTGGTGTAAAAAGGTTATTATCCATTCTTCATATATCTTTTAGGTAGGAAATTCCCAAACAACTTCGAAAAGATTGGCGAGAAGAGAAGAAGAGTAGCAGGAAACTTTTCCGGTAATCTAATATACCAAACAAATAAAATAAATATTGAAATTCTAAGGGACTCTTGCCACTCTACAGGGTGGCCAAAAAGTATGGGCATCACATAAAACGTTATCTTTCCTTTTCTGCCTATAAATATTTTATCTTTTCCATTATAACAGCTGCGCAACCACGTGGAAAATCAGTTTCACAGGGAAGTTTAGAAGTTGCATTCCTTGGCTTCGACAGAGGCCTTTAACCTTGTCATCACGAAATCCCCTATGCGCTGCAGGTACTCCCCACCAATTTCTGACCAGCACTACAGAGATAGCGCTGTACATGTTCTGGTTCGTGATATTCTTGTTCTCCAGTGGTTCCTCCATGGAACCTCCAACGGAAAAATTCAATGTGTTCAAGTCTATAGGAAGGCCATTAAATTTTGTTGAGGAATTCAGGCGATGCCTATTGTAGATGGGTTATGGTGTTTTGGCCTCGTGAGTTGGAGATTTCCCCTTCCTGAGGAGTCGTGTTGACATTTTTCCGCACCCACTGGACGAGCACTTTCCCATGAATCCCTCTTTCTCCAAAATTGCCTCCTTTTTCTTGATTTTGTTCATGAAAACCAGAGATGTGCTCGCATTTGAGGTCAATCTTCCTCAAACCATTACACCGCCGGTATTCAACAACCTTGTGACGGATCTTTTCTCTGAAGAGTATTTCTCACTTCGCCTAGTAAATTTGCTGTCCGTTAAGGGGTCGTGAACAGGCCATTAGGGAAAATTTTCTCATCAGTCCATAGAACACCTAAAGTGCGGCGCACCTGTCAGACGCTCAACAACCTCCTCATGCCTGCCAACTGTGGCAACAACGGTTAGATGTTGGACCTTAGACATGCAATAGTGGCGAAGTCTCAACTTCTTTCTGACAATTACTTAGACGGAAAACCTGCAACACTTGGACGTTCGGCTATCTTTTTTGCGCTCGCTCCTGGTGATCTCCATTCAAGTGATCGCAAAAGTACTCATTGTGTTCACCGATTGGGGACGGCCCGGTTTTCCTTTCAGTTTTATATTCAATTCGGCCTCCATAACTTGATGATCCTCTGCGCTGTTCGTGAAAAGAGTTTTGAAGTTCTCTTTCTATTTCTTCTTGCTGCAATGGACTCTCCAGACTGCGCGAGGGTTACAATGCGGTGCGTTTACGCTCACCTGATTTAAGAAATCCAACTGAGCTATAAGTCAAAAGAAAGAGGATCATGGCGTTTCTGAAGTATGAGAAACTGAGACTTGATGAAAGCCGGAAATAAAAAAGTAAGAGCGCCAGATAAGGTCCCCATACTTTCGTCCACCCTGTACATCGCCAACATTCGAAGTAGGCCTACGTTGGCTTTGTGTGCGATCTTGGTTTTCAGCCAAAATCCATTTCAGCCAAACAAATGTTGTGGACGTGTTTTCAGTTGTCCAGTGGATTTCTACTGCGGACGTCACTTCTATCATCTTCTACTGCATCAACTACTCCAGACATTTGTTTTCTTGCACCTTTTCAAGATGACCTTCTTCGAGATGAACCCCAGTGAAATCCATCCACTGTCACGATTTTTGTATCATCTCCTGTGTACTATTCATCCTCGAAGCATATGACTTCGCAATCCGTGCATTTATGTGAATGATCTCTGTTGCTTCGACATTCGCACACACAGAAATTACACTGTCGTCAACTAACAGTAAGACAAAGGTAACTGTTAATTAATTAATTAATTAATTAATTAATTAATTAATTAATTAATTAATTAATTAATTAATTAATTAATTAATTAATTTGATGCACTGCATTCACAGTGTGCCTCAAAGTAGTAAAAACAGAACGTGTTAGTGACACTCCAATGGTAGGCGACGAAGAAAAAAGTGTGAAATGAAAAAACTGTCACCACACTAGCCTCCCCCCCCCCCCTCCCTTTTGCCATCAAGGTCAATCCGCACAATGCTGAAGAGTACAGTGCATTCGGAAAGAAGTAACCATTGGTGAAGCTGAGGACGAACCTTTGCGAACGCCTGAAAACCGCTCACCGAGCAGCTTCGAGCGGCAGCTGCGTAGCATAATCAGGCATTCTACCACGTTCGAGAGGCTGGCACTTGTTCTTTGAACATCCACAATGTTTTCAGCCTTTATGCCTTTTATTTCAGTGACAAGGCAGGACGTGGACAAATGGAAGACTCGTTCTTGTTCTAGACGGGTTGATCGACGAATAGTGATTCACTCGTGAAATTAAAACTGAGTATTACACGCTGCTTAAAGAGAGGGAACGGAGAGCGAGGGAGTAGAGTATTCAATCTAAGCTTTGCCAACTTGTCTGAGCAGGCGTCAAACTTTTCTATTTTTCCACTTCTCCTTATGAGTGTCGGAACCTATCGCCTAAATACCACAACCCGATCGACATTGGATCATTAGAATCTTATCGTCAAGTTACCTCATTCACGTATCCTTTCTATTTTGCTTTGGACTCACTTCAATTTACTGAGACGTCGGAGCACAGCGTGAAAATTTTAACATTCGCGTATCCTATTGATTCTATCGCTCCTCACGTTTCCCAGTTATTGAAGCATCGGAACTATATCGTCGATGATCCCGTGTACTGACTGCAGGATTGAAAGAGGTGTTTATAACGATGCACCCGGTGAAACCGGGTTATGAGGCATACGTAGATACTGAGTCTTCGTTTGTTTTGTTCCTTTGAAGTTTTTGTTGTCTATCGTGGTATGTTTGATGTATCCACTCTGTATAATGCAGTAGCATTTTACTTCTGCTGGTCAGAACCTGTGATATTGAGCCTTTCATTGTTTTATAGTCGAAAGTTGCTATGTACATTATTTATTGCAGTGATGTGCTTCTAGATGTGTACAGTCGTTCGCTATTTTATCCTGTTATGAATTTTATTATAAATTATGTTCTAGTAATTATGTATCTAAGGTTATGTTTAGCTCGATAGGTAAGGTGATGTAGAAAATTTATTGAATGAGTTTTTGAATGCCGGTAGTGGTGTCACGTTAGTCATGACTTTCTTTGAGTTCATTATGACGCATGTCCCAGGCCGTTTTTTTTTACCCTAAATTGCTTTTCCAGTGTGAGCTTTGGTGAAAATGTTTTGGTAGTTTGCACTTGTAAGACATTAGCAATTATTATTCTGGATTTTTCGCTATTAACAGTTTTTTTCAATATTGGTTTATTTCCATAAAGTGCCCTTCTGCATATACAGTGGCAGTTACATATTTAGCACACCCACGATTTTGGACCATTAAATTTTCTGCATATCTCAGCCCGAGGATGAGCAATAAAAACCAAGTTCGAGTATTCCTGGGGTTCTATGGGGGCTTCCTTTCTATTGCTCACCGCGCGCACAAAGTCAGATGGAACTGGATGAGAAAATAAAATTTCAATTTTGTCGGTTCTCTAGAGCTAGGTATGAACGTATCTACATGTGGAGGGAAGTTAGGTAGTAATTCAAATTGAGCACTTTCTGTTTAATATGCTATGAAAATTTACTATGAAAGCTATTTTCGCACTTTCCTCCCACATGTAGATACGGTACGTTCATACCTAGCTCTAGAGAACCGACAAAATTGAAATTTTATTTTCTAGAGGTAGAGATAAAAACAAACCGTCAATTTGTCAAAAGTTTCATTTTATTCAATTACGAAAATAATGCAGGCGTCGGAATTTTCCTGTGATTATGCCCGCTGGTAGCACAAATCGGAGAAAGATCCACAGCCGAAGTGCATGCTTTCTGCTTGTAATCACTATGAATCTTTTTTTGCTCAATTTTTGATCAATGTCGACCACCTTTGTTCTCCCTCAAGTGAAAAACAGCGCACCAAAATACTATAACAGAATGCGCACTAATATTTGGAATAAAATCACATTTTTCCTCGATTCAAGCAAATGAAATAAGAGAAAAACGAAAACATTTCCAAAAGTATTGCATTTTGAGCTCTAAGCGCGAAGAATGAGCGCAGTTCCATTGAGAAATATTTTCTTGGAAGCAAAGAAAGGGAATACTAAAGAAAGAACAGATGTAATCTACCCGCACAAACGTCTCATCGTCTACAGAAGAATCCAACATGTGTTAGACAGAAGCCAACCGACTGGATTAAAATTATGGTACCATTCGCTGACTTTGTACGCTGCCAAGCAGGATTTTGGGGCCACCTTCAGCTAGACACGCGTTAAATTCAGTGGTAGGGGGCAGGCACCAACCTAGCGGCTAATAGGTCAAAACCCGCATAGACCGAGGAACGGCGCGAGTTCATTGGTTATGGCAATGCACTCATCTTTCCTGTTCATTTTTGGCGATTTCACTGAAATCCAAAATGCCTCCAGTGTTTTGCGCGCTGATATCTCCACCTCTCGTGCAAATATGGAGACGTCTACCTCAAACACCTGATCGTCATGACATTGCCTCCGGTGACTGCCCAGTGGAGTCGAAATTTTGATTTTTGTAAACCATCCAGATGTTCTTGGATCCTAATCCCGAGTGGTCTGCCGGTATCACCTATGTACTGTTCCCCGCATAATTTGCAGCTTATAAGATAAATGACCCCCGATGTCGTGCAGTCACCTGTTCGCCCCGCTGGGCAAATTATGCAGTTTCAGGTACAGCACAAACGATCATAGGCGCGGTTACTTATTAGCCTTTGCTTCAGGTTATCTCTACGACTCTCAGAGAGTCTTCTAGACCCGACCTACGCATGCATGCTCTTACTCCCTTGCTGAAATGGTCTGAGAGGTAGACAGAAGGGTACTCTTTTGTCTCCTTCCAATCCAGGTGGCTTTGCCCGGGTGCGGCCATACCTTGATCTCAGTGGCGGACGCAGAAAGTGGGCGGAAGGGGGGGCGTGGGAAGAAAAGTGGGGTCTCCGCCGTTTTGGGGACCCAGACGGAAAATAAAATTAATAATAATATTAATTATAATAATAAACAATAAATAAAAAATATATTAAAAATAATAGTAAAAATAAACAATTAAAAATAAACTAACACAAGATTTTTATTTGTATTGTAAAGTAATTTCGAAAATTTGGCGACCCATTCTCGGGGGGGGGCGCGCGCCCCCCCCGCCCCCCCCCCCCTGCGTCCGCCACTGCTTGATCTGAAAAAGTTGTTAATGGGGTAACCGTTAGATCCCGCTATTTGAAAGGCCATATCGGCTGAATCGGCTTTCAATCTGTTATCCGAAGAAACTGGCGCCGCGTTTTGTTTTAACTGGGTGGGCCGAGAGGTGATGAATAAGGATGTTTTTGCTACTTGGTTTTCTGTACCACCTAGTTCTATAGTCCCCGTTGGCTAAGCATACCTGAACAATGAGGAAAGCTAGCCAGTTCTCCTTGAGCTTTTCCCGGGTAAACTTGATGTGCTCATACCTGTTTTTGAGTAGATCAAAGCAAGCATCCATTCCCGCTTGTGTGGGGCAAACGATGAAACAATCGTCAATATAACGGCAGTATAAAGTAGGTTCTGGCACAGGATCCTCCACTTTTGCCATGAAAGCTATAGCCAGCGTGGATGCGAGCCTCTGTCCCATTGCCAGACGCCTGGTTTGCTTAAAATATTTTCCTGCCCATCTAAATACTGAACAGTTGAGGCACTCTTTTACGAGTTTCATAACTTGCCCAATGGTGGAACCGTATAAGTTTAGCGCATCCATTTTGTCTGAAAGGAGTTCAAAAACAGCTTCCATCGCCGCGCTTGTGGATACATTGATGTAAAGCGATTTGACGTCAAAGGATTCCATGACGTCATTCTCTCCGAACTGCGCATGGCGTAGTTGGTCAAGGAATGCGTTGGTGCTAGAGAGGTAGGCAGGAACATATTGAAGTACCTGTGCTAGAATGATATTAAGCAGCCATGATACCCTGTCCGTAGGCCCTCCTACATTACTAACAATGGGACGCACTTTGAATACAGAAGGATCTGCAGCCTCTACGTTATCCAGGCTAAGTTTGTGTGTTTTTATGAGCACGTACAGTACTGGACACATTGGGTGGTCACATTTGAGGCGTGCGATGCGATTGAGGCGTGCACGAGAGGTGGAGATATCAGCACGCAAAACTCTACTGGCATTTTGGATTCCAGCAAAATCGCCAAAAATTAACAGGAAAGATGAGTGCATTGCCATAACCAATGAACTCGCGCCGTTCCTCGGTCTATGAGGGTTCTGACCTATCAGCTGCTAGATTGGTGGTTCCCCCCTCCCCCCCCCTACCACTAACGTTAACGCGTGTCTAGCTGACGGTGGCCCCAAAATCCTGCTTGGCAGCGTACAAAGTGAGCGAATGGTACCATAGTTTTAATCCAGTGGGTTGGCTTCTGTCTAATACATGTTGGATTCTTCTGTAGACGATGAGACGTTTGTGAGGGTAGATTACATCTGTTTTTTACATTCCAAGCTCTGACGAAGGCGAGTAAGCCCAAACGTTAGCCGAATAAAGTGCTATATCAATCTTGGTTACGGCTCAGAAGAAAAAAACGAGATACTATCTCCTGTGGGTTTAAAATTTCTTCAAGCTCGACACAGCAATAATAGAGAGTGTTCCCCTGATCTCGGAAGAGTCACTGGTACGGCAGTGCCAGTGAGGACGAGGTCCGAGGTGTTATCTATGCTGCTAAAACCAGAAGGCTATGATGGCGGTCTGTACCTTCAACGCACGCACGCTTGCATCGGAGGCTTCCATCGAGGATTTGATGATGCAAGAAAGGAAAATCAGGTACGACGTCATCGGACTGACCGAGACGAGGAGACATCGGCAACTGAACGTCAGCTTCGACACAGGAGAAGAACTGATCCTTGGAAACTGCGACAGTAGAGGAGTCGGTGTCCTCGTCAACACGAACTTGGTCATGAACATCGATTCGTTCAAACAACTAACAACCCGAATCGGACGTTTGTGATTGAGAAGCTGTTGATCAATGCGTGACAATCTTCGTCGCCTACGCTCCAACATCCAGCTACGACGAAGAGGAGATTGAGGCCTTCTATATGGACTTGGAAAAGTTCTACAGGGAAGATCACACTTTCTATAAGGTCATCGTTGGCGACTTCAACGCCAAGATCGGCTCTAGGAGAACGCTTGAAGAACTTCACATCGGCACCCACGGCCTACAGTGGAACGAACAGGGAGACAGGCTGTCTGAGTCCATCATGACGACGAAGGCCATCCATGGTAACTCACAATTTCAGAAGCCAACCTCCCTTCGATGGACGTGGGAGTCACCCGGTGGGGAGTAGCATAACGAAATTGACCACATCATCTTCAGTCGATGGTCTGCCTGACCGACGTCGGTGTTGTACCAAGTTCTACACCGGATCAGACCATCGTCTCCTTCGCGCTAAGTTCTTCTTTTCGGGAAAGCCGCAAAATTCAAGAAGTGGGGTTCCAAGCCCTTCATCAACTGGGGTCTCTTCACTTCGCTAGCCGGCTTTTGGGAAGATGCGATTGTCGACAACATCGACGAGGAGTACGATCGGATTATTCAGCGTCTCCGCGACAGTGCAAAGGAAGCCGAGGGTTCAAGAGCCACCAAGAGGCGCCTGTCCTACGAGACCCTCGAGCTTATATGCCAGCGTGGAGCAGCGAGAGCCGCAGGCAACTACCAGCTAATGTCCGAGCTCGCAAAACGGTGCAGACAAGCGATGAAAGAAGACCTCAAGAAGAGACAAGCAGCAGTGTTGGCCGAAGCCGCAGAGGCAGAAAAGCATCCGCAACGCCTGCCGAGACTTCGCCAACTGCAAGGCCAAGATGTCCTCCCTCCGGCGCCCAGACGGAACAATTTCTTCCTCGAGACGGGTAATGGAGAAGGTCACCTACGACTTCTACTCGGATCTCTTCCATAGCCACGTCCACCTCCCTCAATGTCATCTTAAGGAGGATGGGTATGTTGTCCTATCGGTTCTCCCTTCCGAAGTCCGATATGCCATGAAGAATAGTACAGCATTGGGTCTCGACAGGATTCGACCAGAACATCTGAAGAACCTACCGCCAGTTCTCATCAACACATTGGCTAGGCTTTTCACGCGGTACATGTCGGAATGTAAGGTACCCAACCAATGGAAGACCAGCAGGACCGTGCTGCTGTGCACGAATGAAGACCCGCAGGACATCGGCAATTATCGCCCCATCTGCCTACTGTCCGTCGTCTACAAGCCTTTCACGCGAGTGATCCTGAACAGGATCGAAAGAACACTAGAAGAAGGACAGCCGTACGAACAAGAAGGGTTTCGAAAAAGATTCAGTACGATCGACCGCATACACACCGTCACCAGACTCACCGAAGTATCGCAAGAGTACAAAATGCCCCTCTGCCTATTTGAAGAAAGCCTTCGACTCCGTTGAGACAGAAACGGTCTTGGACGCTCTGAGGAACCATGGCGTTCCTACTCAATACATCAAGATATTTCGTGAGCTCTACACATACTTGCGATAAGTGGGAGATGGAGGTCTCCGAAGTGAAGGGGGTCTGAGAGGTCTGAGACCTCCAAAAGTGAAGGGGGTCGTCGACTAGGGGGGGGGGGAGTGGGGGGTGGGTAGCGACTACTGTGAGGCGGGGGGTTAGTGCCTTCCTTCCTTACTGATGAGTTCTGGGGAAGGCACTATTCAGTTCATTTCTCTTTTCCCTTGTCCGTCTAAGGGTAGGAACGAAACGGACTAAATTCTGGTAAGGTTTTCCTGTTTTTAAATGGTAAAAAAACAAATATGTGCGTTTCCCGCACACGTGGGCCATTAGGAGGCTCGTTTTCTATGCAGGATCCGTTGGCCACGTGAAATCTTGAAGAACGGCCTCGAACAGCCGACGGGTCCTGCACAGAAAACGGTTCGATGCAGCCGCTCGGGTTAGGAAGCGGTTGCATCATTTAAATGAGGATGGCCGCACTTGCAGGTGAGTGTTTTTCCTATTGTTTTTGTTTTTTTTTTTGTTAACTTTGTGTCCTTATTAATTTTTTAATTAGCTTTTAATATGAGCGGGAGGGGGAGGGAGTGGGAGTGGGAGAGGGAGAGGATGAGGGGTGAGAGGGTACCTCTCTGCGGCGTAGAGGGTCGCACCATCTACGTGGCGCGGGCGAGGAAACTTCTGGAGTCCACAGCGCTCAGCTGCGCCGCGTCGGTGGTGCTTCGCTCCATGTCGTGGAGAGGTATGATCCGCAAGGCAGCCGCTATACTCCTCGAGGAGTATAGCAGCTTGTGTCGCCGTAGCCGGCCATGGAGGCCGCCAATGTTGGCGACCGCTCGCAATCGATGCGCACCGACGTCACAGTCGCCAACCCCGCGACGGCGGTCGCCGATGTTGGCGATCGCGAGTTGCCGCCGGCGACGGTGGCCGCCGCCGCCGCTCCGCCCACAATCGATGCGTATCGGGCTCACAGTCGCAGGCGACGGCGACGCAAGCTGCTACAGTCCCCGAGGATCGTTGTTTGTGCTACTTTGAAAATTTCTATTTCAGAGCAGTTCTGCTTCGCAATGGAGGAAATGGGCAAGCACTGCAAAGTGACAGGCAAGCGTGACTACCTCTTGATCCCAGCGCGCGTGGGTGGACTCGTCGTTTCGGACAGACTGTACCTCAGTCAGTTTCACTATTTTGAAGTATTTAATTTCAGCAATTTTAAGTACTTTATTATCGGCGCAGCTGCTGGAGCTCTGGGTATGGTGTTGACGAACACGTTCATCGGTGCGATCAGATATGCGGTCAAAGTTTTCAAAGGCCACGTAAGGCTCCGTGAGGGAGGCACGGTGCCTCCCGCCCCCAGTCTTCCCGTGATTCAGCGCTCTAGGCTGAACTAGTGATATATTTCTGCATTGTTGTAGATCTAAGTTGTAATTTTGTTAGTTTTGTAAATTGTTGTAAAAAGAAGAAAATAAATGTTTTTCTTGTTTTTTTTTCGATGTGTATATCAAAAATCTAAACGCTGCGCATGGGCGCCAAACTCAAATGATAGGAATGGATCTGTAAGCAAGGTGGAGAAGAAGGCGCTCGGAAATATGGGACACCATCCGAATAGGGCGGTGAGCTTAGGACACTGTTCACCGGATAGTATCGATCCGGATACCGGTTCCTCGATCGACTTTATCGATTTCCCTCAGTTTAGTTGTAATTCGAACAGAAATGGGCATGGTGGGTTTTTCACCACGCTGATCACGAATCTTCTCTATTTACGCCAATTACATGAGCCGTGAAGGCAGTTGGTGCATGAGGATTACCGTGAACTGATTTTTCATATCTAATATTCTGAGTTCCAAGCCAACATTTCAGCCGGTTTGACATGCCGGTTTTAACATCAATGAACTAGTAAGAGAAGAAAAGATGAAGTTTTATTTGTATCTTCGTGGTTATGCATCGTCTGAGAGAGAGAAGTAAAATTGCGTAAGGAAATCGTCAGGGTTGAAAATAGCGCTATATTGCTCCTCTTCTTGTAATCGCTCGAAGGATTTTTCCCCAGGGCCTCTCCCTGCGCCTGGATCGTCAGCTAGATGGTGTCCGTCTGCGACCCACTGCTTTGGGAACTTCAGGAATTCGTATTTAAATCATAGTACACTCAATCATATGTATTCCTACAAAACTGTTGTCATATTCGTGTTCAGCAAGCCAGGAAACCCCAGAAAACATGTTTTCACTAACTCTGAGTAAAGTTGTGAAAAAATCAGTAAATCGATAATCCTCGATCATTCGTGATTTCTATTCTGGATTCAATGGAGGATTCCTTATTCTATATGATTCACTAGGGGTACAATCAGCAGCGGTGCTGGTTTTCGGCGCGATTAGTCATCACTTCAACAGTGTTCGAGCCGCACACTTCTTCGTCATGGAAACGTGATAACATCGCCTATTTCGAAAATCGGAGGGTCAGAGGAAAAAGAGCATTCAATTTGCACTGTCGCACTGACTGCAACCTTGTGCACTTTTCCAATTCTAAATATCCACTAAAACACAAAAAACACGCTATTTTTGGCCATTTCTCTTCTCATTGGAACTTCCCATATTGCTGAGTGGTACTAACCTGTCGTTAATTCCATGCTCTTACCATATTTCTACTGTATTCCATTGGAAATCGCGTACTCGTTTGTAGGAGGGTACCGGCACCAAATCCTATACAACGGCTCCACCCGACCTGGCACCCTCCACTTTCGGCGCACTATTTCTTCTTTCTCTGACTACAGACTGGAGCCAATGTAAAGGCAATGTATGCTCCCCCCCCCCTCCAAACAAACCAAAACGGAGTTTCACATACCAACTTCGGTATCAGCAGATAGAGAATTTTCTGTACTTCTTTTCTATATGCAAACATTCTATTTTGTTTAATCTTGAAAAAAGAAAACAACGAAAAACTAGGAAAACTTGCCATTTCTCCTCGTTTCAAAGAGTCAACTTTGTATCCTGCTTAACACAAAGTAGATGTTTAGTGTTCCATACTAGAATGCACAGCATTTCCTCCTCTTCCACCGAGGACTGTCCGATTTTCAAATCACTTCACTTTAACAGATTTATTCCTCTCCAAACTCAAAGTGTGCAAAAAAAGTTGCTTTCGGAAAATAAAATTTTCTCCTCCAACTCTGGCTACTTCTCCAAGGACTCAATTCCTGCCTAATCTACTGGGTTTATGCTATGCTAGGATACGCTTCATGGTTTGGAAATTTTCATCACTAGCAGCGCTATTCTTCATCTTTCCAACTGCTTTCAGTGCGATGTATACCGCGCTCCAATTACAATTAATAATTGATTAGTGTCCCACGCGCCACAACACAACTTCTACTAACATTTTTATTGCTTCACATCTCTCTACTTTAGTTTTCAGGTTTCTTCTCTCCTCTATCATTTCGTCTCCTCTTCTTCAGCCTCCTTCACCTTCTTCAGCCCACTTCACGCGCTCGTTCACCTGAAATTCACAATTTTCAATACGTTTTTTTTTCCGGGGCTTCACCCCCGGTTAACCCGCTTTCACTTTAGTGAAGGGGGTCTGCTGAACCCCGCCCAAAGTGAAGGGAGTCGGAGCCCCGGCTCCTACTATAGCACATATGGCTCTACAGCAACTTCACAACCAGGATTTCTCCATTCTACGACGACATCACCACCGACGTCAAGAGAGGGGCTCGGCAAGGCGACAGTGTCGCCAAAACTATTCAGCGCCATTCTTGAGGACGCCATGCGAAGACTAGAATGGGATTGCATGGGAGTGCAAGTTGATGGCCGGCGACTCAACCATCTTCACTTCGCTGACGACATCGTCCTTATAACGCCAAACATCAGCGAAGCGGAACGGATGCTGGCTGACTTCGACGACGCATGTGGGAACATCGGTCTCCAACTGAATCTGACGAAGGCGATGTTCATGAGAAACGGATGGGTCCCGGATGCTCCATTCTCGCTCAACGGAACGACCATATCCGAATGCTCCATCTACGTATATCTAGGTAGGGAAGTGAACATGAGGAATGACCTCGTGCCCACCTCTTCAACGCAACGGTTCTCCCTGCTCCGACGTACGCTTCAGAAACCTGGGAGCTGTGCAAGCAGGACGAGAACGCGGTCAGCGTCCTCGAACGCTCTATCGAGAGGGTGATGCTAGGAATAACCCGCCTCACGCAAGTGAGGGAAGGAATACGGGGTTCCTCGGTATATCTGAAGATTGACGGAAGTCAAGGTGATCAAGATGATCGACTTTTTAGCTTTCATAAAGGGGGAAAAGGATTTCCGAGACTACTTGACATGGCTTTCTTCGAAATGATGAGCACTTCGAATGAATTTCTCAGTACCACTAATAATCCGCAGCGTTGTGAAAAGCCGGGGTGGTGAAACTCCTGAGCGGAGCCGGATATTCCGTCTGTTTTCTATATTCACCTTATGTCTAGTGCCATAGCAATTTTATTCCGTTTCACCTTCCCTTCTTACTGGTGTGCACAGTGAGAAGGTTTTACCTTGTATTTGTCTTAAATGTCCTATTTGGTTTCAGTTTTCCTCTTGGTTTTGTTTTAGGCTAACAGGCCTGGAGCCAAAGTCTAGTGCGGTTCGGTATTCTTCTCAACGTCAAAAAGACTGAGCATATGACGACAGATATAAAGGAGCTCGCCACCATTCAAGTTGGTGGCAATGACTTCCGAGAACTGACTGTTTTAGGTCTCCCGGCTCAACGCTCCCAGTCGATAGCAACCAAGCCCATAAAGTCGTCGCTCGCGTCAACGCTGCATAATTGGAGTGGCGTTCGATGATAGGAGTGCTTTGCGACTCGAAGATCCCAGATCGCTTCAAATCGAAAGTGTACCGAGCAGTCGTTAGACCCGTCGCATTGTATGGCGAAGAATGTTGGTCAGCCATCAAGGAAGTGGAATGCCGCCTGAGTGTGATATCATGCGTGTGGACCGCATACGCAACGAAAAAAATGCGAGAGCGGTTCGGTATTGATGAAAAGCTCCGCAAAACTCGCCTTAGATGGTACTGCGTTGTTCTGTGCGCCAAGTAAGACACCGTTTGCAAAGTAGGCCTTGATCTTGAGGTGCAGGGAGAATGACCAAAGTGATGGCCGAAGTAACGGTTTCTGGACGCACTGCATGCCGAGCTGGAGCATGTGGGCGCCCACCCAGACCAGGTGCAGAATAGAACGAATTGGCGTCAGAAGATCAGGAAAGCGGATCTCGCCAAGGAAAGGTACAAACGCTAAAGAAGAAGAAGAAGTTTCAGGTCAATGGTCCTCCTTCGCATGCGGTGCGGCTGACGGAAGTGGTTGGCGTGGAGCCTGTCGTGACTGTTGGTTCTTTAGTTTTCAATTCTTCTTAAATTCATCATCCAAGACGAGTAGATATTCAGCGCGTTTTCAGCTTATAAAGAAGGCGGTGACTACATTGCCTAAGCCTCTCCTCCCTTACTGATGAGCATAGGGGGAGGTTCACCGCTCTCCAAATAAGAATTTCTTGCCCAGAATTCAAGAGGATATAAGCTTTCTATCATAGCGAGATGCTCACCCGAAGTAATTTTGTTGACCGGCAAAAGTGAACAGGACGAAATCCTGAGAGATACGTTATTTCTTAATCTCAAGCACATCTGTTAAAAATAAGAAGGATAATTGACAGAAGTTCTTCTGTTTTTTCGAAGGAAAAAGCAGCAGAAAGATTAATCCAGACCACCCCCCCCAATTCCTGATTTCACCATACTCATCATATTTGCTGAATGATTAGCGCGCAAGCTGAAACGATCTCTTGGTCTTTAATGCGCAAACCTTCGTGGACAGGATTAGAGCTACATAACTTTCGCTGTGATATCAACTTCCTCAACATGGAGCTAAGGAGAAGACGGAATCTTAAGGGCACGATCAACTTGAGGCCCCCGTGCGATGCAGTCGTCGAAGATTTTGTCGACTCTACAGAGGGTCCTAGAGAGATATCCAAAATCCGAGAGCGGCTCCTCAATCACATGAACTATGCACAGCTGAGGTGGATTTTCAGGTTACTACCTTATCCAATCCCAGCCTTACATTTTGTTATATTGGGCCAAAGACTTTGTTGTTGCCCCGTAGTGACCCAACTTACTGCTGCATTTTTCAATATGATTTGACAGAACACTCACCGTATTCGTAGAATAATGCTGACCGAAAAAAATCGCATATACAAAGACATGCTTGAATAAAAAAAATAGTGGCTACTTCGACTTAGAATGCAAGGCAATTCTGGTCGTGAGAGAGATCTGACGACAAAAGGCTCTGAAGCGAACGATGAAAACAAGCAAAATGAGAGCGAGTGCATTCAAACAATTCCGGTGTTTCCTTCTAAAGACCGTCTTGTTCTACAAAAACGGAAATTTTACGGCATTGACAATTATTGCTCCGTTTAGCCAACAACGGTTTCATGCGAGTAACGCTTTTGCGAATTTCCACTACTGAAGACGGGTCCTGCTCAATCAGTCGCTAGTGAATTACAACAGTTAGTAGAGCACGAAGAACAGGTAAGCTCCCTGTCAGCTTAACGAACTTGAAGGACTACGATTCTGTTGAAGCAGAAGCAGTCACGGAAGCCTTAAACTATCAAAACAGTGTGCTCTCAAATTCATGGCACGTGTATTTTTTCCCAGTGGATAAAGTCTTGGCTAGTTTGCAGGCCATGTTGTAGCAGGTGTGTTTGCTTGAAGGTAGCACTCATATTTTTGGTGCTGCCTAAAGCAACGGGTTCGGTGAGCTTTGGTCGGCGAGATGACTTCCTTCCCACTCCGAACTGAGATTCATGAACACAGTACCAAGCAAAACCAAGCTAGCAAACCAACTTCTGTGTCCTGTGTCTCAGACTGTTACATCTGTGCGGTAACCAATTACGCTAACCATCGTCGGTTTGCTTGGTTATCGTTTATGAATCTCAGCCTTGTCGATTGTTTTCTAGTGAGATTATCAAGTGGCAGTCTGACAGAGGTAAGTTTAGGGAGTGAGATGAACTGGAAACGAGTTCCCATACAAACTTTAGAGAACCCACATGAGGACCTCAGTATGGTCTGGATCACTGTTCGGCTTGATGAAGGTACTGGTGCTTGAATACAATTCATGGCCACGTTTCTGCTTCGAAATGGCTGAATGTTACTAGATTTTGGACATGATCGTACCTTTTCCTCCCAGTGGCTTTCACTGCTCACTTCTTGAAACATTTCGCGAGACAAATTGGAAAATTTTCTTTAGGTGTGTCTGATTTCTTCCGGTTAGCGCTGCTGTGCATTATAACCATTAACCGGCCACGATTAACATTAGCGTACAACACTTCAGATTTGCACTAACTAAATTACTTGAGCCATGAAAATTTTGAGTTTGCCCTGGAGGTGAAAGACGCACTTGACCCTCCCATCTTTGTTCACCCGGTTCAAATTATGTGGAAGGTTTGTCCCAGCAAATCGACATAACCAATTCTTTGTAGTTCACTACACTGCTTGATTTTGTTATGTTCTTCTGCGTTGGAGGAAGACCTATGCAGGAAGCTTTATTCGGATAACGGAAGAAAGGAAGACCGAAAACTGAAGTACATGGAAGAATTCTCCTCTTTTCACACGGTTTCCCCTGTTTATCGGAAATGCAGAGATGATCACATCGAAACAACAAATATCATTCGTAATATCTCTTCACTGATGTGTGGGTCGTTACATCATAGCGGGACTTCGGGCTATAACAGACTGAAAGCATGGTAAAGCCTGCACCGACTAACATGTGCTTTATCTACTGTTCTCTTGTTGTGCTTAGAAAGGCTCCGAATCCAATTCAAACATGTGATCTTCGCTCGAAAACGTATTGAACCATGGCGTAATGATTATAAGAATGAGAATGTCCTCGGCATTCTCACTGCACAAAGGTCGACGGGCTTCGGTTGCTTCAACGGCTGCTGCAGATGAATTTTGATTGATGCAGATTGTCCTATACTTGCAACCGAATCGAATGATTATTCGGTCATTCGAATAAATCATTTGAATCGAATCATTCGAAAATTCGAATATTCGAAATTTTCCTTTTTCGAATATATTCGATATTCGAGTATTCGAAAAAGTTAATTTTCGAATATATTCGATCATTCGAATATTCGATGTCCCCATTATTCGAATGTGTCACCCGAATATTCGATATCCTAAGCACATGAATCACACCAAATACTTCAGATACCTTGCCTTGTTTAGTGACCTATGTATATATATATATATATATATATATATATTTATATATATTGTATATATATATTTTTTGGACCGAATGAAGGCGCCACATATGAATATACAGAAGTGGTCCCATGTCGATTTTTTTTCTGGAGCTAACAGCGCGCACGTGTTTGAGTCATCCGATGCCCTTATCCAAAGGCGCTTTTCTCCCTCCACAATTTTTGTCATCATGAGATTTCCCAAAAATGTTGGTTTACCTAATATCTACGCTTAGGAAGAAAATGCCAAGCTGAGAAAAAATGCTATTTTCTCCTCACGTTCAATAGAGACTAAAGAGCATCCAATGCCGGGAAAACCCCTAAGCTCGGTAGAACATAAACGTGGAGGAGCATCATCAACTGAGCTCTTGAAGTGTAGCTTTGATGATGTTGACAAAGTAGGGCCAGACGTTCTCAGTCGTTATCAGGATTTTCAAACCAAAACTATTGGATTTTTCAGGGGATTTTTCAGCTGAATTACTCGTTTTTTTAGCATGTTTGGGAGGCGCGATGTCTATCTAGATCATACAAGTTCTCTCAAGCAGTTCTCACGCCTTCACGGAATAAATTTGGCCAATCGTGGTTGGCGTCTCCCAGACAAAATATGATTTTTTTGAAGCATGGGACCACTGATAATCGTTTCAAGCGCAACTTGTCTTCCTTACATAGCATAAGTAATCTGAGGGGTTTTAGTGGTCTTTCGATCTTCGACTGAATGCTGGGACAGTCAGGCGTCAATACTGATGTTTTTTCATAGACGCAATACTCCATATCGTAGTCTTCAAACTTAAGCAAACTGTCGGTTTGGAAAGGATCCGTTATAACCCTTTTTAGAGCAAGAATAGCGCTTTTGAATCGTGTACGACTCAAAAAAGGTGACAAATGACAAATACAGTAAGCTGGGTTTTTCGTAGACACAGCAAGTATGTGCGGCGGCCGCGTCGCCCTCGCTGGAATCACCGTGGCAAAGCAGGGTTTTATTGATATTATTAAAATCATATTTGATGTTAAATATGTACCAAGAAAACCTAACAGTTTGATGTCGCGGCGAGCATCCTAGCGCGAGCGTATTTCGCGGTGAGCCGCGCTCTTCCGGATTCCGCGAAAAAACCCGACGCTATTGGCGCACACTGTAGGTGGAGAAAACGGCAACTGAAAAAAAGGCGCCCTATACCTTGTTGTCGCTTTGACGATGATATATTTTTTCTCTTGTTCGACTTCTGATTCACTTTTCGATTAGGTTTGCGTGGATTAGTTGAAGTCACTTGAAATTTTGTTTCTTAATCTAATTCGATGGGATTGTTCGAAGGTTTTCGCTGGTTTTTTACAACAGTGAATTTGAAGGGGACGCAAAATGTGTTCTAGATTACTAGAGTTCTAAGTCTATTAAAGTTCCAATCTAGGACTTTCATTCGAATAATTTATTCGAATAAATTATTCGAATATTTTTTCGAAATTCGAATATTCGAAAAAACCAATTTTCGAATACATTCGAAAATTCGAATATTCGAGATTTTGGCTTTTCGAATATATTCGATATTCGAATATTCGAAAAAATCAATTTTCGAATATATTCGATTATTCGAATATTCGAAATTTTCCCGAAAATGTGCAAGTATACTACCCAGCACTTTGCAATTCAAGCCATGTATTGTTTCCTGTAGACCCAACTTAGGTCAACAGTAGATCCTGTCACACTTCGATAAGTACATAAAGAATAACTTAGGAAGCAACCTAACAACTCAGACTCTCATTTGCACCAGCGCGCATTTTATTCACATGATGGGAACCGCAAACATCAAGGAGAGCGGGTTGGTATGAGTGGGAAGCAGCACCCCGTCTTCGTGGATTTCTTGCGTGCTTCGTGTTATCTCACTATTGGATATGAGTTCTACGTCCCGCAAAATCCCGAAATCCGGTGAAATTCCGAATGCGAAAGTTTCATTTGGTGCTGCCTTCAAGCCATTTACATCGTAAATGACATTAAACGCTGAGCTAAAACGAACTATCGCTTTTCGCATATTAATTAGCCTAATTCGGTTAATAATGTACAATTTCAGTCTCTTTTCTGTGATTTGATCAAAGCTCTATTCATACTTTCCCAGTGCAAAAGATTTATTTTCTGACCGCATTTTAATTCTTTACATTAGTTCGCATGAAGGCTGTACGTTGACTATGTGAGATTAAAGGCAGAACGTCGGCACTAATCAATTACTTGTGCCACACGCTCGCCTTCAGCACAGTCGAATATATAGGGACAGTCGAATAAGCATGACCCTTCCGTAGTGGATCGGAGAAAGGAGGGGAGAGGGTTGGGACAAATTCTGCAGGCCAGCCCATCATACTCCCAGATGAATCCTGTAAAAACCTTCACCGACGTCAGAGGAGTCAAGTCTTAGCTATTTTGTTGCTGCACCCGCCATGAAATAAAACAAATGAACAACTAGTGACTAATAAATACTTAAAAAGAAAACTTCATACTTATAGAAGACTTGCATCACAGCAATACTTTCACGTGGAAGCACTCATAGCAGGTTTTGCGGCATTCCTCCTAATTGGGGTCGTGTGCCATATGAAAAAAAAATTGAATGAGTTCTGGGGAGACGAGTCCAGAAAATCGGACCATCTAGTAAAGAACCAGCGATTGCTGGAAGAAGGTGTTTCTCCCACTAGGTGAGTCACCATCGTCTGTGAAAGGCCCCATTTCCCCAGCATTGGTGTAGTGTTTAGATCCTGTTAGATGTATAAATTGACAAAAAAAAAAGACAATGAAAGGTGGAGACAGACTCCTGATCAACTCCACAGAGTAATTTCAGAGGAAGAAGCCTAGGTGTTCAAGAATGATGGTTTGCAAGTTCGCAAAAGAAATCCGTTGTTCTCTTCAGAATAAAAGACATGTGTATTCATTGAACTGCAAACCTTGATCCTCGAACACTTCTTTTCATTGGTTTTCTAGTAACGCTTCTCTTGGAAAAATCTCATTAGATGCTATGGCAATATGTGGGATTCAACAATGTCCAGTGTAAAACAAGAAAAAAATCTGCTGCTTGGGTGTCTTGAGTATTTGAAAGATAGTATAAGAAGCTGTAAGCCTTAATAGCAGTGTCCCAGCTCAGGTTCGATTTGGAGCAATGGTTACGAGAAGAATCTAGGAGAGGTGCTGATTACAGCGGTGCAGGTATCCCGATTCAAAAGTGTAAAAACCTCCTTCTTTAACGGTTTCATTTTGGGGCAAACGTCCAGCCGCCGCATCAAAAGCTCGTCCACATGGCGACGCGCCGTTATCGATCGGCGCCACTTCATGCCACTCCACGCCGGCATGCGGCTTCCTGCATTAGGCCCCTCGTGCATGCAGCTGTGTAACGTCCTCGAATTCTCGTCGACTTGGTCCAAGCGTCCTACCGTACTAGCACTCTCGACCAAAACCTGTGTGAACCTTGGTGTCTGAGGTAGGTTATTCGAGTGGATTGTTTCCTGTTTATGTGAACGCCAAATGCACGTTAAATATTCAATCTTGCTGATCAATGTGCGACCTTGTCGAATGCTTTAGATAAACCAAAAAATATTATACCAACACATTTTCTATGATTTAGTGCGTGGAGCCAACCGTACATACTTCAGCAAGAATAATGGTCGTGGAAGCACTACGAAGGAAACCGTGTTGTTCAGAAGGAATAAGTCGTTGTTGCAGAATCCATTTCAGAATTTTATCGGAGATTATTTTTTCCTTCACATCGCTTGGCACAGGACAGTTGCTGATCACCCTGCAGTTGCTCGAAGAAAAGTTGCAATTTGTTCTTCAGGATGGCCGTGATTATGGCATTTTTCTAAGTTTCTGCAAATTCACCATACATGAGGGAGATATTAAAAATGAAAATAGGGGAGTTGAACAAGGCATTTGCACATTTCTGTAAAATATCATCAAAATTTTCTGATAGAGAGGGTTTGAGCTTTGGAAAAGTGACTAGCACTTCTTCAAGTTTGATGAGAAACTTCCATAGTGTTGGGATTGCAGCGTAAATGAGGAATTGCCGCAAGATCAATGTCCACTGCATATTCAAAGAACGAGCTAGCAAAGAAATCACCCAGAGCACAAGCTTCATCAACGTTGCTTACACACATACAGTAGCGAGCAAAAAGATTGCAACTTTTGGTTTTTTGACTATAACTTCTTCCAAAGCAAAGCGTGGGAGTTCTAATTTTTATGTGAGTTGTAGATACTCATGAGGGATAGAAATAAGGAGTAACCCCTTTACTTCATTGACTTTACGTTTTTTAGGAAAAATGTTTCTCACTGAGGCCTTAATCTGTAATTCGGCACCATCCGCGATGTCTCATAAAATGAAGTCTTTCGTTAGGATCTGACAACGAATTCGCTCCTTGCAACAGAGCCAGCCCTTATGTGCTTGAAAATGTGCATGCGCTGACCACTGGTTGACATCTACAAAGACTATGTGAGATTAGTTCAACAGTGATCCTCTATGCGTGTTACTGTCACCCTGGCTCCACGTATCGGCTCTATCTAAAAGGGAGGGATTCCCCTGATGGTTCTATAAGTTCAGCAACAAATGTTCGGTTTCAACGCAGCTTATTGCTCGCTCGCAGCTCCGAAATATTCGGGCTTGTTACCGTGCAGCCAATCGTGCACATCACGGAAAATAAGTTTTGGAATTTCTTCTGTCTCGAGGAGGAGGATACCTTAAGGATCCCATAAATGGTGAAGATTCTACAGGGTTCCTAGAATGTTACTGTGTGCGTGGCGACTCATGGCGCCTTGGATTTATCGAACAGGGCTACTCGAAGTGAAGAGTGCTGGTCACTAGCAGAAGCATGTGTGTCCCGTTGCTCCATCTACGAGTTGTCTCAATTTGCCTGGTGCCTTTTGATTTAAAAATGTCTCGTTTAGTCTGTTTCATCTAATTCATACTGAATTAGCCAGTTTTTATAGTGCCAGGTCACAGTATCCCGCTTCGGTGATGTTTCGTAGCGTTCATTGCATTTTACCAAAACCTAACTCATCGAATCCAAGGCGACATGAGTCGTCATGAGCATGGTAATATTCTAGGAATCCTGGAGCATCTTTACCACTCATGGGATCGCTGAGGCATCTTTCTCCTCGAGACAGAAAAAAATTCAAAACTTATTTTCCGTGATGTGCACAATTGGTTGCGTTACAATTAGCCGGGATATTTTCAAATTCCGAAAAAGCAATGAAATGTACCAAATTCTAGCACCTGTAGCTAAACGATTAGAACCATTAGCAGCATCTACTCCTTTCAAACAAAGCTGATAGAGGGTGCTAGAGAGGCAAAAACATCCATAAAGCATCACTGTTGAACTAACTTCACATAGTCTTCGCAAATGTTAGCCAGTAGGCACCACATGCACATTTCCCAACAAATACGAGTTGATTCTTATGCGAGCAATCAATTTGAAGCCCGATTCCAACAATGGACGATATTTTAAAAGACTTTGCGCATGGTGCCAAATTACAGATTTCGACCTCTGCGAGAAAAAAAAATTCTTAAAAAACACAGAATCGGCGGGGTGAGGAGGTTCTAACTTCTTCCTATCTCGCATGAGTATCCACAGTTCTTATAGAAATTTGAGCCTTCATGCTCTGCTTTGAAAGAAGTTATAGACGAAAAACTAAAAGTTGCAATCTTTTTGCTCGCTACTGTAGTTCCAGAATTATCCATCAATTCAGGGATTAACAAAATTTTTTTCAGTTTTCTTCCCTCATAACGACTAAGTGCTCTCACACCCTTTTTTGCAGGCCTGCGCACGCTGTTATCATTGTACTTTTTCATATGGAAAACGATGCCTCTGCAAACTTTTAGATAGAGTGAATTCTGACTTGGCTATGATAAATCGTGGAAAAGGTGGTTTTTACAATCAAGAAGTTGCAAACGGAACGAAAAATGTTTTTTTTTGGAACTTCATTGGGACTGCTTTAGCTAGGTGGCCGCAGATAACTGAACAAAACCGTTCGTATAGGTCATCTTTGCAACGGCAGTTATCAAAAGCTGACAAGCAGTCAACATTAGAAAGACTTTCTTGGAATGTTAGAGAGTTCACGTTATGGAAATCTGCATATGGTAGGGAGAAGGATTTGTCTTTCTGGAATCTTATAAGCTTACTTATCAGTAATGGAGTTGAAAGGACCCAGGAGATTAGCGATCTAGATCTGGTAAGCGAATGAACAACTTGTACCAAATCACATGCACCAGCAAATGCTCTGAATCTGGTTTGTAGCGGACTATTAACACCACCGGAACTATCCCATTCTGTATGGAAATCTCCTAGGAGTACTATACTTGTTAGGGTGGCGCAGAGATCATAAAGAGCACCAATTAGCTGTTCATGATTACTTCCAGTTGATGAAGGAGGGCGATATACAATGGCGGCCACATATTTTTTCCCACAATTTTGGAAAGCAGAATTTTTTGCATATCTCAGCCTAAGGATGAGCAATCAAAACCAAGTTCGAGCATGTGTTGATGCTTTATGGAGGCTTTCTTACTCTTGCTTATCACTGGCACAGAGTCAGTTGGAATTGGAATAGAAAATAAAATTTCAATTTCGTCAGCTTCCTCGAACTAGCTATGAAAGTTTTGAATCTACTTGTGGAGAGAAGTGAAGTGGTGATTTGAATTAGGCACTTTTCTGCTACACATTCTGCTGTGAACGCTATTAGCGTACTCTCCGTACCAGCTGGAGCCAAAGACAGAAACGAACCGTCGAATTCGTCGAAAATTTCATTTTATTGGATCTCGAGAATAAAGCAAAGTTTGAGATTTCCTGTGAGCACCTGAATGCCTGTTACTGGTACAAATCAGAGAAAAATTCACAGCCAAAAAGCACGTTTTTTCTTGGTATTGACCATGACTCTTTTTTTCGCAATTTTCCAGCTATGTGGACGGCTCGTTTTCTTCCATGAGGTGAAAAACCGCATATCAAAACTAGTATAGCAAAACGCGCACTAATGTCGAAAAAAAAAACACATTTTCCCTTGATTTGATATAATCGAGTAAGAGAGAAATAAAAATGTTTTCAAAAGTACTGCATTTTCAGCTATTAAGGCAAAAAATATGTGCAAATCTAATCAGAAACATTTTCTTGAGGAGTAGAGTATAGGTTAGAAAGAGAACACTAGTATGTTTCATCACATTCTCGAGTACTGTCCTGGTAACTCTCTCCACGTTTGAAATACGGATCTTATAATTTCATCAGTTGATCTTCCGAAATTGGCAGCGTGCTAAATATGTGGCCCACTTTGCTATGTACACGAAATGTTCTCATGTTCTAAAGCAGCGCGCTCAATTTTGATGCATTATTTGTGGGGTATTGCATGGCCAACTATATTTGATTGGGAGGGGCGGTAAGATCTTTTCTAAACAGTCCACATCATTTAATGCTACGCCATGCATATTTGTCACAGCGAAATCCGAAATATCGCTACTGCAGTATTCTAGCTATAACCAACATGAGGTCCCACGATAGTATGTAAGACCGTCTAACCTCCCTACAGCAATGTTGCGAATGGTGCCGCAAAAAAAAACTGCACTACCGCCTCCGATTTCGCGTGGGAGTTCAAAATTTACACAGGAACCACATTTCGTCGCTTCTCTCCATCGTTTTCCTTTCCTTCGCGAATGCATGAAGAAGTGATCTCAATTCAAAGATACTGGGCACATTTCCGTAGGCAGCGTACTACAACGACTCAAGATGAAGGCTGCAAAGACAGGCTTGGTAAATTCCAAAAGAATCAAGAGAGATAGTATGCACCACAATGATGAAATGGCCAGTGATTTGCACGTATAATCGACAAATTCAAGTGAATACGCTGCCGCAGACAAACACATGAGCCCAGGCTTCACCGAAAAATTGTGAGACGGACGTGTACACTTGAATCTTGAAACTGTGGTCTCTTGGCACTTGTGAAAGGATGTGAACCGAGAAGAACATAGAACAGGAAACACAAATGTTCCACACTAAGAACTTAAGGTTGAAAGCACTCCAAGAACTACAATACCCTCCGTATCTTATTTAAAAATGAGTTTGCGAAGTTGCCTTCCGTTTGTTCCATTCTTATAAGTTAGTTAAAACGCAATGTACTGCACAACAAAACCGAAGGCGAGCCGAAATCAGTCCAACTCTAGTCCCATATCAGGTATGTTCACAGTTTTCACCTTCAGCATGAAATCTGAAGTGTTCTCGCCTTGCCCCAATTTTGTAGCGTCGCATGGCTCGTCGTGGGCGCATCGCGGCATCGTTCGCGACCGAATCCCTCATAGCAAGAGACATCTTTCACGCATTAACATGGAATTGATTGTCGAATTGTTCATAGGCCTGTAAATCGGTCACTTACAGTTTCCAGGATCTAATCGGATTGCCGATACACTGCATTTTAGCGAGTTCATAGGGATGGAACAGAAAGAACGCTGTAAGGTAGATCAAACGCAAAAACGTAGATCAAATTTGTTTAGATGCGCAGGTGCGCGCGAAGCCGCCGTCACGCCTCGAACATAGATTGCGAAATCATCTCAGTTTTGGACCTCAGGGCCGCGTTAGCGGCGTGGTCACTCCTCGTTTGATTCTTTCTTGTGTTTTACATTCGGTTCCACATCGCATCTCCCTTTTACGGTGCCGTATTTGTTTCGTGTTGCCTCATCTAATTGAGCCTCATTTATACGAGTGAAGAAGTCTATCATATAGCCTTGTTTTGTTTTTTTTTTTTATTTTCACTTACTCTCCCAGTTGTTATTTTGGGGTTAACTCTATTAAAGAAGTTTCCATCCCTTGTGTATTTTGTGGCATTCTCGGGCGGAGAACCCAGGCAACTCTTTCATTCGGACCACAAGACGTCGCGCAAAAGTCGCGGAGGTGAAAGAAAAGAAAATCCACTAGACAAGAGTGTCAACTTAAGGGCACCTGAACATTACATGGGGGCCAGCCTCACACCCGAGAGCCATCGAATACACACGCAGAGTTGCTTCTAAGGTTAGGATGTAGGATTTTATTCAAAAACGGTCAACTGGAAACCGTTTCCCGATCCTTCTAAAATTACCATCATTCACCAAAAGTCGTGACACCCGGGTATCGATCGATAACTGGTCATCACGCGAACATATCGATCGCGCCCTAATTCTACCGACTATCGATTGAGGCTGCAAAAGACTCCACGCGAGGGCTTAATTATCGATCGATTCGCCGTACTGCGCATTATCGATCGCCGCATTAGCTGAATATCGATCGGAAAACGATTTTCACGCATACCATAGGTGCCGCATAGCATTCGAATCGTCGTAAAACGCTCGTTTCGTTCGTGGATAGTGTAACTAGCAAAAGTCACTAGTAAACAAAGAACGTTGCAGATGAGTGCTGACGACGCCTCACGAATGGCAGCGCTAACGGTATCCGAGGAGAAGCAGCCTCCCACAACAAACAATAATGCTGCGGTGAGTGGTTTAAAGAGAGATATAAAAGGGATAACGGTAAAAGTAGATGAGTCTCTCGGCAAATTTTTACGGGCGAGCGACACAAGCAGAACATCTGTTGTGGACGCAGTCAAGGAACAGGTCGAACATGTACTAACCATGTTCGACGAGTTCGTTGAAAGCGTAAAAGGCGATGAGATGCTACTTACTTGTTTGTGCCAACTTCTAAAGAGCAACAAGGGAAATTTAATAGAAGCCATCGAACATCTCAAAGAGAAAGAATTTCAGGTTGAGCCAGATCGTAATAAGGAGCGTCGTAACGCTCTGGAAGCCAGAAGAAGAGCACTCATGGGGAGGCCGCAGGAGCCTATGGACGGTGAGAGGATTAACATACTTCAAAATAGTGACATATCCGATGACGTTTCAAATTTACAGTTGACGTCGCAGCCAGCACCGCGAAGACCAAGGCGGACCCCGTCTATCTCCAGTGGGCAGCGAGGTCAGTTTAACGATTCCGATTCCGAGAGAGAGTCATGCGTGTCAGGAGTGTCAGGGAGGAGTAATAAAAGTGGCAGAGGTTACGACCCCATGCACGAGTACATGAGGGCGATGGCCATGCCAGCGGTGAAGGTTTTTAACAACAAAAACGGGCAAAAATTCTCGGAGTTCATGAGATGTTTCACACTAAAATATCCCGAATACGCATGGTCGGATGAGGACAGGAAAGAAATTCTAGAAGGGTTCCTGGAAGGGGAAGCAAAAATGCACTACTTGACCCTGTCTAAACGAATCCGTGAGGGTCCATTCAGAGGTGTCATTAATGCTCTCAAAGAAAGATTGAGAGTGGACTCACAAGGGGCGCAAGCAAAAGCCTTGAGTGAGTTACGCACCCTTCAAAAGCGGGAAGAGCAATCAGTCCTCAACTTATGTCTGGAGTTGGAGTTAATGTCTGAAAAAGCTCATCCAACCGCTGATGAACGGACCATAGCCCTTATTCAAGCAGAAATCCTCTATGAACAACTCAAACACTGGCCAGAGGCATACCATCTCGCAGAGATTTTAGAAAGCGAGAGGAGCCCAAAAGTCTTTGAGAGGATGAGAGAAGCTGCAGTAAGGATAGAAAGGATTCGAGAATCACGCCGTGCAAAAGGGAAAGAAACCCCACAACCACAATCATCTCATCAGCAACAAAGGCTGTGGAGGAAACAACGAGAAGCGAGGATCCAAAACTCGTTTGGCAGTCAATCTCCGAGCAACACGGCGAGCAGCTCAACGAATGCCAAACCTGTCAGAGACACAATTTCACGGGGAGAAACACGTCAAAACTCAAAGGAAGTCCTGGATCGTTGTGAAAGTTGCAACAAACGAGGACACAACACCAAGGATTGCTGGAGAAGCAAACCAAAGGAAACCACGTCATTCAGCGCCACCCTACAGTCATGGTCATGCAGTCTAGTTGCAGCAAAAGACAGGAGTTGCCAACTTGTGGGACCAAGACAAATGGTGAAAATAAAATGCCTAGGTGGCGAGGTGGACGCTATGGTCGATACAGGATCGCAGTTGACCATTATGCCATTGAATGTCCTGCTAAACGCGCAAGCAAAAGGTGTAGACATGGACGCATGCTGCACAACAGTCTCAAGCGAGGACATCGATGTGTACGACGCATCGGGAAACAAAATGGATTTCCTCGGATGCATACAAATGGATATGAGTCTACCTGGCAGAAGACCCGTAGGGATCAAAATGCACGTGAAACGACTTCGAGACAATATTGTGCTACTGGGCACGAATGCACTCGAATGTCTAGGTATCAGGATTCTAATACCCAAGACGGTGGACGCAGAAGATGGTCCATTAGGTAACGAAGTCATAGGTCGAGGTAACTCGGGAGCGGTAAAACCCGAGGCCATTGATGACAAGATCGTTACGAGCCCACAAAGGTGCAACAAACTGTAGCTGCAGAAGTGGGGCAGGAACCAATCGTTCACGTTCAACGAAGGGAAAGGGTAAGCCGCAAGACTCAAGGGCAGCCACGGAAAGAAAATAAGCGCAAATGCAATCGCCTGACTATGCCCAGCTATGTTGCTAAAGCAGCGGTAGTACAAAGAGTTTATGTACGACCAGGAGACACCGCAACATTACAGCTACGAGGGGGTAAGCAGTCCAGCAGCGCAGTTCTGTGGCCTAACAATGATAAAATTCCACCAGGAGTGTGCTCCATCTCAAAGGAAGGGCTAACAGAGATACCCATCATCAACAATTCACCAGAGCCACTGATCTTCAGGAAAGGAGAGGAAGTCGGGGAATGGACAGAGAAGATGTGGATAGATTCCAAAAGGTGGGATCCTACCTCAGACATGCTCGAACTGGCTAAGCAAGCTCCACCAACTAAAGATCACCTGGAAAAGTTGTTGAACACTCTGAAAACAAACAACAAAGCCGGAACACTTTCAGAAGAGCTACAAAAGCTACTGGAAGAATTTCATGACATTTTCGCAGTAACTGATCAGGAACTGACGCAGACAGATCTAGTCGAACACGATATCGACACCGGATCGTGTTAACCAATCAAGTCCGCAAGGGCTTCGGAAACAGCTCAAGGAAATGCTGGAAGACTTAGAGAAGCGGTCCATCATCAGGAAATCTTCCTCCGATTGGGCGTCACCAATTGTCATGGTGCAGAAAAAGGACAAAACGATCAGACTTTGCGTAGATTACAGGGCTTTGAATAAGGAAACGCGACAAGACGCGTACCCGTTGCCGACCATCGACACGGTGCTTCAGAGTCTAGGGGGGAAGAAGTACTTCAGCACCTTAGACATGGCATCTGGCTACTGGCAAGTGAAACTGTCAAAGGACGCACAAAGAAAAAGCGCTTTCATTACACCTGAAGGCCTATGCGAATTCCTTGTCCTACCATTCGGGTTATGCACATCACCCGCAGTATTCCAACGCCTTATGGATGCCGTGTTAAAGGACCTCTTAGGAGAAGAGGTATTCGTCTACATTGACGACATACTAATAGCCACTGACACTGAAGAACGCCATATGGAATTACTACGAAAAGTATTCCAGGCCTTCAGAGAGACAAATTTGCGACTAAAACCACAAAAATGCTTACTTGCAGAGAAAAGCGTGGCATATCTGGGACATATCCTGGATGAAAACGGCGTAAACATGGACCCCGATAAAGTGAGCAAAATAGTCAGCTACCCACGGCCAACAACGCTCAATGAGCTGCGCACCTTCCTCGGCATGTGTGGATACTACCGCAAATTTGTATTAAACTTCGCGAAGATCGCAAAAGCAATGTATGAACTCACAAGCTCAAAAGCTCCTTTCATCTGGAACAATGACGCCACGGAGGCGTTCGAAAAGTTGAAAGAAGCCATAGTTCACGCCCCAATCCTCGGACAACCGGACATAGAGGGAGCAAGAACGGGTCAAAGACCGTTCATAATATACACTGACGCGAGCAACCGGGGTGTTGGAGCTGTCCTTTGCCAAGAAGGCGCCGACAAAATGCTCCACCCGTTGTACTTCGCTTCCAAAAAATTGTCGAGCGCTGAAAAGCGATATCACATAACAGACTTGGAAGCACTTGCAATCGTCTTCGCGCTGAAAAAGTTCCACTTCTTTGTATTTGGAGTAAAAACGATTGTACGGACGGACCATCAGCCCCTAACCACGTTGTTCAAAAGGAACAAAGTATCACCAAGAGTAATCAGGTGGGCTCTGGAAGTACAAACGTATGACTTGACTATCGAGTATGTCAGGGGTGAAGCGAACAAGGTCGCTGACGCTTTGTCCCATGGATTCGTCACCAACTCAGATCAGGACCAAGTCAGAATAGACTGCGCGGAAGAAATAAAGGTTGTAAACACGGTAGCCACGGAAAGCGCATGGCTCCAAGATGCTGATTACGGTCCAGTCATAACAATAATAGAGGAAGGCAAGGAAGACGTCGAAGTTCGGCTACCTCGCGAACCCAGGAAATTCAGCATTGCTGATTTTTGCATCCACGATGGAGATCTGAGACTATTTCTCGAAGATGGTTCAATGACCAAAGTGGTACCCAAATCCAAAAGACGTGAACTGTTCGACGAGGCACACGCAGGAAGCCTCGCAGGACACTTCAACGCGCGCAAATTAGCTAGACAGCTAAAGCGCATCCTCTACTGGGAAGGGATGCAACAGGACATCTCGAAATGGTGCAAGGAATGCAAAAACTGCTTCCTCGCCAATAACAAAACCATGAAAATTCCGCCTTTGAAACCGTTCACAGTCACAAAACCCTTTGAAATGATCGGAGTTGACGTCCTAGAAATGGGAAGAACCAGAAACGGAAATAGATACTTAGTCGTAGTCATTGACCACTTTTCAAAATGGATGGAGGCATACCCTGTTGAGACGAAGTCAGCAGAAAACATCGCAAAGGCCATTTTCAAACGCTGGATATGCGAAGGAGGACGGTGGCCACGAACGATCCACTCTGACCGTGGTAAAGAGTTCGAAAACTCAGTGATGAACGCACTATGCGAAGTTGCAGGAATACATCAAAGTTTCACGAAAGGATACAATCCAAGAGAGAATGGATTGACCGAACGAGCCAACCAGATCCTCATCAAAATGCTCAAAAAGAAGGGAGGCATCACAGCAGAATGGGATGAACTCGTTCCCCATGTCCTGTACGCATACAACATCACCCCACATGAGTCCACAAACGAAAGTCCATTCTTCATTCTATTTGGATTCGACCCGGTATATCCATCAAATGTCATTCCGCAAGACGAAGTGTCACCATACTGCATTGATGTGGACGACTACAGACGAGAATTGATGACCGACATGAAAACAACCTATGATATCGTCAGGGAAAACAACGAAAGATACAGGCAAAACATGTAAGCCCAGTATGACCGAGTCAACCGAGTAGGTAACACAAGTTTACCCGAAGTAGGTGACCGCGTTTTTATGAGACTCCCTGCCGAAAAGTCTAAATCCAGGTTCCCCAAGTTATCTAGTGATTGGTCAGAACCATACCGCGTGCTCGAGTCGACGGAGACATCAGCACTTATTACAGACATCAACGGAAATTCTGAACCAATCAAAGTTCAACATGACATCCTAATAAAAATTCCACCTACCATTGATAACAAGCCGCTAGTGACCAAAACTAAGCGTAAAGGAAGAGCAAAAGTAGCATGTGTGAGTGTCGAAGCAAGCTATGGTTACAGTAATTTCTCTCATTTCAGACCATGCCCACGCCAGCTGGTACTCGGTGCGGACAAAGCCCACCCACTCCACGTGTTGTTCAGCTGCTACGAAAAAGCACTAGCCAGACCGCCAAGAGAGCAGCCCCGAAAAGTGGGATTTCCCTGTCAACTGGAACAGAACCCAGAGGCACGACTGCTCCGCAATGTAGTCCGCGACCTGCCCCATGCTGTTGGGAAGATACGTTTTGACAACGTCTATCACCTCGCTCAGCTTATCGCGATCACCTTGGAAGGAAATGTGCCGGAAAAGGAGTTGTTGTTCAGATGCGCCAAGAGAGCAGCAGTTGTGACGATGGACACCTTGAGTATCGCACTTCTGTATTGGAAGGAACAATGCCTGCACTTCCAGCTGTCCTACGAAGGGCTCGCACCAAAAGACGTCTATCACGAGGAGTTCACCCTGAACAGAGAGACGATCATGATCAGTCAGATGTATCAAGATGCATTAGCGAAGATTCAGAGATCCCAGTGGGAGGGACCAATCGCGAGAGTCACGAAGAGGACCTACCTGATGTTCCCGCAGTGCATGGTCAAGACGCTTGAATACGTCATCAAAGGCGTGACTTTCTTGCCGTACGAAATTGAAAGGCTGCCAAAAATAGAGAGAATGGCCGACGTTGTTTTGATGGTTAGCCCACGCGAGGCCGAGCACGACAAGCTCACGATGTACCTGACGCCGTGGATCGAAAAGAGATCTCAAGAGGGGACAGAGATTGCTGTCGGAATGTGCCCAATTCGTAGTGGAACCTCAGAAGCCAGGGAACAGGCAAGAAACCTGATGAACACACTAGTCACCATGGCACGTGCGATCGCAACACCGAAGGGCATTCACATTTACCCCGACGCGGAGCCTGGTGAGTGGGACTATCCCACAAGAGCCCTTGGATACGACCCGTACGATGAGAATGGGAAGATCGGCTACAACGCAATAAAGAAGTGGATCAGCAGCATTAGAAAATATTGGAGATCTGAGCCAATGGACAAGAAGACCCTCGAGGCCGCCACCTCGCGAAAGCGCAGAAGTGATGATCCACAGCAACAGGAACCCGGTCCATCTCATCAAGTCCATTGGAAGCGCTACTATCGCCCACAGCCGTACCAAATGGGATATAACTATTACCACTGATGGTGAGTACCAAAAGAGTACTTTTTTTTCCAGAGTGTGGGACCACTCTTCCTTGAGGGGGGACATGTAAGGTAGAGCAAACGCAAAAACGTAGATCAAATTTGTTTAGATGCGCAGGTGCGCGAAGCCGCCGTCACGCCTCGAACATAGATTGCGAAATCATCTCAGTTTTGGACCTCAGGGCCGCGTTAGCGGCGTGATCACTCCTCGTTTGATTCTTCCTTGTGTTTTACATTCGGTTCCACATCGCAACTCCCTTTTACGGTGCCGTATTTGTTTCGTGTTGCCTCATCTAATTGAGCCTCATTTATACGAGTGAAGAAGTCTATCATATAGCCTTGTTTTGTTTTTGTTTTTTTCACTTACTCTCCCAGTTGTTATTTTGTGGTTAACTCTATTAAAGAAGTTTCCATCCCTTGTGTATTTTGTGGCATTCTCGGGCGGAGAACCCAGGCAACTCTTTCATTCGGACCACAAGACGTCGCGCAAAAGTCGCGGAGGTGAAAGAAAAGAAAATCCACTAGACAAGAGTGTCAACTTAAGGGCACCTGAACATTACAACGCAACTTCACGCGCCCAGTGTTCTTGTTCTACAAAGTTAGCGAAGGCATTGTAAGATAGATCCAGCGGTGCCGTAATGCTTGAATGTTCGTAAAACAACATAATGTAAAGCTGAGAGATGCTCTAGGTTTTCCTTTATTAACGAAGTAACACACAATGAACTAGTAGAAATAAGTAAATGATCACTGACATACTTGAGATGGTTCTTTCGACACCATGTTATGCGAATATGCAACAATGGTATTCTGGCGAGATCAATTATCTAGATGTATGGGCAAGGCTCAGAGATTTGTCATTGGCAACAATAAATATTAAACACAATCTCCCTGTCTTGTCTTACGCGACGCCTTACTTCTGGCAATGTTCCTCACAAGGCAGCGAGTTGTAGGGAGAACAAACGGAAACAATTATCCCTCTTAATGTTGTAGTGAAAGGAATAGGAAGCACATTCGAAGAACAAAACGATTCCTAGAAACGGCATTAACTCTCCAGACTTCTTAGATTACTAAAACAACGACATAAAATTATACATAATAATAAAAAGAACTATCTTTACAACAATAACACATATGTTTTATGGAAAGAACTGTGACTAGAGGAGAATGACACTAACGTAATCTGAATTCATCGAGAAATCCTGAATGCTGCGTTTAAATACAATGCAAAATAATGTACAAAATGCACTAAGCGGTGAAATGAGGTGCAAAATCTTAGAACTAAAACGAATAACTAGAACTGGTGCGACTGTGCACGTGCACTAGTGGTAACTCACTACACCGACACTGAATCGAGGTGGGCGCGGATGCCCTTCAGCTGGTCCACGGCGTCCTCTCGAAAACGAGTTACATTGTTATTCATGCCAGTGGTTAACTGTACAAGTGTATATATGGAATTCAGCGCCACTTCGAGTTGCTTTTCCAGACGTCCAATGCGAGTGTCCATTCCGGACAACATCTGCAAAGATAGTTCAGTTAAACTGTCAGCGGCGAAAGTTGCTATCACGAAAGTGGTAATGCTATTTCACCATAAATTTGAATAAAAGCTGATGACAGGTAAGAAAATGAATTATTAACAGAATCTCAAGTAAGTTGAACTGAATATATAGGGATCAGATGTCTGAGAACGAGTGATTTTTTGGAAATGGGAGGGAAAAAACGCCGAAGCAGGATGTCAGATGCATCCTCTAGAAGAGATCCTTGATCAATTCTCTAAATTGAACTGACCAAAATCATGTGTAGTCCTATCGATCCATTGAAAAAAAAACCGATCCCGCAGGTTTACAAAAATGAACATGTAACGGTTTGAACTCGTTTTCAGATTACACAGTGATAGAACAAAGGGAACAAAAGATGAATCACAGTGAATCCTTCAGCGCCTTATGGAGAGATCTGAATCGATCAGCAGAAAATTATAAGAATCTCCACTTCCCCACCCCCGCTAAAATGACAGCAAAGATAAATCAGTGGAGTCTGTATTGTTATATTTCCTGCGAAGTACAATGAGTGATAAGAAGTCGAGATAACGTTGAAAAAAAAATTTCAAGAAAAAACAGTAGGAAGTACTTCTCAACCCAAAAACGTCATAAATGTAAATGGATCAGAGCAAACTCCGAAATTAAACTAATGAGGAAACAATACATGTTTCATTATTGGGACTAGGAGCCATCGAATCAGAACAACGAGGACCTCGAAGTCATTTTTTACCTTTTTCGAACGTTCTTACAGAAATTAAAGGAGGAATCCAGAATTAATGAATTCCCAGCAAAATGTGCATTTATTAACACGCTAGCACTACATCTATGTTTACATTCGTAAGAACAAGGGATACAAGACAGTTGCCTTCCCAAACTGTTCTTTTCCTCTGTACGATATCACACAAAACGGGTAAAACGGTTTCAAGCCGAGAATGATTTTTCAAAAGACTACCAACACGGTCTGCGCAAAAATAACGATTGCACTAAACCAGCCAGCTTTTAACTACCCAGACCGAGAACATTCGATATATATTCGAATATTTGGAGCCTAGTGCACGGAAACAGCATTAAAATGCCATATATGCATTAGCGTTAGAACAGATACATATTTAGATGAGACAGCGCTTCGGAACTTCCTGCACCGTTCCAAAATCGCAATAACCTTTGTTTTGCTACGGTTCACAACAGTAGAAAGCAAACCAAAGCTTAATCATCTAAGAGCAAGTATTGTACCACAATCAACAAGGCTTCCTAACGAACATGAAGTGGTAAACTGGTAGACATGTGGATCAGTAGAATGAAGTCTGCCATGTGCTCACCTCCAACTTGAACAAATATGAAGTTATCCGAGTTATATTCTGAGCAAAACGACAAGGGATACGCAGGTTTTCGCTGTAGGCGAAGTGATATTCCATGAAATATGAGTAGTTAAAGCCTTCAAGCAAAAGAGGTGGACATCCTTGGGAGACTAACTCACTCGTACCTTAAACGAGTTGATCGCTTTTCAATTCCGAAAAAATGGGGAGTTGTATAATCCCATGAGTGGAATCTTACGCTCACCTTATGAAATACAGCGGGAAAGCAATTCGTAGAAGCCATAGACTCACTCAGCAAAACGGAGTCGGCGCAGAGCGTGTGCCCAAATATGGGTCGCTCGGGCCGAAAATTGTGAGAATAAAATTTGTTTATAAAATTGAAGAACTGAGAGTGAATCCCTAAAAATAGGAGGAAAAGATCTAAAAATCAATCGAATTGGCCGCAACTTTTTCATCAAGCCTTTATCATTGAACATTGATGAAGCATGTGCTGAGTTCAGTCCCAATCCTTCAATTTTATGACTTTCTTAACAATATTTCAGTCATTTAATTTCGTAACCACTAGTACCTCGCGAAGGACCACAGAAAATCGTTATCCTCGGATAAAAGAACTAGTTTTAAGTTACAATGTAATAGTTTATTAAAAGGAACCCATCTCGAAATGCCATCCATGGCGGCCCTTCGCGAGCAGTCTATTGTATTTGCTCCTCTTACATTTTTTCAGATTCGCGAATACCTACGACTGCAAGGAAGCGCTCCAGCTCCTGCTGCGCCTGGTAACCGGGAATAACCAGGAGCCCTCCGTAAATACGCCATAATAATTGGACATGAACTCCATTTTTTATTTTCGAAATCGCTCAGCGAGCGGAAGGGCTACAACCTTATCGAGTACTTGCCATCCGCACACGAATCGTCCAGTAGGTTAGCACATATAAAAGGATTGTTCCCTCTTTACAGTTGAAGGCAAAAGTCCGAGTTCAGTGACTCGCTCGGTGATCATTAAAGCGCTAAACTGTGGTATTACGCGACCGAGGCTGGCAAGCGTTCGTAGACGAATTAGCCGCGCTTCAGAGAGAATTCCACGCAAATCTTGAGCCTCGGAAGCCATGCATGCAGACAAAAGGACAAAACAAGCGGTCTCCTCTACGTTCGCTATGGCTCCTGCTTTTCCGAGCAACGCTCGCCTGCTCGGAAGAGACCTGCAGCTCGGTATGGTACTCGTGAACGTTCTCAGGTAGGATGTGATCTTTCCGCTCTCCCGAACAGAACGAGTACTGGTAAAAACAAGCATACTCCCTCCGAGCGACTTGCCTTACTCAGCAATGGCAATTGATGACAACAATGTCCAGATATATCATCTTTTGCTGACGAAACTTGACCATTCAAGATGAGCTAGAAGCCTGGAACTTTTCGGTGAACGCTCATGAACCTAGCCATAGGATGACGCAGCGGAAATTAACAGCTAGCGTTAGAAAATCAGCAGCGTCTATGAAAAGACCGCAGTACTCGCAGGCCACCCCTTGGGCCGCCTGACATGCCGTTGAGATTTCACCACAAATGTTCAAACAAGAGGAATGCATGATTTTCAGCCCATCGATTAAGAGGGGACTTCTACACTAAGAAGGGATTTCTAACCTGATATTACAAATCTGCAGAAAGAAACTGAAATCCGCTGGAAGAAATCTCCACAAGCTCTGAAAAGCACATCCGATGACTTCATACAGTGCTGATTTGGAAAGCCTGAGTGAGAAGTGCTACTGACTCGTAGGCAGGGGTATGAGAGTTAGAAATGGGATCCGATTATCGAACCCTCGCCTACGACGCTGCAGAAATATCCACTCGACTAACTATTACGTGTTACGTTATGAGTGCACATCAGCATTGTAAGAAACTGCGCAAATTTCTGAGCTTCTGAAAATTAGAATCTGTTTATAACCCGTACCATCATGTTAGACGAGCTTTCAGACCATACAGGTCTCGTTTTGAACAAATAGGATAGATTCTAATGTGCACTTCCATTGAGAGGTCTGTTCTCTACAATTGTTACCTCCATTGCAAATTACAGTGGATTTACGTTTTCAATGCTTCATATTTCCCGAACAAGCGAATGTGGTTCCTACACTGTCGAATTGTTGCCATAATCAAGTTCTTTAGCATAAATTCAGTTTTTTTTTCATATCTTCCGAATTTTCTGCTCTTGTACTCTCATACGGGTATAGTTGCCGCAATGAATCCTATCCATACCCGTAGTATTAGGTTGGTGCGAAATTAATTGCCGTTTTGGGGTATACTCAAATGAACTTTTCTCTCCTGTGGAATTTGAAGGATTTTAAGACAATTTGTGTGACCTTCTGAAAGGGTTTTTCCTCCTCTTTCCGCTTGGATATTTTGGCTAGCTCTTTTCAACACCTTTTTGCGGAGCCGCGAACAAATGATGAGCCGACACGATTTTTGGGTGGTCATGATTAATGACTTCATACTCGACCATTCTGGATCGAAGGTATCCGGCAATCTTGCATTTGTTCTATCTTGCAATCGCCTTCCAAATGGACAGTGAACTCCCAAGTGTTCGCAAAGTTCTCTTCTCACGATTTTAAATTCCAATGCAACCATGGTCTTGGGATGTCGCTAGACGATCAGGCGCTGAGGACAGCCGTGTGGCCTAAACCGGATCTTACCATCTGGATGATAAGAGCAGGGGAGGGCGCTCACTATACTACAGTTTCAATAGATCTGACTTCAATCAACAGGGTACGAAAGGTGCGGACGTGAACACCACACGTTCCGACTGATGACCATCTTCTGACGTGGTGTGACACCTTCCCCAACTTAATTTTTCGTCAAAAAACTACCCATTTCTAGGCCAAGTACTTACTGTGGATAAAGCTCGGTTTCTGTACAATAACAAGAAATGAGAGTGGGTATGGGTAGAGAAGTATTCCCACTTCGAAGTTTTCCTAAACCAAATCTTCTCTCTATAGTGGTTGTATCAGGAGTTTTGTGATAATATAATGGTGTGATTGACTGCATCCTTCTTCAACCTGGTCAAACATTGACAGAGGAGTCCTATTACTGTAATTTCGAGTTATGTCCAAAAATCTGCCGTATATGTGGCTGGCACTGGCGAACAGAACCGTTTTCCCCTGCTCCAGGGTAGCGCTCAGCCTCTCTCTTAAAAACTCACCTGGCAAGAACTGGCCCAGTAAGTAGTCGAGGTTCTCATTCATTCATCTCATTCCTCAGGGCTTTCCCTTACTAAACATCACTTTTCCCGGGTCACAGATGCAAACCTGTGACAGCAGCAGATTGCTGATCTAGAGCGTGCCGAAATCGCCTTCCAAAAGTTTTTAGATTTTTGCGACCTCAATTTTCATTATACGGGCATATCATTTCCATTATATTGTTAAGTAAGATTTAATGAATTTAGAGAGTATTAAACTGATGAAGAACGTTGGGTCTAAGCCAAGTTATAACGCTTTGAACTGGAGTGTTCGTTTCGGCAATTAATTTCGCACCAACCTAATATAAAAGCACACTCTTCAAAATTTTGTACAAAAAATATCTGTGGCGTGAGCACAGGGCTCAAAATGAAAGGATTCAAACGTGAGCTCAAAACAGCATCTATGCTGGCTGTAACGCATGTTGCTACGGTCGCGGCAGTTCCTTCTTTACTCAGCGCAGACGTTTGAGAAGTTCTCATGAGAAAATATTGACGAAATACTTCCAAATACGTGTACCAAATAGAATTTTGTTCTGAGTAGACGTGATGGCCTCAAAATGGAGGAAAATTCAAAAAAAAACTATTTGCCAAGGAATTCAATAAAATTCAAGCAACACTTAATGTGAGATGGATAATTATGACCGTTCAAAGTTCAAAGGGTATTTTTGCCACACTGTTCTGAGATTATCTGTTCAGCAAAATCTGCGTTCAAATTTCTAGGTACCGCTATACTCTAGGCTGAGCATAGCGTTTACCGTCGTCGTCGCTGGAGACTCTTATAATAGTACTCATCGAGTGGAGGCAGGGCGTCGGCAGCAACGCAGGGTAGTAGGTACGCTCTACATGGAATATAGCGGCAGCATAAAAAAAGGCAAAAATCCTAAAGTCCGTTACTGGACCTTCGCAGTCATCGTAAATTACTAAAAAGAATTCATATATAAAGTGTGCACAACGGAAGGACACCAATGTGGCAATGTGAGTCAAGAAATTCTCCCTTTAGAGCCAAGCTCATCAAACACATCCTTGTCTACATGTACGTAATCGAATTCCACCAAAATTTCTAAGAAGCGGTTATTTGACATGATTACAATAGATCCAAGAGCTATTTTCTCCCGCAGTTCCATTTCTAGAGATAATGATAGGAGTACGACAGAAAGTGTACCTATCGCCTTTCTATAATTTCATTTGAAATGCACAAAGCAGTACGGGAACAAATTTGAGATCAGCGTCGCAGTGCTAACATAACAAATGACGATAGAAAACGAGAAGCCACGGCGACGTGGTATCCTTCCCTTTAAGTGGGGAATCGAACAAATCTTTTCCTTTTACAAAGACCCACAAAGACCCACAAGGCAAATGAAAATAGGATTGTCCCCCTAAAACAAAAGGATGAAACGGGTAAAGAAGCAGGGAAGGATATGTAGGCTACGTGCAGACATTAAAGTGCACAGTCACACAGAAACTACTAAATTCCAGGCCCTGAACAGGGTCAAGCGTCCGATGGGAATTTCCCATGAGGGGGTCGTATGGGAGCGGGCTGGGAAGGGGGGGGGGGGGTCGTATTGGAGAGGTGTGCGTGGGCTAAGTAGAGGGTGGCTCGACCATTGAGTGTAAATTCATGATTGTTTTATGACAAGACAAATGACGTTCCGCCCAAGAATGATCACTTCATATCGAGTTAAAGCAGGACTGGTTGGCAGCGTATGAGAGAAATCCGCTCTGGCGCACTCACAGGTTCGATCCCCGGCGCCTTTCATAAATTTTTGCACTGGTCGCAATCACTTCACAACCAAATGTGGAGTAAAGAGGGTGGAAAAGTTTGAAAAACAGAGTGCGGGTAGCGAGATCAATCGATTGTACATGCTAGGATTCGCCTGCAGGGCCCGCCAGAACGTGGAAAAGTAGGGTGGCCTAGACCTCGTGCTGAAGTCCACTGACTCGAAATCAGCAAATGATTTTCTACGTATTCATAGAGAACGACCAGCTCTACCTTTTGCCAGAGTTTTAATTTTCTAGAGCTTCATATGCTTTTGGGAGCTCGATGGGAAATTTTTCAATTTTTCGGGTCTCCGAGGGGAAATTTCCCATCTAACTCACGCAAGCAGGAGCAAATATTGGGGTGCGATAATGGGGATGAAGAATCAATGCTTAGAGCTCTATTACGTGAAGGCAGTGAGATTTCGGTAAAAGGCAAACTCTCTGGGAGTTGAAGAAGTGAAAATCTCGCAATTTGAACAGATGATGAAAATGGAGTAAATCTGTTTGGCAAGTCACTGAGAAGCAATTTGCAGACATCACGAAAACTTTTCTTCCATGAGTTTTAGTTGAGGAAATTTCCCACTTGGGTATAAAATCTGGCTCTACGAAGTTCGCTCGTTTTCCCGCAATTTAGATGGGAAATAGATGGGAAATTCGCCAAATTTCCCATCGATTTCCCATGGAGCTTCCAAAAAAATATGAAGGTCTAGAAAATTGAAACTCTGGCAGAAGATGGAGCTGATCGTCCTATATGGACAGATATAGAAACGTTCGCTGATTTTGAGTCGAAGAACTTCAGTACGAGATCTAATTCACCCTATTTTTCCACAAACTGGCGTCCCTTGTAGGCGAATTCTCGCATGTGTTAACGATCGATTTCGCTTCCCTCACCTCATTTTCAAACCTTTAAATCCTCTCTACTCCACACTAAATCCTGAACGGTTCCAACCTGTGCAAAAATTCTTTAGAGGCGCCGGGAATCGAACTCGTGGGCGCGCAAATGCCAACGCTGAAACATGCGCTGCCAATCAGTCCTGTTTTGACACGCAATGACATGATTGTTCCTGCTGGCAATCTGGTCCGATCGGATAAGGAAGGATGTATATCGACCTCAAGGTTGTTTTAGTTCCAATTTTGGGTTTTTAATGTGTTTCTTTTGTGTGTTCTTCCTTGAAACTGGTCAATGTTTCAGTGTACACAGAAAACATGCGGGAGTAGAAGGGGGGGGGGGGTCGTGAAAAGGTGGGGGTTGGACGAGGAAATAGGGGGGGGGGTCGTATTGAGGGTCGGTTTTTCCCATCGTCATGCTTGATCCTGGCCCTGAACAAACTGTAGCTCACTCCTGCCCACACCTCCGCCACATCAACACAAAATTTCTAGGCGTACTCAGTCATGGAATCAGTTTCAGAAAAGCACAGTGAAGAATGATTTTCTAGAGGCTTGAGGATAAACGTTTCCAGCCTAGGAATCGTCCATTAGTCCAACTTTTAAGACCGCAACTCTCAAAAACAAAACATTTCAAACCACTTTTGTTACAAAGTCGTCGTAATGCGACGAAAGTGAGAAAACTACCTGCTCGGTGCTAGGTGTCGATTGCGTTTGACGCAAGTCAGCGATCTGCGTCTTCAAGTCAGATACAAGGCTTCGCATCGCTCTTAGCTCAGTTCGAAGGCAATTCTCATCGGCGGTGGCTTCACATTCGCTCGTTTTCTCCTCTGACGACCCAATCGACTCCGGCGGAGGAAATCCATGATTGAGTGTCATATGGACATGAAGTGAGGAACCTAAAAACGAATGATGAGAGATCGAGAAACACCCTCAGAAGACGCTAAAGCCAGAGAAACTGCACAAATACATTGTTCAATATAACCAAAAAAAGCATCGTTATTATTTCAGCAAGTGGTCTTGATATGAGGCCACCACGCCCTTAGAAGCAGTACCAATGAAAATTTTCGTGCTCGAGATTTTTCCTCACTACGGGACATTGAGGTATGCAAACTCATATTCCGCAGTGAAATTGCGCGGAATGCATGAAAAATCCCAGGAATCAGACTGCCGTTTTTTCCGCGTTTTCATGCATGGGCGGATGTTCCCGTTAGGTAGTCGGCTACAGAAGAAAAATTCCGGCGAGCGTGCTAGAAGTGACCAAGCTTGGGTGGACTGGTGGGTCGTCAGGAAGGCCGGTTCAGACAAAGCAGCCGAGTTCACGATTCTAACTGGAATATCTCCAGTCTCCATGCAGCTTCAGTTCTCTCACCCCTGTACGTGTTGGAGCTCTCTACGGCCTTCGTTTCTGTTGCTTACTATGAGCACAGAGTCGATTGAATTTGAATAGGAAACTAAAACCTTAATTTCTTTTTTTCCAAATTTTCAAGGAAATTTTTATACTTGGGGAAGACTGGCTATTCAAATTAAGGACATTCTCGCTCGACATTTCTTTTAATTGCCGCAATCTCTGTAGCGACAAAGACAAGGGCATAGACAGCTCGTTAAATTTGTACAAAAGTTCCATTTTATTGAATCACCAGGATAACGGAAGGCCCGGTATTTTCTCGTGAGTGAATGCTTAATATAAGCACAAACCTAAGAAAAATGCACATCAAAAGTGTATGCTTTATCTCTAGAATCACCTCGAAGCATTTCTTTCGCAATTTTTAAGCCTGTTGGCAATTATTGCTCTTCCTTGAGGTGAACAAATTCATTTATGTGATGTAAGAAAGGAAGTGAAACATTTTCAAAGGTACTGAATCTTAAAGTTCCAATGCGTTTCACAAGGAACAGAATTAAAAAAAGAAGGAGCATATTACACCAAATCATCTCCTCGAGTACCGTCATCAGTTCACTCAATGCATGAGTTGTGGATTTTATATTTTCATCTTTTATTTATCTCATTTCATTTATCTTTATTCCTCCTATCTTCATAATTTCAAGCGAGGTACCCTACTTTGTAGCCTAAAGTGCTGAAAATTGGATAAGAAGCGGAGTTGCCAACATTGTACCGCAAAAAGTGAAGAGCAAACTTTCAAAAGCTGTTTTTTTTTAAATCAAGACTGTATGAGCTTAAAGGCAGCACCTCAGAGCTCTTCACTTCCAAGGTGAGCTGTTATACGTGTAGAGTTGTCAGAGCACCAGAACTATCGAAGGAATAAAGAACTTTCAAAGCTATTGTAGACAAAATTATGAACCTTGTTGAACTACGGGCGAGTTGCTGTGAAGCATTGTATCATTACAGCGCAGAGAGGGAGGGATGGCGACGTGGGAGGAAGGGGGAGGGAGTGGAGGGGGGGGGGGGAGGGAGAGGTGGAGTACAAACTACGTACATTAACTATTCCATAATAGGGCCTACCATTAGTGTTGAACGAATCGAATAATATTCGAATAATTATTCGAATATTCGTTTATTCGAAAAATTCGAATATTCGAAAAGTCAGAATATTCGGATTATTCAAATATTCGACGCTTTCAAAATATTCGTATATTCGAATGAAACGAATATTCGATCATCCTTAATTATTCGATTATTCGAATGCTCGAATATTCGGGAAAAGTTCATTCGAACATTCGATTATTCGAATAATCGAGTATTCGATGTTGTCTATCTTCCACATACTCACAGTCCATATATTCGTAGTTGTATATTTTGTTAGGTATTCGCGAGAGTTTCAGCCATTTTTGGAGGTCTTTTTGGATTAATTCTTTTTCTTCAATACAACAAACATTTACACAATCTAAGTGGAATTATCCTACACAAAACGTCCGAGTCATCCACATTTCCTTATGTGAATTACAAAAAGAACCCACTTCTTACCACCGGTAACCAAGATGGTGAGCTGAGCGAAGCTCTGCTGAAAATTCGAAGAGTTTATGCATGCGCTGTACGCACATGAAACTAGCGGTCACTCAGATCATGAGGGATCCATACGTTGTGTTTCTTTGCCCCTCCGTGGAGAAGCAGATAAACAAATGCTGTGTCGTGATGACGTTGAAGGTCCTCTGCCAGGTCACGGGTACCACTACGCGGATTCTATTCGATCAGCTCCAAGAGGCGCTCGCTTTTGTGGCATCCCTTGTGTTGCCACGTTTCCTGAGTTATTAACACAGAAGCAGCTGAACATGCTTTTAGTCAGTGACAATATTTTTAGTCATAATCGAAACGGAATGATAGGACAAACCCGATATAGGTAGAACATTGACTAACCCTTATATAAGTTTTGGACAGAAAATTCCAAATCAATTTCGAACAATTTGGCAACGCACAAAAATAAGTGAAATTTTCGCGGCAACCTAATGAGTAATTGCCCGATCCAGAGAGCTTCCATTTGCATACCCAGCCGAAATAAATGTAGAACAACTTCTCAAATGTTCGAAGTATTCGAATATTTGAAGTCCATGATCGAATATTCAAATAATTCGAATATTCGAGAGATTGGAATATTCGAATTTTCGAAGACGTCGAAATATTCGTTTATTCGAATATTCGGGCGCTTCAAAATATTCGTTTATTCGAATATTCGAATATTCGGCCATATCAAAATATCCGATTATTCGAATATTCGAATATTCGGAAAAAAATTTCGAATGCAACACTTTACCTATCATCGACGTTGAATGGCTTGTTCACATTAAGTAGCGTGATTCATACTGCTGGACGTGATACAAGGGCTGCTTGAAAGTTATTTCTTGTGTTCGTCCTATCGCTTCCTACTGAATTTAACTCTATGCTAAGACGTTAATATCCTTCGTACAGTAACAGAGTGTGCATGGTGATAAAACTCGTAACACCTATTCATGACGCCTGTCAATTACACAGTCATTAGCTAACGAGTCTCCGCAATTAATATTCGCACGGTCACCACCCGGCTGTGCTTTATCACACCGCTTCTGCTCAGCAATCCTACTGCAGTCAGCTCGGTGTCGATATCAGGCCCAATCACGGAGCATCATTTGGTCATTGCAGCGTACACTTTAAAATTTTGAATGAATGACTGATTGCCATATCGACAAACTGTGCTGACACGAACTAAGAAATTGTACTGGAACAAGTGACTGCAGCGAGAGTTTGTCTTAGACCAGGAGCAGCCGGACATTCTTCTTCAACTGGGGCATGTAGGTACATCGATTGTTGTAGAAATCCACGTATTCTCCAGTTGCAGAACGATATGGTTTGTCGTTAAAGAGGGATTAGTGCAAACGAGAGCGTGTGCACGAAGATACCACGCAGACGCGCGGACGTAATATTATCCTAATCAGTGAAGAGATATCAGCAACCGTATAGTGAACGCTCAAGCATTATCTTACTCTATATAAAGCGCAGACCCCCCCCCCCCCCATCGCCGCGCGAGGGATGACAGGTCACGCTGTCATTGATCCACTCGCCTCGCCCCACCTCTTTTGCCCGCCGCCACGGGCTCAATCGCGAAAATTGACACGCCCAATGACACGCCCATGGTATACGTATGTGTACAACATGGAAATCTTCAATTAGGACATCTAATTTGCAACGAAAGCGGAATATCTTGGATCTTTAAAGCAGAATGGGAGGACCACTGTTAAGCGACTGTGATTTCGCAATCAGAGCCGTGAATCACCCAAATACAGCAGAGTTGAACGGAAATTTTCACTGCATTCCTTCGGATGGCGAGCGTTAGTTGCGGTTCAATTATAGGTGTGAGACTTCAGATATGCTTCAAGGGTCGTTAACGTCTTCGCACCTCGCTCGCGCCTTTAAATGTCCAAATCACTCGCATCGCCCATTACGACATGTGGGCGGGCCCCGAAAAACTGATATTTGCCGCGATCCCTAAAGTACGTCGCGTGCGATGTCGCAGTTGTCACAAACCTCAGCCGGGTAAAGGTAGCACTCGATAATTTTGCTCTCTCAGATTCTGCTGCCAATCCTAAGTTCAGCACCATGGTCAGAACGAAAGTAGTGATCAATTTTGTCAAAATCTGCACTAAAGACAATTTTGTTTGCTTCCAGTAGGAAAAATGAGCGAGCTGTGCAGAGTGGAACTGAAAGGCGGCGGGAAATGAGGGAAGTGATTGTAATCGGAAAAGCTTCACTCTTAAACTCATCCGCTTGATAATCGAAGCACCTTTGATTTCTTTTCTACTTAGATGGTGATGCCCTAGCAGCATCTCCTCCCAGCTGCTGCGATCCTCCCATCAGTTGTTGCCATCCTTCAGCAGTTACTACTAAAAGATCAGAAGCTTTAGCAGCAATTGAGGAGAAGATGGCAGCAACGAGGAGATGCAGCTGGAGGTTCAACTCGACGTATTGCCAACTCGGGTTGCGTTGCTAGCGCTTATTTATCAGAGTAGAATTATTGGACCATTTTCAGTCTTGGAAACACTCGAAATATCGGACATATATTACGTTGGGCAATAAGTCCGGCCTCTTCTAAATATTACAATGTCATAGGAAATCCCGAGTTATCGCTAAAACCGATCCTAACACCTAAACCTTACAAAAGTGAAGTTAAATGTTGTGTAAAACAAATGTGGTATTCGTGCAAAACAACATGGATCATTATTTTTCCTCAGTTTTGTCTGTATAGTCCTAAAAATCGTCGTCATCATATCCTCGGGATGATGACAAGGTCAGCGAGATGTCTTCGGGATAATTATTGTCTCAATTAGGCAGTACCTAGTACAGAGAATCAACAAAAGTGGCAAATTGAACGGTAACAACAAGAGCAGCTTTTGAGATTGTTTTGAGAGAACTGCTCTCAACGATTGATTTCTAGTGACTGCACTACGCTTGAGTGTTTGTGGTGGGAAATGCGCTTGATCAAAAAAAAAACAAGATCTTGGGAAATGCGCTTGATCAAAAAAACAAAATCTGAGTCTGATCTGGATATTCAATATGAATATCCAGATTTAAGCAAGAAGCTTTCCTGACATAAATTGACCTTTCGTATAGGATGTTGAACAGCACTGTACCAAGTCCGCTTTCCTTAATGACGTGCATTACAGGATGGCTGCAATACCTAGATGTCGCCTGCGACAATTGGTCCGAGTTGTCCTCGGCAGCTGCCCTTACGAACTCTGCAGAACGCAGACTGCTAGAGCAACGGTCGTTAATGTTGCGGAGATGCGAGTGAGGTGCGAGATTTTCGCACCTCATGCAATTAATGCTCAACCGCAACTAACGCTCCTCACCCCATTCCTTCTAAAGCGTTAAGCAAGAGGAGCAATTAGAAATTAACAGTCAGGGGAACAAATGGTACACTTCATGAGCTTGATATTGTGCTTCTAAAATAGGAATGGGACGCTTACGCAGTTTATTCCTGTTGAAAGCTAATTGTGCCCGACCCATAACAGTTTCGACTTTCAGCGCTATCCCAAATGAAAACGACTTGACCACGTGAGGACCTGTGTTGCTACTCATATGAAGGACCATGTAAAAGCTCTTTATATTGAACACAATAAGAGTTAACCTCCAAACCGTTTAGGAGCTACGCAGTTTCGCAGAAAATCACTGTCATCCGCGAAGCGCGGCGAAGCTGCGCTTCGTGTGGATGACAATGGTTTTCTTGAGTTTACCTAGCCCGGAGCGAAGCGGCGCTCTGGCTCGGGGTTCTTTTTTCAGACTTTACCTAGCCCGGAGCGAAGCGGCGCTCTGGTTCGGGGTTCTTTTTTCAGACTTTACGTAGCCCGGAGGTAACGTGGCCCACGGGTCCGAGTCAGAGCGCCGCGAAGCGGCGCTCTGGCTCGTCCACAAATATTGCCAGTGGTGGTATGAGAGCTCGGTTATTTTTTTTCGATCTGCTTACATAGTGGAAAAAAAACAGAGAGTTGTAGTAGTGACCAATCAAGCTGCTTTTCTGAGAAAAATTGCTTCAATGTGGGTCACTTGTAATGTGGGAGAAGTTTCACTTCAAAGTACAGTTTTAAAGAATTTAAAAAAAATCCAAGGTAGAGTTGAGAGTCGACGCGTCGAATAACGCTCATTTTCGGCTCGCGGTAGGGCACTGATGGTGAATAATGCCGAATGACCACTCTTGCTTGTTCTACACCGTCATATAGCGACTAAAGTTTGTCAACACCTTTGTCTCAAAGTGAGGTTTTCAGCAAACGTAGCTTTTTGGTTAATAATTGTGGTTGCCGTTCAAGGTATGGTAACAGGTAATAAACGAGTGTCCATTCTCATTCCGCATCTTTCCTCTACAATTTGCTTATGCGTGCGTGCGGTTTATACGGACCACTAATGGCAGCGCTTCCGGTGTACGGTCCCAGCCTTCCTGTCGCCCACATCGATCGGCACCACTCAATTAACCTCAAGGAGACAAGTTGTGTTGAGCCGCTTCGAAACGCCAGTTTCAGGAGAAGAAAGCCGAATTGTGAAAGTGAGAGATAGCTATCCGGTATTTGATTGCCTTAATGAGTAAGAGAAGATCTCACTCAGAGGCACAAAGCGTAACGAGCACCTGCCCTTTTTTCTGCTGCAGTGACAGCTTACTTCTCGATTTGGACACTAGTAATCATGAGCTTGCTACTGCTCTTTGCATCGAGCTAAACCCTTCCTTTGGCTGCACAATAACATCCGAGCGCCAATCTCAGTAATTGCGCGCCATTCAATGGTTGGTTCACAGAATCCTTTTGGAGCCGTTAGGCTGCGAGTTTCGAAATCACCACCAATCTAATTTACGCTAACATTCAATTCTCAACTGAAATTTCTCGCCAAGAAACTGTTAGGTGCTTCATAACTCGAAAGCGCTTGGTTTGTGATCATTTCCTGCTTCGAAAAGGTGTGTATCCAATCTAAATAGCACCGTAGAAGCCAGAACTTCGCCTGTTGATTCACGTGGTCATTTCAATGGAGGGTTGGGAGAAAATGCCCACATGAAAACAGAGAGTTCTGAAATCCTGAAAAGTTTGGATGTGAAGTGGAGGCTTGTGGATTTAATGATGGAACTCCATCCTTTCCAACAGCACTATGAGCACTGTTTCCCACTGAATGTCCCACTCTCGCTAGGAAATCCATGCTCCGTGCGCATTTGGCGGTACTAGCACTAGTCTCAGCGGAGAGCACACGCTGTACGAACTGAAGCCGACGCATTATGTGTGCGGTTGGATTCCTTGTACGATCGATACGTGGCCTCAGTGTTCCGCTTGGAATATGCCTAGGTGCTCTGCGCAGTAAGCAGTCCAACATGTACGTTTCTCGCTAAACGTACTGAGTGTAGCTGCAGAATTAGTGCTTCCTAAGGAAATCAGCACTTTATGGGCTCGTATGTCAGCAAAGCCGAGATAAAGTGGTGATATCTAGTTCCAACGTTAGATTTGAATCCGGTCCGATATGAAAGATTTTTGAGAGAGATCATGTCTCAACATGAGACCGCTCCAGGCAGTCCATATGTCGCCGAACCTCAGCTGTAATGTAAAAGAAAACAGTCGCAGATTCCTCAGAGAAACGTCGCTATAGTCGTTATAAGTCAACTTTATAAACATCATTGGGACTACACCTGCTTTTGTTAAGTAAAAAGACCCCTGTGCTAAATTCTGAGACAACATGTTATTCATGCCGCCACTACCCTGAGTAACCAGGTACTACCGTTTATTATTCGGAAACGAAGGGACGCTAGCGGGTGGGCCCGTCACAGCGTTGACCACTAGATTGGAAATGTTGCGCTCAACCACAGACAGACGCATGTGCTGCCTATTGACTGGTCATGAATGTGCGCGGGGCACTTTGCGCTCCAAGCAACTCGGATATCTGGCGACTGATGGGAAGTTGACGCACAAAATGTAACAATAGCGGACAGAATGAGCAACGCATCTTCACGGGAAAACTTTTCGAGTCATTTTTCTCAAACCCTTAATTCCGCAGAACCTTCGAAAATAAACCTACTTTTGCGAAAGTGTTTACCACATTCGGAACACTGAGTCTTGCTGTTAGTTAGGTGGGGAGGCGTACCAACCGATGCAATTAGAGCGGCCAATGACGTTTCACCCCCAACCTGAAAATCGTTCCCTCAGCTAGATACATATGCAAAAGCTTTCTGAAAAAATGTGCTGCAAGTCCTCGCAACTCTAAACTCACTGTGTTGTTTGGCAGAGGACTTCCATAAGATTGATCCTCGATATACTCCGGCTTGATCGAACCATACGTACCTGGAAACGTTTCCATTTAATAGCAGAGATCGTTAAATCGAGCGACATCTATAGCTTGTTTCAACAATGACGGGGTAGCAGAGAAATTGGAGAAAAAGGGACGTATTAAAACATGCGATACTGGCACGACGAAAAAGCAGACTTTAGGAGCTCGCATTTCAGTGCATAATTGCAGTTTTACGCACAAATATTCAGAGGATCAACCCTTGCTTTTTTCTAAGATAGGCTAGAATACTGTGAAAATTCATCAACACCTTGGAACAGTAGCGATGCAAAAGCAACAGGAGCACGCACCTCAGTTTTCTGAACGAACACTTTCCCTAGCTGGTTGTTATTCAAATGGAATGATACGATTGTTCGGAGAAAACAGTGTGCGACTCTTGTTGTAACGTTGAGAATAGATAATATGCATTTTTTCGTCTTGTGCTACTTTGTGTCGTAACTCCAATACGATATTCCCAGAATGTAACCAATGCGAAATATAGTGCAAAAATACGTAAGACTGTAAATGTTTTTTGTGTACCTGATTCCCTTGGGTGATCATTCAAACCCCAGCTATAGTTACATCTGTTATTACCACCCCTCTCAAATTTCCCTAACGATATAACAGCTGCCTTAACTCAAGAGCAAACTAATATCCTCACAAGGACAATTGCGTTAAATCCATATGAAAGTGTAATTAGCAGTTCATTAAGTGGATTCACCAAACGTTTTGATAATCCAAGTATTACCATTTTCAGGACTTGCACTGGCTTCTGGACTGTCTCGAAGATCCAGGGAATGGTTGTAGTCAAGTCCGAGCGAAATTAAGATTGACCTTGAAAGAGATTTGATGAGAACTAACTGGATAACATGAACTAATACGTCAGAAGATATATAAATGAAGCACTAATTACTCTAGAAAAAGCAAAGAGAGCGCGGAGCTCATAACAGGTAATCAGTTTTTCACTTGTTTCAACAAATTTGCAATGCAATGACAACTTAATTAAGACATAATTGAGTTCTTCACTCGTAAAAACATGGAAATATCCGGCAACAAGGAAACTCAGCAATGAGTGTGGAATCTGAGTTAACGAGGACCACCAAAATTTATAAAATCTGGACTCTTGTCCTGAGCGCAGGTACCTTTAAATTTAGAAATCAAAAAAAAAAAAGAAACGAGAACAACAGTAAGCATTGAGAGGTCAGCATTCAGAAGAAAGGGGCCAAAAAAAGGAACAGGAAATAATACCTTTCCTGATCGTTGGTTTCTTCCTTCGGTAGAAGACTAGGCGTTGACGAGTCATTGTTGGTGTTTTGAGCCACAACAATCATCGATTTCTCCAGAAAATCCACAGCCGCAGGGTCCTTAACCGATTTTTTACCCTAAACGAGTTCCGTCCAGTACACAGAACTCGTAAGCATTCAGTGAACTGTCAGTGATAACTGCTTAATGAGAAAAGATCTTACTTTTTTAATAATGATGTCGTCCTTTCCAATCTGTTCATTTTGCTCCTTCTTATGGTGTTTCAATATATGTTTAGTGAGGTTCCCTGAAATAACGCTGATGATGTACTGTTCAGCTAGAATAAAAAACAACTAAAGCGACAAATTTTGGCATGTTAGGTTAAGGCAAGAGCTTGAAACAGGTGTTACCTTTAAGTCGGCTACTCTTCCCACAGTACTTGCATACATAAGGTTTCAACGCCGTATGCACGGAACGATGCTCTGCGAGGTTCGATCGAAAACGAAAGGCTTTGCCACATATCTCGCAGATAAACGACTGAAACGAGCCAAAATAAGGTGGAAGAGCTGGGCCACAGGCGCAAGAGCTGCGGTCCAACCGGCAGCATCACGTGCTGGACGTTGGTCCCGTTTGGCAGGGAGGGTGCGATTTTGTTTTGCAATACCATGTGCCCCTCGCATTTGCCCTCTCGAGGCGCGTCAGGATCAATTTTACATGCGCGGCGACGCGAATTGACAGATGGCCGGTTCGTTTGCAATTATTGGAGGTACGGTGGTAGCTGCGGCTAACTAACATAAAACGTCCGCGCTTTTTCCGCTAAGCACCGCCAAGTGTTCGTTGCGATTACGACTATTTTAATCCCAAGAGCGCGAAAAATAAATGAAACGTGGAAACATTAGGGCGGTAAGTTTTTCCTCTTTAACAAATCCCATATCTTCTGCAAAACAACTGAAGTCAGAACAAGTTCTGAGAGTTCATATACCAGTCAAAAAAAACCTTTCCGCACGATATCATACTTATGAAAACCAGCCGCGTCTAAACATGGTATTTTATAAATTATGTTCACTGACAGATGTTGCTTGTCGCGGGGTGCTGTACAGCACAATGATTGATATATACAATGCTAAGAAAGGATTACTAAAATTACCAGTAAAGTTTGATCACCAGCATGGTAATCCGTTGCTCATGAATGATGTGAATAATAAAATCTCTAACGGCTGACGGCTGCTCTACAGCTGGCAATATCGAACAAAACCGTCAAGGAGAAACAAAGATGAATGTGTCATAAACCATATTTCCTCTTAATTCAACGATTACGAAATGAGAGCAGCCAGGGTTCCACAATGTTTCATATGACATATATGCAAATAAAGAACATCGTATACTGCAAGCACAACATAAATATGAGGCTCTGTAATGCGATGTCCAGCCAGATTCTCCCACTCCCCCCCCCCCCCTCCTCCTCCCCACCTCCCCGTTGCTGAATGTGCAAGGCAAGTTGTCGGTGGAACCGTTCATCCCATAAAATTATGTAGGCGTTCGGTGGGGACGGCATCTGTTCAGTGACAGCTGGCTTGCCACAGCCTGTACTGTCGGCTAAAGGTCAGGACGCATTGTAAACAATAACAGCAGTCCACAGCGAATCGGCCCAGTAACATCCGCGGAAGCAGTGAGATACAGGATTTGCCTTGGCTGGCGTGTCCCCACCAGTAATAAACATGGATTGTTGCAGCTACATGTCTGTCAACGCGTGGAAGAATAGAATGAAGCATCCATGCGAATGTGCAGACATTACACTTACTGTATACGGATTTTTTACGTCTACTGTTGGCGCATGCACTACATGTGAGAGTTTTTAGTGTGAAGCAACTTACCTTATCAGAATGGAACATCTGCTGGTGTTGTTGAAGTAGTCTAACGTTTGCGAACGTTTTCGGACATTGTGGACAAGGGGAGGGATCCTCGACGGTCATAGATGGCATTTCGGCGATCTCCACCATCTTCAGAAGCCACGAAACTGACGCTCAAAGTAATATGTGACGCAGCTGGCCGGATCTGTGTAGGGTCAGGAGGGTGCTTCTGTCCTCAGGGTAGGATCGATACAGACTGGCGCGCGCTTGCTCGGAAGCCCGCGGCTTTACAGTGAGGGTTGCTCTAGGCACCGCCCATCGTCTCCGACAACCTCGAGTGACGATCTCTTCGACGGGGGGCCAGTCTGGTACGACAGCTCCTGGTGGTCCCTTGCATCAGGACGAACAAGTACATTGTGCAGCGCAGCGTGCCCAGCAGCAAAATGAGCACTTTTTTGCTCGGCTGCTGGATTGCTAGCGCATTCTGCGGTGCACTTCACAATTGATAGTACCTTGGTGAGCTGCGGTGGTTCTAAGCAGTAGCCCAAAACAATGCGTTAGTTTAATGTCGTCACTCGTCCAACCGTTACCGCGCCACGTCCGCTCGTCCTGTACACTGCAATCTTTGAGGCGGTGCCGAGCATAACAACGAAGAGGGTGGAGGGGCATTAGATTAGTGCTTATTCAATTCCTGTTAATTCTATTTCTGAGCTGAGCCTAGTGTTGTGCATCGTTTTGAAGTGGTGTGCAGTGTTCATCAAAACGCTAGAGACTGTTAGTAACATCATTACTGCTTCCATCCACGCATGTCTACATACGATACATGAGAAAACTCCTAAAAATAGTCGAAATGCTCGACTTCTCTCCAGTAGGCAGTATTCATAAAAAAAAGTAATACTCTCTAACTCAGAGTAACCCTTCGATCCATCGGAGTTTCCCCTTTTCCCGAATTCATCTCGAACTTCACCGCAAGTTGCTACAACATCGAGTTACACCTTAAATAGTAGGTGCTTTATAAGTGATACAAGAAATGTAAGTAGATATAATGCTTGCCGCTTGTATGTAAGTATTTACACATAGTCACTACGAGTAATCTTCCATTCCGACCACACCCATCTGTTATTCGCTGGTGCGGTTTGCTCGTCTGCTGCTCTCTCTGGTCGCCACACTATTTCAATTCGCGGATCTGTACAACGGGGACCACTAAAACCTTGACAGAGGTGTGAAGCATAAGTGAGCAGTTCCCCTGAAATTAGCTACGTGTGCAATGACGGCTGCAAAACTGCAAAAATTTGAATTGGATTGGAGAAGTTCACGTAATAGGTAGTGCAGGGGCGAGTTTACCCGAATTGGGAAGTTTATTAATGCCAGGGATATTTTTTTAAAAGTGCCTCAAGAATCCTGCTTAAAAGCTTCCTCCTCCTCCTACTACTATTACTACTACAAATACTCAGCTCCAAAAGGGTTCTTTGGAGCTGAGTATTTGGGCGTACTGTTTGCAAATCGCGCCTGACATGCTAGAGTATTCTCTGTTTCAAACGCGATAGTAGTTCAATAACTGTAACTAACTTGTAACGTTCTAGTCTTTCTCATCGTCTTTTCCAATTCCCACACATTTTCCTGCGCTCTCCACTTCTCTAATTCATTTCCAGCTATCAGTCCTGGTGAAACGGCAGTCTACATCATTTATGTTCGCGCGTTCCTTTGATCTTTGACTTCTCTGCAACTAAATACCTTCCCCGATGAAACGGACTATATCTTTGAAGAAATCAAGGCGATAAGGAGACAAAAGGGACATTTACCAGTATGGCAGTCAGGTGAGGAAACGGTGTGTGGCGTTTTCATGGAATGTTTTGAGCAGCCGGATAACAAAGTAATCTTGAGAAGTATTTTGACGCAGTCGCAAAACTAGGGACATCCCGGAGATAATAGAAAATTTTCCGGTCTTGGATACATATATGGATTGAAAACTATTAGGTCCAATATCGAGGTGTGAACGAATTCGCAATTTTTTTTTACCTTGCTTATGGGCGTTATGTTTATGACGCCCACGCAAAGCCTTTATACCGTACTCACTGGGTCTGCCCTCGCGTGGATGGTCTGCATAGGAGACAAGCACATATGGAACCCCCGCCCCACCCCCTAGCAACCCTCGGCTCTCTGTGGGCTTCAGTTTCCATGCATTTCACGAAGATCATAGTATTAACCAAAATTCGAAGTCTCTCACAGCCTCAGAGCTTGCGTTTCCTCAATGGAGAGACGTTTTGGAGAGTACTGATTTAGCTTTATTCGTCTAGATCCTTCGTTCAGATCTTAAAGTCTGAGACCTTGAGACAGCTTTCAGTCCTTGTTGCTTTTTTTTTCGCCATTCTATGTGGAAGCAGTGATGGACGGAGCAGGCGAGGAGGAGAGCGCGGGTGGTTGTGGAGGAGGTGGAGTTGACAAGTACTGGGGACTAGAAACTTGCCTCTCCTGAAACCAGAGCAGTACTTATGGCCACAATTCCAAAATGATGTGTTACAAAATAAGATCTGAATCTGAGTTGTCAGGAAAGTATTTGGAACATTATGAAAGAAAGGAAGTAAAAACGGGCTAGAACAAAACTTCCATGTATTTCTAAGGTTGTTTTGAAAGATTGCCAATAGAGAGTAGGTGGAGGAGGGGGTGGGGGAAAGTAAGGGCAGTACCCTCTGTCTTATAATAGTAGTTGGAAAGAAGTTGTAAAGTAGTTACATATTAAAATATAACAAAAATTGTATTACATACGAGGAGAGTTGATATTTCTTCTTTCGCATGCAGTGAATGGAGCTTCATAAACAAGCAGTCTCCTGGAGTTACAGAATTTGAAAATATTTTAATTTCACCAACTAGGAAAAAATGTGTGTCTTCTCAGATAACTGTGCAGCACGAACGCAGCCCGAACGGCGTAGAAACCCTGGCAAAAACAGCTCCCAGTTGCTGTCATCCTCCCCTTGATCGCTGTCCAAGCTTTCGTCCCTTTAGGAGCAATCGCTGACGGATGGCAGCAATTAAGGAGAGGATGGCAGCAATCGGGAACCGCTGCTGCTAGGGTTTCTACTTGAACCATTACGCCGTTCGAGCTGCGTTCGTGCTGCACATTTATCAAAATGAGTAAATCTAAAACCGCAAAAACTAATCTAATCTAAACTGCTTCAAATCGTATCATGAATTTATGAAGCTGTGCTGCTTCATGACCAGGATATCCTTGACAAATACACTTTCCACAGTTATTAATCCTTTACATAGAATTTGGGTTGCAGACGCAGCTCAGAGTAACGGAGTACAATTATTCTGGAAAACATTGACTATAGCTGGAAATATTTTGTAGAAGTTGGTTTGCAGATTTTACGCGCTCCAGTTTTTCCAGTCGGATTCATACTTGTTGTGTATGGTATCAGATCCGATCGAAGCGTCAGCATTGTCCTCCCAGTTGCCATCAGTCCTTCTTCGAAGGTGATTCTGGAAAAAAAAACAAAAGGGATGGTCGGTCCATTAAAGCTTCATGTAATCTCCAATCTATGGGTACGACCACCTCTTTGAGAAACCTATGTCGAAGTCTTGCGAAGAGTAACAGTATCAAGGAATACACGAAAGTCTCTCTGTGGTGTTAATACCATGCACTTGTCTAAAGGCTTCATATCGTGCTAGATAGTTACTCCCACTACATTTCGAACACAGGAAGATTGACGTTCACCGTGAATACACGAACTCGTAAACTTGATCACTGCTTTTAATATCTACGAATGCCCGAAGGCATCTAAACTTGTCTGTTCAGTTATTGCCAAAGAAAGTGAAGACGGGGGATGATTTTTATAACTCTTAAAAAGTCATTAACATGATCATTCCAATCAAAGCGACAAGATTAACTCGCCATGAGTAGAAACAAAATGAGCGACTGCAGAAGGTACACCAAGGAATGGAATAATTCAATTCTAGGCGCAGTCTCAAACATCGAAGAATTGCCAAATATTCGCTATTTTCCTGTTCATATATTCCTTATCAAAAGCAGCGTTAGTGCTCATGTTTTTATCACTCACCTCTCCACATACCGCGCACCTTTTCGTGTTCTCTCGTTCTCTAATGCTTCTCTAATGTCTCTCCGATCGTCCTCTCCAGCGGAACACACTGTCAATGTATTTTTCCTTTTTCTGTTCGACTTCAATAGGTCACGCAGCATGGTTTCCCGGATTCGATCCTAGTCGTAGTTTTCGTAGACAAAGAAATTTCGCTACTGCGAATTAAAAGCTGCGATAAATTAGCACTGGTGCATATCGGCCTGTTTTTCTCGTTTCCCTCCACATATATCGCGCAGTTTTCCTGCTACTCTAATGTTTCTGCAGCTGTTCTCCGTAGTGAAACACGCTTTAAACGTGTCTCTAACTCTTTCTTTTTCTTCAACCTTTATAGGCCATACGGGATGTTACGAACTTCAGAGATCGCCGCAGAACTGACGTGCTGGTCCCTGTGTGGCGCAGAGTATAATTGTTGACGTTGGTGAAAACACCGCTTCAGAACGGATCTTATAGGGATCTGTTACGCTTTGCATTTGATACAATATACAGACATGTTATCGTAGGTAGTAAGTTGGTTTGAGTCAAAGTGACTGCCCGCGAGTTGTACAAAAGTTCCCGAGTAAATGTGTTTCGCAGTAACTCGCATCGGTTCACAGCGTGCACCGGCCGCTGTAGCTCTAGTAATATCGGAAACTGCGCCATCTTCCTTTCATTCGATGTTGGCGGCGAGGCAGGCCACATGTTCGCGGCGAGACGCAGGCTGCCGGGGTAATGAATGAGTGTGTGGATTAAGAGTGTGCAGCATGGGAGAAAGCCAGGAGGGCGTGCCTCCGAAATGCTTAAGGGCATGGCGCATGCTGGAGCTCGTCGACCAAAACTTCTGGTCATCCCGCGCTTTCGGCGATCACCTACCGCTCGCGGACCGCTCGGCGACAGAAGTCTCCTTGGTGTGCTATTTGGGGAACGACAGGGTATCAAATGTTCGAATGGTGATAATGTTCAATGGTAACAATGTTCACACTTCTTCAAGATCAATGAGGAGATAACAATGACCCATGGAATGAACTTGGTTTCGTGCCATATAGTTCATAGTTGAGGGTGTTCGAAACCATGACATTCATACCTATGTGTTGCGCGCAACTACTTGGAAAAAAGCAAACATGTCTGGTATGGTGTTGACATGGTCCAAGGTGTCTATGGGAAGTCCGTAGGGATCAAATTGCTCCAAAAGAGCGGCCTTATAAGGAAGATACAAAGAATGATAGACATTTACAGACGCCATCAACACCACTGTGATGTTATTCTGACAGTTATCACGCCATAAACATTAATTTACCTCGGATGTGCGGGTGGCGTGTCCGAGCTCTGATAACTGTGCAGCATCAACGCATCTCGAGCAGAGTAGTACGTCGAGCTCAAGGCCTATGAGTCTCTCCTCCTGCTTGCTGCCATCCTTCCCTCATTTGCTGCCTTCTTTCCTCAGATATTGCCAAGAGGAGGAAAGCTTGAGCAGCAATTGAGACGCGGATGGCAACAAGCGTGAGGAGATCATCTTGGGCTTTGAGGTTCTGTTCGTATGTCACTGTGAGGGTTGTCGATGTAACATAGACTCCAAGCATGCAGTAAAAAGTACATCTTAAACTTTTCGAGGATAGAGAGTTCTCTAGCAGAACACTAGTCATTGTCCGCATATTGAGACCACACCGCCGAACGCTACCGCTTCCTATGCCTTATCCACTAAACATGTTTGTTTCGTGATAAATGTTGGCTTGAGATCACGGTGATGAACACGGAGTCTATGAATACCTATTAATTCATTTTTATTTCAATATCAATTACGTAAAAATGCGAAGATGTCCATCATTTGGGTGTGTTTACTGGCTCACTGGCTCAACTCAGCTTCTTCAATGGACTTAATTGAGTGGTTCTGAAACGTCTAAGAGCTTCCCCACCTGACAAATTCCGTATCCAAACTATTCCAAAGGGAACTGACTCTGGCTATAAATGAGCGCTCATACGAATGAGATTTTGGGTTTTCTGCGTGCGCGCACACGGTGAACGTGCCCTCGTCTTTCTTTATCTCTGCATCGCATTTCAGAAAGATCGCAAAGCTTTAAGTCTATTTCACCTGTCGTAAATTTATACATCAGAGCATAGCCTGCAATTTTTCTCTTGAAATGAAGCGATTTTGCTCCCAGTGTTTTTAACCGGTCCTCAAAAGAAAAATTTACTATCGCTTTTGGAATGAAACATCTGTATGTCAAGCTTTTTTTGTACGTTCTCTATTTCATCTACGACAGACTGCTTCCAACGAGATCTTAGAGGAGGGCAGTATTCCAAAAGAGGTCTTATATAACGTACAAAAAGCTTAAATAGTAAAAGGATTGCGCGTCCTAAATGCCCGGAGGAAATATAATAGTTTGACCGTGCCGATGCTTTAGCAGTGATGTCATCTATGTAACTCTCAAAGTCAAATTTGTGTCGGAGTAGGTGATGCCGAGATCCCTAATAGAGTGCAGCTGCGTAAGCTGTGCCCCATTCAAGGTGAATATTATATCAGAGCGGTTCTTTCCAAAGCCCACTATAGCGGTCTTCTCTGTAGAAATATTGAGTTCCCTTTTTTTTGGACCAGTTTCCTAGTACACCCACTTCTGCGATGATTACGACATCACTCTACAAGAAAAAGTTTAACCAACGGTTCATCAACTCTACCCAAAAAAATTTTGGGGAAAGCTCAAGAGCACGGGCTATGTACGAAATGTAGCCGTTTTTGCGGATTCTACATCTAATGGTTGTCGGTTTATTCTATGACGTTGCGTTAGATGCATAGGATTTAGTGATGGTCAATTTGAACACCTTTATTTTCAACATACATTACTCTTGAAGACTTCTGATTCTTTTTCATTTCTGTCTTCTGTAACCATTATATTGGAAAGTTCTGTAGAAGACGTTGGACTCATCTTCATTTAAACTGCCACAATTGACAAACATCTTAACTATGAAGCAGGATCTATAAAGACTCCCACCTATTTATTAATACGAGGAGAACAAATGCAAAAGAAAAGATGAACACATCACTCATGACCATAGCGCAACACAGATATGTACTTGTATAAGACACACTAGTGCAAAAACGAAATAAGCATATATGAAAATAGATGTTACGTGGAAGAAAGCGAAGCTGAGCTTGAAATAAACTCGATCCTCTGCTCTTTCGCTGGAACTGAGCGAGGAACTGGATCTAGATCTGTTAACGTTGATTTCTTCGAGTTCACTGCTAGATAGAGTGTTGACTGTATGACAATGTTGCGTTATGGTATTGTCGTGAAGCCTTACTTGATATTGAACCTTGATCAGGGAACGATGACCGGTTCATTCCTAGTATTTTAGTTTGCGACGCTTAGCGCCCCTTCATACCTTAATACAGTAAGCCACAGAACTTTCATACATAACCGTCATGTACACGAAAGAGAAAAACAATCACTATGGGCAGAAAACGAGAAGTAGAAATAAGGTGCAGATTGTGACGAACAAGTTGGGTAATGATAATTTCTATAAACTTCTATATTCTCCACATCAGAGGGAGCGGTCGTTGCCAAACGATAAGTTTTAGTGCCTCAGCCAGCTCATCTTTCCTTTTATTACTCTCCGTATAGTGCCGCTTTACTTCTTGGGCTTCTATGATCTTCCTCTCGACAGGATGGTTGAGGTGGCCATGCTTCACTCTGGATTCGACGGATGAGGGGGATTTTCGGATGTGCGGATGTGAGACAATGTTATTAAATCACCCTGCTTATCACCTCCCCCCCCCCCCCATGGCCTGTACTCAAGCGGAAACACGGAGCAAATTCCGGTGATATTTCCAAAGATGATTGTTAATACATTCGAAAACGCTCACTGTTAAGGAACATCCGTATAAATAAGGCATGTTAATTGCAGCCAGTTTTAAGCATTCATTCGAAAGAAAACCAGGACCATCTGTTTCGCTAAGTGCATAATCAGCTTGAGAGGTGTCAACTTGTTTTAGATTCGCTTCTAGCTTGCTCGTAAGTTCAAGCTGCGAGTTATCACCTTCTTGCTGTGTCACAGTGAGAAAACCAATTTTATTTATGTGATTGTGAGTGTGAGAGGCTATAATTTCTGCACCTCACTTCACATGCAAGGGTCTGCCTTCATGTGCTGTAATGGAAGTCGTCAGAGGTTCGGTCGATCAAGCCGAAATCCTAGCATTACATTTCTCAATCTTCGATCCTTTAACCGTGCAGTTGCTCAAACAAGCTCTAATAGATATAGGCATGACTTCATGCCTGAGTGTGCTAAAATATCTATAATGCTAATCCAGAGTGAGTAACTACTACACTTGACTCATCATTAGGTTACCCAGGGTAAACGTGCTGACGCCCGTGTCATGGCTGGGTAAGTTTGTGTGGTGTTAACACGCTTACTTGGGTAATCCCAGTGATGCATGCTGCCTCCGAACATTTTCCAAGAATTTTGAAAACTCGAGCAATGGATTAAATCCGATAGTAGATTTGGCGATTATTTTAATTCCGAATATATTTGAAAATCAAAAACGTCGAGAATTCGACCTTTCGAAAATTTCCAACAGCGGGTTTTGCGAACATTCGACTTTCCGGATAATCATTCCAGTAAATAATCTGAACAAAGCATTTAAACGATTTCAATTTTGAACCTAGTCGCGGAAGATTCTGTTCTTTTTTTCACTATTGTTTGAGAATACCTGCTTACCTCTTTCTTTTCCAAGTCATGCATTAGGTGCGTGCGAGAGTTGCGGGACAGTTGCTGGTAATTCACTGTTTGGGTACTAGTAAACCTACCGGAAGTTTCAGTTAACGATGAACGTTACTGGCAGCTAACTCCCATCTTACGGGGAACTGCGGGAGATGTTATGTAGGCTTCATTGTCAAGCACTGCACTTAGAGAACCCGAACATGGTTCTCTAAGTGCAGTGCTTGAAAACTATGACGAAACGGGGACCAAACTTGCAGGTAAACTCACAGTTCGAAATCGTACTGTGAGCTCACTGTCACACTGAAGTTGCTGCCAGTATGCAACGACGAGGACACGGCGAGCAAAAGAATGTGCGGCGGGCGAGACTCAGACGGCGGCCTCGTCGTTTTGTGAAAAAGTCCTCCACAGGACTTTATGCTCACGGTTCGGGTTCATCGTTCTAGCCAGTCGAGCATGCACTGACTCCTTTTCGGTGCGGACATGTTTCCGGGTACACCCAACTGATCGATGTTCCACTATCTCGATTATGATGACCTACAGCAGGAGATCATCTATGACTCCGATTTCCTGGTGACTGATTTTGACAGTTGAGTCTTACACCTTCCCAGATTAAATCCTATTCATTTTATGGGCACGGAATCACATTTTGAGCTGAATACATCAATGTTAGGCTATGCGGGAAAAGATTCACTAGCCGCTTGTGTTGTAATAGTCACATAGGTTGCGTTAGCACTGGAATCTATGGTTCAGAGGTATGTCAGCATACTTCGAGGACAGTGAGTGTTCCATGTGTGAAGGTTCGAAACTTCTAAAGGTCGAAAGGTTTCGCAAAAGCCTTACCTTTCAAAGACCATAGTTGCCAGTTAGATGAACTGGTTTGCATGTTTCAAGCCTAGGATGGCAGCTCGATCTGGGCGCAGGGCTGTGTTCCTACTGCAGACTTCGGTAAGTGGGTGCTTACCCAAGCTTATCACAAAATAGTCCCGAACGCATACGCGCTTTCCGCGGCAGCGCTCGAGTGGACGCAGCGGTCCTGCGGCGGACTTTCGGATCCGCGCCGCACTCGCACGCATCTCGTCTGACCGATTGTTGCACTGGAGCCATGGTTTTACACGGGCTTCAGCCTCATGACGAGTCTCGCTGGGCTCGCCTTGCCTACACGTGGCAAGGAGCAGGTAGAACGCAGGTTGAACGACACCTCAGTTAATCAGGCAGCAGCTAACCCCCTTAACGCAGCCGAAACACGAGGTGTGCTGCTTGCTGCAGCCGGAATGTAGCTGCTCTTCCTCATGCAGCAATGTCTGCTTTCCATCGCTTGGGGGTGTGGATTCGCAAATCCTGCTGATTTATCCAGTTATCTGAGTAAGCAACGTACACACAAACGCACACACAAACACGCACACATTTTAATATAACGTACAGATTTTATTGAAGGTATGGAATTGGATAAGGGTTCGTGTTTTGAGTACGAGCGCAAGTTCCGGGCGCAAAGCTCCAGCTTACGAAGCTACCTACAGTTTGATCCTTCAGGGGTTCAAAAAACTCGTAAGAATCTGGAGTAATGCCTGGTGAAAGAGTAAAAGATTCTATAAAACAAGAATCACGGATCTGCGGGCATTACTTTCGTTTGTTGTGTACACTGTGGTGAACTATTGGGCATGCTGAGAAACATTTACTACTCGCCCTTCCTCTTTTTTTTTCTTGCGCTATTTCCAAAGTCAGTAAGTCCTTTTGCTTTGCTTGCTTGGGCATCGGTTTCAAAATTTGTTAAATACGAGAAAACATATTCATCACGTTAACATGTCTAGCATAGCATAGGGGAATGCAGTTGGTCCAGGTTGTTGGGGAGTAGAACGTGTTCTGACAAGCTTAAACGTGATTTAATACGTTTCAACACGAAATCTGCGGAGCTCCGCATCGGTTCTAGGCACTAGTGGTGAAGATCTCATCTGGGCACTACTTCTAATACAATATCTCCACTCATTCATCTACACAACAAGCATCTCATTCTTAATATCTGCACCGTAGTTTTGAAGTTTTGTAGGCTTGAGGGCAATCTTGATGGAAGGAGGCACGACAGCAAAAATTCTCGTCAATGCTGGTTTCATCATCTCCAGTTTTAGGATGACACTCTTCAAACTACTAGGATTCCATTATGCAGGAATTGTGAGTTTGGCATGCTCTAGTGACATAATGAAGGTACTAACTCAAGTTTAGAGGTTACTGCACAATGTCGCTTGTGATCGTGGTCCATAGAAAAAATCCATGTCTCACTGCCGATGATCAGCACCCTAATATCAAAAAGAACTCCTAAATCCACCTGAGAAACTTGATATCCTAGGCCTAAAGCGCTTTCAACATAGTTATGTGATCAATTGCATTCGCCTTTTAATAAAAGTTGGTGAGTATGCGTACATATTTATTGTTGTCTTCACTGAAAATCCTGAAGATTGAAAAATACTTTGAACAACAATAAGGATCAGTTCTCCGTACTTAGAGCGCTGTTGATAATTATTATTTCTAATAGCCATCAATCTTCTTCAGCTAATTCACTTTCATATTAGAAAAGTTTGGAAGTGTTAAGGGCAGATGCCACCGTTTATGATTTGAACTTGTAAAACGCCAGGTCATATTTGTAGTAGCACTTGCACTTGTTTAGATCGCCCTGGCGGTTATTATTACATTTTGAAGAAGATATGTGTTGTACAGATATGAGCATCTAGGGCAACTCCTCATATCTTAGCATCAAAGGTCTTGGATGATCAGAGCAAAGATTGCCTTCCTCTACTCAGCAGTGGTTGTAGTACGACTCAGGGAACGCCTAATGGTGTGAACTGACGGGCATTGTCATCAACGTCTGTGAGTGTGGTTTAAGTCAGGGACCCCTTTTCGTGTGAACTGACGAGGACGGTAACTGTGCTAAACAGTAATAAATACGCTCTTTTATTACAGACCCATGGGTCTCACCAAATGCAAACTTTACCTATCTTTATCTTTTTAATCGCTTTTTCACTGATGTCGAGTTCCTCACATCAGATCCGGCCTTAAGGTTGCCACAAAAGAACTGGTCAAGGGAAGCAAATCTGGAAAGAAAAAGGATATATTGGGTATTGTTGAATCAGCTACTGACATGGGTTGGCCACCGCAAGAGATGAGCAAGAAGATAGTGTTGATGTTGTTCTTCTTGTCATTGCTTCGTTTTAATTTTGATGTTATACGTTGGGTTTTTTCATTTTAAGGCTCGGTGACGCTTTTTTTTCTGATTTTGATACTCCCCGTTCAGCAATCATACACAGCGAAGGGTTTACTAAAGGTTCAGGTTGCTGTGTCCAGAATTAAAATGCAGAACATAACCGTCGCGCATGTTTGGTTCTTTCCATGTTCCGGAAGTGGGTCCAAAAAAAAAAAAAGAAAATGAGCCAGGTAACTTTTATATCTGTATCCACTGAGTGCGCAAAGCAGATGTAAGACGTCTTTTTGTGTTGTTTCACTACACTTCTTTCAATATTCGACACAGGGCAGGTCAAAATTATGGTGACAGCTACTATAAGCGCACACAAAGCATATTTCAAAAGAATCAGAGGACTGTGATGGTATTTACGTCGATTACTTAACAACAAATAAATTCCAATAGATCTCATGAAATTTCCAATCAATTGTTACACAGGCCTTGTGGCGCCCGGTGACTTTGTTGATGGTGGTAAGGAAGCAAAATCATTTGAGCCATTTCGAGCTATGGGAGTACTTTCTCTGACATTTCACAGAGACAGAGGCTTGGTGAAATCCTTGGGCTTTTTGGCTCTCAATCGAATTGTATAAGACCTTCTACGCCCGCTCTCACTACGTCATGTTCTTAATTTAAGATACACCTGAAAAATTTTGCGAACATGTTCTCCGGACACCATCAACCACTTGTACATGAAACCGGCCAAAGCACCTCTACGGTAAAAATAAAGTATAAAGTAGGGATGGAGTTAGTGCAGGCATGGACCACTGAGCAAATTTCAACTTTGTGTGCTAGTATAAGAAGTGTAGATGTAAAGAAAGAAGCATCAGTTCAAAAGAAAAGTGGAAGAACCTTGGCTCGCCCTGTATTTTTTGCGTCCATTTGCTTCAAACCTTTTGCTTGAATGGACCTGTTTTGTCATATTATGTCGTTTTGTCTTTCTTTATTGGATAATTCCGAGGAATGAAACGTAACGAAAACAGGCCATTGTAGTTCTGGAAACAAGTACAAATTTTCGCAACGGATTTCGTGCAAAAGAGAACCATATCTTAAGTCCAGCTTGTGCAGTTCCCATGATTAAAGTTGACTTTGCTTTTAGCCCTCAACTGGAAAGTTTTTTAATTGTGGGAAGATGACCGACCTAATCGCACGGAGAGTTTGGTTACTGTGAGAATGTTGGAAGATCAGAAAATGGCCGTGCGAGAACAGCCTATTGAGCCAAGTGTGGCTTCCAGGAGAAAATATGGTGTCATGATTAAATGTTTCATTCCAGGGTGAATTATCAGCAGGATCGCGGCTATTGTATGAGCGTTGAAAGACTCATGTTACATGCGAAAACGGCCCGTTCCGCTCAATGGCGTCTAGGTACAAATTGAAAACTTTACTTTAGGCTAATTACACAAGACGAATGCGGCTACTGTAAGAATGTAGGAACAAATGTGAAGGAGGGAATAGCCTATTCCCACTGATATGGCTTGCAACAAGAAGTTTTAAATTCAGAATGGGCGTCGAAAGATTTGCGAGTGGCCTTCCGAAAACAGCGACGTGAAAACGTTTCTAGGAAGAGATTTGGCTCAATGATCGAAATTTTCTTTAAAGGTAGAAAATTTTTAGGAGAAATGCGGCTACCATAAGAGTGTTGGAAGACCCGCAAGTGGGCATGCAAAAACGGCCTTCCATGATGAATGTGGTCTGTAAGAATGAAGTTCCGAATTCCTTCCAGTAAGTGTTGCAAGACCTGCGGGTGACTGCCTGAAAACGACTTATGCCGCTGGATTTTGATGTAGTGCTCGAGTGGTCCAAATCGTGGAGGTTACCACTGTCATTAGAGAAGTCCTCTGTCCTTCATTTGGGGCGATCAAATCAGAATAACACCTACACGCTTGGAAATTATCCGCTTAAAAACCTGGGTGAGGTTAGGGATCTCGGATTCCTTTATGACAGGAATCTATGCTTCAGGTCATTTTGCTGCGAAATCACTAACAAGGCGGAACGCAGAATCTGCCAACTTTATAGAGCCCTCTTAACAAAGGACCCCTTAGTTCTATTTAAGGCTTATAAAACCTATGTAAGACCGGTGTTAGAGTACGGTACGGTTGTTTTCTCCCCGGTCAAGAAGAAAGACATAGCAAGGATTGAAAGGGTTCAAAATAGTTCCACAAGAAAGTTGTTTGTAAGAGCACTTGGTTTCCAATTTAGCTCCATCCCTCGGGGTACAACTAGGAACAAAATGATCAACCTGGAGACTCTCCAGAAAAGGAGGGAGAGGAATGATTTGATAATGGTACATAAAATCATCACTAGTAACATCGGACTCAAGGTGGAAGACTTTTACAGTTTTTCATCCAATAATACCAGAGGAAGTAAAACTAAGCTTTTGTTACGTCAACCGAAATCTTCTATCAGAAGGAGCTTTTTCACCTACAGAGCTGGGAATGCGTATACTAAATTATCTAAAACAATTACTTTTTCGAGCAAACACAAAAAATTTAAAGTAGCCCTTAACCGTCACCTGTAGATGATGTTGGTCTCTCTTGTTTCCGGATTTTCATTTTTTTCTTGGCTTTTTCCTGCGTTGTTTTATTTCGTTCCTGTGTTTTTTTGAAGCTGATTTGTTTGTTTTTTTCACCAAACCCTATCATGTGCAGTGCACGTGCGTTAAATAAAAATAAATTTAACCTCCTTGTTCTATTATTGAAAGCTCGGATGAGTTTTCTAGAATAACACTGAAGCTATAAAAATGTTGGAGGACTGACAAGTAGCTGTGTGAAAACCAGCTGTCCTATTAAAGACGGTTTCAAGAAGGAGTTCCAGAGAGATAACTGAAAGTATGACTTCAGACTTCATTTTTTGTAGGTCCTCTCATCTATTGGTGAGCCTTAAGAGATTCGACCAATCAAAAGGTTCGTTTAGAAAGAAGCGGAACGAACCATTTGTTCTGTTCTGTTCATGTGTTCTAACATTTTTTCGATATACTAACATCCTTACAAAAATACTATAATATGATGCTGAATATACTATAATATGATGCTGAAAATACTATAATAATGCCAAAGCTTTTTTCTTATATTGTAACATTTTTAATCAGGATGATACTCAGTATTGAATTCCTTCTGCATAGCAACATCCCTACTGCTTAGGAACTTTAACAGTTCTCTAGTATTGGCGTAAAGGAAGGAGGACGGCGGACGATGACCGAGGACCTATGGCACTGTCCGTTTGAGTGATGCATGCTTGCTCCTTCTTTTCCGCCGTACATTCGAACCATAATCGGTTACTTTCAGAATCTCTTATGAGATGAATTCCTTTGTCAAGACGGCTGGCGAAGACGACCATCCAAAGTGCGAAACTCCTCGCCAGGACATCGGCTTGATGTCGATTTGCAACTTAATTCCATCGAATCTTTTCTAGAGCTATTCCCATGAGGCTTGCCAACTATTTATCATAGATTTGAGAACATGCGAGCAAGGAACTTTATTTTGTTTGCGTAAATCGAAACATTCAAAGTGGAAATGTATTCGATGTTTTGCAATGGATGTTGATTGCACATAAGTCAGTGTATTAGTCAGTGTACTACTATAACGATTAGAAAATATCTTCATATTGACCTACATATCATAGTAGAAAGAACGCCACACTTCTAGAAATATTATATATGTGGATGCAGCAAGTATCCAGTCCGTAGAACAGAACAACATCGTTAACATTCCAAAGTACTGTAAGATTGGCATTCTGTTTGGTCTGCTGATCATCAGAGGTATAGTACTTAAGGCGTCAGGGATGTCTTTGTTGGCGTTGACATGAACAAGTACCATTATGACACCAAATTAACCACTTGCAAACGAATTAAATCGAATGCATAATTGACAACCAGAATCTGAGTAGAAGCAAAGAAAGTTGATTAGATGAGTTTGAGCTGAGCAGAACCTCACAAGATTATCAGAACACCACTACAACGCCAATCATGCAGCCACAGCAGAACCTGGACGATACCAGTGGGTCTATTAGGTGTCAACATAAGTCCTTTCGCTTTTTTTGCAGTTTTCTCCACTACATTGCTATCTTTTAGGTACATGTCACATACGATTTGAAGGCGCTGATCATATTCTACAACAATTTGCCTAAGTTTTGAGCAAACGAAATGTATTACTGAGTTAGTGAAAAACAGTACAACGGACAGCTCCCTATTCTGGCAATCAGTTGAAGCCGGAAAGGTCACACTGCCTAGACGATAAGTATGAAAGAAACATTTTGCTTGAAATGACCGGTCATCAGCGATTCTCCAAGCACAAAGGAGACGAATTTGGTCCCGATGACACCAATTATTAGGTGTTGACATAATTCCTTGCGCTTTTTTAGTTGCCATTTTCCCACCCCATTGCCATTTTTCTATAACATGCACTATGTATACCTTCCAAAAGCCCTTCCCCTCCTCTATAAACCTATCATCAAGTGTTTTCACAGAACTATTGAATTATGTAATTCTAAGGCCCGAGAAGAAAACGTCAGTTCGAGGAAAAATCCAATTTCGTGCTTGTATTCAGTATAGACCAGAAAGTATCTTGAACGTTTAAGTTCTGGGGAATAATCACGCGGAAGAACATCATCACTGAAACTGCTGCAACAGGAGTTCGACGATTTCTGAAAATTGGGGACTGACGTCACCATGGGGTAAGATGACGAGACTCTCGCGATTGTATTTCTTCAGCAGAGTTAACTCAGTTACTTGGTGGCTTTGAGAAGTATGATGTCCATCTAGACCATACGATTCCTTTGGAGCAGTTCCCGGATCTTCGTGTAAGAACATTGCTCTGTCGAGGTGGTTGCTGTTATCGAGACCAAATATGTTTTCTTTGACCTTAGAAGATCGCTGATGACCTGTCAGTTCAAGCGAAACGTCTCTTTCATGCTCAGCACAGGTCACTTGACCAGTCTTGATCACCTTTCAAGCTTCAATTGATTGACAGGATAGGTGGCCGTCGGTTGCGCTGTTTTTTATTGACTCGTTCCTCTACTCCGCAAGCTAAAAACTCAAGCAAACTGTTGCTCTAAGAGAAACTTTCCACGATATTCTTATAGAGGAAGAATTGCTTTTCGAATCGTGAATGACTTGTGCACGAAAGATGGCAAATAGATGGAGAAAAGTGCACCCGAGAAAAAAAAAGCGCAAGGACTTATGTTAACACCTAATACTTCAACCGAACAGATTTCTCGTACTAAGGTCTGGGATTTGCCCCAGAAGAATCGTATGCTCTGAATGGGCATCAGACTTCTCGAAGCTACCACCTAAATTAGTTAACTCTGCTGAAAGAATTCAACCGCTATGATCTGCTCATCCTACTCCGAGATAACGTCAGACCCTCCCCACGCCAACACGATCAAGAGCCCTCCAAGAGTTCGACTTATGATCTTCTCCTGCGTTTATATTCTACAGAACTTACGCGTTCGAAAGGATGCTTTCTGGGCCCCATTAAATAAGAAAATGGTTTTTTAGAGAGACGTTTTTCTCCTAGACTTTAAAAATTTAGGAAATTCCGTTTAAAACATGTTACGGAGGAATGGCAGTGTGATGGAAAAAATTGAAAAAGCGCAAGGACTTGTGCCAACACCTAATACAACGGTCGAGGACTTAAATGAACTAGAACGTTTCTGTTCTTTCAGGAAATACTGAGAAAATATATGTATGCCGGGGCACAGGCAATAGCCAGCAATCGAAACTGTACAATAAAACAGATGCAAACAGATGCACATAAGTTTGAAGCTATTAGATATTCTAAAAGTGATTCCAGTATACCGATGTATATTATGAAGAATACTTTCACTACAGAAATCATTCGCATCAGCAGAAGCTGCACGCGGTATGAAGACTTTAGGAGTAGGCTCGTGCAACTATCAATGCAATTTATTGAAAATGGATGGACTACAACTATTAAACTTAGGAGAATTTGTGAAACTATCAAAAGAAAGTCATTCGTTATTAAAACTATGGGCTCAACCTACCAAATGTAATACCTCTAATACATGAAATGAGAAATGAAGTTAGTCGACATTGATCTCACACACCACACACACACACACACACACACACACACACACACACACACACACACACACACACACACACACACACACACACACACACACACACACACACACACACACACACACACACACACACACACACACACACACACACACACACACACACACACACACACACACACACACACACACACACACACACACACACACACACACACACACACACACACACACACACACACACACACACACACACACACACACACACACACACACACACACACACACACACACACACACACACACACACACACACACACACACACACACACACACACACACACACACACACACACACACACACACACACACACACACACACACACACACACACACACACACACACACACACACACACACACACACACACACACACACACACACACACACACACACACACACACACACACACACACACACACACACACACACACACACACACACACACACACACACACACACACACACACACACACACACACACACACACACACACACACACACACACACACACACACACACACACACACACACACACACACAGTGTGCGAAGAATTAGGTATGTCCCATCTTGTGTCTGCTACGTCTGAACATGAGCCAGGTCACCACTTTCTCTTACTAGCTGTTCTGACAAAATATTCGGGTGGGTGTGCTGTAGAATGGAAGTAACTAAAAATAAAGGCCCTAGTAGAATGCGTAAGTGGTTTAGTTTCTCAGTTGTGAATACAAAAATTATTGTGCAAGCAAGACTGAGTTTACCTCAATCATATCCATTACCTCACTTTGTTGCTGTTAGTTCTTCTGTTTCCAATTTAATTTAGGGTTTTTTTTTTGTTGCCTTTTTGCTATTATAATGATTGCATGCCTTAAAAACGTTTTCAAACTAACCTCAGTACTAGCTGAAGAAGAGATGCGCTTGATGTTGGAACTCAATGAGCGAAATATATCACCTTTGCAGAGGTTGCCGCGAAGGACGTTCTGTACACTGTATGTTGCATAGACGTATCAAAGCGGAAGTTTCCTAGTAGTGAACACTCAGGAGAGGAAAGCTTCCCAAAAGGTTTGAGGAGCGAGATCGAGATGCAGCACGGCGTAAAGAATGGCAAACGTACTTACCAGAAAATAGCGATTTTGAGGACGCACTTACGATACTATCAAGAATTAGTAAATACTTAGGCGTATCGAATTCGTATATGAACTAGCCCTAGGAAGTTAAGGCGGAAACGGTCAACAACCATCTTACAAGAGCGAAATTTGCAGATGCAACCTGAGATTCATTTGGTGCTGTGAAGTATGTACAGGGTGTGGCAAAAGTGTTGTCCGCTTGGAATGGCTCGTGAAATCCTCAGTGTTTGGCACAGATGTGACGAGTTTCTTCATAACATACAGAAAACAATGAAGCGAACAACATGAGATTATGTGCAGTCAACTTTATCTCCATTCTCGAGAGCAGCTCAAAGGAAAACACAAGGGGAGACGTTAGTGATGCGCCTCAGAGACCGTCGTCGATTCCATCCGTCACATGCAAGTCCATACTGTGGTGCAGTGTAGCACATGCTTGCTCCTTCAAAGGGCTCATGTGGTACAGCCCAACTATTCGAAACTGGAGGAGTAGGTGGTCGCTAATTTGGAACTGGAGAGCTCACGATTGATTCCCTGTGCAAAACCCCTTCGTTGTCTTTACGTTGCAAGCTGAACAAAAATCTTCTCAGAGAAGAAACGGCATATTTCTGAACCTGCAATCGATCCTACGGGAAGTGCGGTTCTGCGGAATGTCATTTCTCGGTCATACGGTGGTTTTGGCGCCCGCCAGAACCAAAGGAAATGATATGAAGCTCGTCTGCGGTGTTAACGGATACAAAAACAAAGTGGCATAGACAGGAGCAGCTGGTACTTTTGTTCGCGGATTTGTGGAAGGCTTAACATATGTGCTATTTCTTAGCTCTGTTCCCATTTCACAAAAACATCTCATTGTTCGCAGGATTGTTGGCAGCAAAACGGTCACTGTGGTCTTCCATCCAATTTCGATTTTCTTTTTTTTTTTCTATTTTCTATAAATTTTTTTCTATAAAATTTATGTGTCACAAATGGCGGTCAATACTTTTGCCGCACCCTGTAGATTATAGACCGGAATGCGCTTACGAATGAAAAACTTTCACTAGAAGAGACCAATACGGTTAACCAAAAGTGCGTCAACTTCCGGTGCGAAGGAGAACTGTTTGATATCAAGCTGGTATTCTGAAACATAAAGCTGGTGCACAGTTTCGTTTTCCTCCCAGCATAATCATCATAGACGTTTACGGTTTACGGTGTTAAGGCGATTTTCCACATTAACGTTTTTTATTGACATAATTTTAGATGAACTGAATTAAATGAAGTGAATAGCAAGCACATATTGTAGAATTACACCACGTTCAAAGATTTTCCAATAATCTTTTTCCCGTATGTCTTTGGTGTGGCGACTTTGGCGGTAGAGCCTTCTTCTTTTGCGCGCACATATCTAATTCTCTTCTTTGCCCCCGTACCCTACCACTTTTCTCTAATGCACATGATGCAACAGCCTGTTATTATTTCACTTGACCGCTTTCAAATCCTTCGAATTTTCCTTTTCATCCTTCTATGGTTCTTAAATGCTAATACGCTCTTGGCACTATTTATTAGCGTTGTGCTCACCTCTGTGTTCGCTATTTACCTAGCAGCATTCTCATGGTCGTGCAACACTTTCTCTATCTCTACTAGAATGATGTAAAGCAAGGCATTTACGTCAAAAATGTCCACCTTCTCATTTGGATACCAGTGAATAGTCCAACAATTCAGTCGTGGCCTAACTCTTGCAGCATCATAGCTCCCGAGGCGTTAGATCTGAACACTGTAAACGTGGTCATTACTCTAGTACTTACCTTCCATTGTTTCATTGATCAGACTTTATTCTTAAAAACGTGTTTGTAAACCTATCATCACCACTGTTTTCATAAATGTAATACGAAAGATAAAATTCAGATACTGGTTTTGTTTTGTACTCTCTGATTCAGAGTTATGTTTCGCCCTCATGGACGCGGTGCAGCGTGGAAAGTGAATCAGATACAGCAGGTGGAACAAGCCTATACGAACGGTAGTTTGCTGATGGAATAAAACGACACCATGGAAGATAGATTCGTCTTCGACTTCTTCTAGTGATTTCAGACACTATTCATGTCATTGATCGATGTATAATGCAGAAACGTAATCAAGTTCTAAGCAATTTTATCCCTCTCGCATATTTTCAAAACCATTTTAGGAGCACCAACCATTTTGGGAGCACCATTCAAGCACATTTCATTAAGGAAAATAACAGAACACCTAAATGGGATGTGATTAATAGATTCACACCGCTCAGTAGGAGAAACGACGTTCCCTATTCTTCGATGTATTTGTGCTAATAATTTATCTGTGGATCAGGCTGTACCCTTTTCATCCGCACAATTTTCACTTCACATTCATGAACAACAAAACTTCGTTTGCTCACGAACAGAGCAGCATTATAAGTCATTACAAGTCTATACTACGGCTAGTACTGTTAGACCTATGCATCTTATTGTTCGTTACTACTATTATTATGATTTATCATTTTGCACTCGCACTTTGCGGCGGGCGATCGGTTGCCCTCGCGCTCTCTCACTCTTTGCTAACATACAACCTTATCGCTGATCTATGCATATTCGTGACAGTGGATAATACTCCTGTCGCGAAGCGATAGCAGCCATCCGCTGGACCCGTAGAACCGTACTTGTGATGGCGCCGAAGGCGGCTGTGATCTTATTGGTGTCGCCTTCGGGACGCTCCGGGGTTCTGTTGGACTCTTCCGCGGCATTCTTACTTTTATTTCCTGATTTTTGTCGCCTCTTTACTCCTCATTCACAACGCGTTACTATACTACATAGCTTACGACATTCTGACGTTTGGAAGGGCATCATGACCTTGTTTACTCTTTGCGTTAATACACTCAGTTTATACATTGGGCTGAGCACAACTCGCTAATCCTACTATATATTGATTCATTTGTTCTCGTCCATCTCTGAGAGTTCACAATATGTATTGGGATTACATTTGATAAGTCCTTCTTGATTCTCGTGAACTTTATCTCACCACAGGTTTTTTCTTAATAATCTCTTTCCCGCTTCATTAGTAACTTCTTCCTACTCCATGCGCGCAGTATTGGGTGATCAACCAGTTAGGGGGCGCTGACCAGTCAATTCGCAGTGATTCCCTGTGAGTACCCTAGTGACGGGGTACGATTTTGGAATCCTTGATCCTAAGCCACCTTGAAAGGAGGATTTCCAATCCCTCCCTCCCCAGGGACGGCAAAGCGCTATATTCTTCGAGCCAATGGATTGGCTGAATAGTGATCTAAACTACGGAGTTCCTCATGGCTAGGGAGCAGACATTTGCACCAAATACCCACTTTATTAGGTTTTACCACATTCATTATCGGCGGTGAGTGCTCTGCAAAGCTCAGTCACCGTGCAAACTATCCCTAATTTGGAAAGTTCAGGACTCGCCCTTCCTTCATAACGAGTTTGATCGGAACGCCAAACATCTGACCAATGACAACGCACCACCGCACAACTTCGAAACCATCATAGGATATCTGAGAAAAAGAGCAAGCTGCTGTAATTCTGGGTGGGAATCATGAGTTGTCAATGGAATCGAAGCATATTTTAACTCAGATGATTAGCTTGAGGAAAGAAAATGATAGTTCTAGAATAACACCAAAGCAGAATGTGTCTTTTTGTTGTCGTGAACATTTCGCTGACACCAAGAGATGCTTTATTCCTTGAGAAGAGCGTAGCATTCCATCTCTAATAGTAGGTGTAGAGTAGAACTGTGCCACTCAGGCCTTCGCTGAGATTATTCAATTGTATTATGCAATTTTTGACCCCTTATTGACTGCATGTAGAGCAGCAAGCGTCTGTGGTTGAGTCACATTTTCTCAATTTTTTTTTTGCGAGATTGGTGTTTAGAAACGGCTCCAGTCTTCGGCATTCAAAAGCCAAGGGTATTTGCACATGGGCCTCGATCTCAATAATAGAGCACAGCCGTGCTGAGACAGAAAGATGGAGGCGTAGGTCAGAGCCTTCCCCATCCTGCTCCTCCTGTGCCTATGCAGCTGGAATGCAATCCATCAAACAATCTTGCCGTCAATGCTTGTATTGTTAATCATTCTTCTAAGTTGTCGCCACAATTGTTGAACATGTAGGGATTCCCCGGAAAATGTTTCTCTTCCAAAATGCTTGCTAAGCAATATCGGATTTTCAACCAGTAATCTCAGTGCAAAGACCGACCCACTGAATCATTATCGTCTGGGTATAGTAGCATTATCCGAGACCTCTTGAAATTGATGGAATCTCCCTCTTCGGAGAAAGGGTGTTTTCATTACAATATACATAAACGCGATCGGTATCTCCTGTCAACTAATACACAACTGCAGATCTCACTCTATCAAAAAAAATTCGGTTGGTATGTCCAGAAAAGGGCGCGTGTGGCGCAGTGGTAAGAGGCTCGCTGCGCACGCACACGATCGATGGTTCGATCCCGCCCGAGGCCAACCAAGCCTTCCATCCCTCCGGGGTCGGTAAATTGGTACCAGAGGAGTCTGGGAGGATGAAGCACTGATTTGGTACATCGGGTGCCCCCCGCAAGTCATTGTACAGGGCACATACGCATTCAACGCCTCTACGATGCTCAGATGAAGTCGAATGCGTGGCGCATCCCTCGTGACGGGTTTGATTAACGCCGACCACTTTATCCTTTATCCTATGTCCAGAAAATATTTTTTTATTCTCACAACACACGATGCACTGCCAATACATAGCGCAGTAACGAGTCTTTTGAAGTCGCTGCACCAATTCTAAATTTCCAATTTTGTGCGCTTTTTTCTTTTTTTCCTTGTTTTGCATTCTTGTCTTATCATGTCTTCTTTTCTGCAATTTCTTGCACAGATACTCAGGTCTCCATGTTTTCAAAAACTGTATATATCTCATTGCAGAAAGCCGCAGCATCCATTCATCCTTCTTTTCTCACAAACATGGTATTAATATTTAAACTGTGGAGTGGGCTCCAAATTCGTGCTTGGAAATTGTCCGTACATCTTTTTTCTCGTACATATTTGGTTAGGTGCTGATGGCTTGCATTAAAACTTTGGTCAGATAGTGATGCTTTGCATTAGAACTACCGCTTAGTTACTTCCATTATACAGCACACCCACTCGCAATACTTTGTCAGAACAGCTAGTAAGAAAAAGTGGTGACCTTGGCTCATGTTCAAACGTAGCTGACATTAGGTGGGGCATACCGAATTCTTCTTCACACTCCAGTCCCACATCCAGTTCATTATTATGTTTTCTAGTCAACGATTCCCACAAGTCAAAAATTTGGTCTTGGTTTGGTTCTCTTTATGTTTGTAAACTGTTGCGCTGCGTCCAGATTAGTGGAGTACAAGGGTACAGCCACAGCGCAACAGTATAATTTACTATATTTTGTGTGAGCAAAGAGGGACTAGTTTAAAGACAGCACTCACGATAAAAAACGTCCTCGATTTTTTCCTGAAATTCTACTCTGGAGGCTACTCTTGTGCCCATAGTAGAGGAAAGACCATCAAAAAAGGCTACGTTTGCAAGAAATACTATGTTGTAATTCGCCAATACATGCCCATTTGTACGAGATCTATCGCCTGAGATGGCTGGTGCGGAAAGGATCACCGCTATCCGAAAATGCTGATCGATCCTGTATCAGCTGAGAAACACAGCCACACACGATCAAGAGAATGGGGCGGGGTTGAGCATGGCGGGCGCATTTGTACATGCGTACGAGTTTTATTACTCGAGTAACTGCACGATTCGGAGTGATTCCTTTTGCAGTTACGCTCCAATTGATGGCACCTTTAAAATAAGCACAAATGCAAGAGAACTTTTTTCAGCGTGAGTGCTGCCTTTAACATCTACGAGACGAAGACTGGTTTCGATCCCTTAACACTGTAGAATTTGCGGGCGAAACATATGAAATGTGACAGTAATACTAGGTAAATTCAAGAGCTTTTTGTGCACATGAATAAGATCTCGTTAGCAAAGGTATAATATTTTGTCGAAATAATACTCCCGCATAGTTTTTTGCAATATCGAAGCTAGGGCGGAAGCAGAGAATAATAGATCCAATCAGGAACACTTACAGTTGCGGTCAATAAGATATGATCAGGGGAGCATGTTGAAGGCGAGATTTTTATTATGACTTTACTGAGGATTGAGCTATTGCGCCGAAATTTTAGGATATGATGAGGGTCGGAGTATTCTTTCTTTGCGCTGCATAACATCGACGCAAACTGCTTTTAAACAGAACTATTCCAAGTCATAATTCACCACTTGAACCCATTGACGACCGCGTGGCTCACCGGTGAGCCGTGCTTTTTCGGTCGCGTGGGACCGCGCGGCTCACCGGTGAGCCGCGCCCTTTTTGACAAGTACTGGACCTTATTTTCGAACCATTTTGCAGCATTTCAATATGGGATGGTTACAATCCTTCCTAAAAAGGTATCATACAAGTGCAATTCAAGAAGGAGTTCTTTCTTATTGCGACAAACATCATGAAAAGGATGGAATTTTGAAGTCGAGGAAGACTGCTTCGCATTTCTTTTGTTGTGGATAGAATTACTCTGTGCAAAAGCCATATTTCCTACACGGAATCACGTTCTTTACATCCTGCGCTTCCTTATTAGTCAGGCTAGAGCCTTAGGAACGTGTATACTCTCTAGACACTCCCTTATAACACTAAAAACATCCTCTACAAACTTCCTTCGGTCTTAATGGAATCCAGAAGCGTTTGGAATCTCTACTTTTTTGTCCGATGATACTTGTAATCTTCTGGAACTAGATTTCAAAATTGTTTCTGCAAAATGATCTGTTCTAGCCCGAATTATCTTATCGTAACGGTGTGGAACTCCGCGGGCGCCGCACTTTTAAAAGGGCGTTGGTCCCACGCGCCAGACACGCAAAAATGGGCGCGGTCGTCAATGGGTTAATCAGCATGATGGTTCCTCGTTTGTATCTCTCATTTCAATTCGCAGAGGAGTTATTCTAAATTGTATTCTGAGTGAGTGATTTGTTGTAAGAGTCGTGCTCCGTAGTTCTTCTCTTTATATAGAGAAGTGGAATCGCGGAAAAGCCCAAAAAATGAGAAAAAAAAAGGAGTTCCTTCCTTATGTGGGGGACCGTACAGCACGCACCATGAACCAAGTGGTGAGACAATCCGGCTTACCAGTTCGCCTGGTGCTCCGCCCACCACCTACCTTGAAGCCTCCTGACCTCCACCAGCATATACGAAGATAAATGCTCCGAAGCAGGGTGTCAGTATTGTATCAATGAGAAAATTTGCCAGCTAAGGGGCACGGTTTACCTCATCAAGTGCGATAGCTGTGGAGAAAAATACGTGAGTGAGACGATGACCATTTCGAAAGCGACTGGATCAACACCGGCGAGCATTATTAAATCCCTCCTCCTATCCGTCGGAGAGTTGCTCGAGACGTCGCACATTGAGGCACACGTATGAGCATGCTCCGACGTTCACAGTCATCGTTCTCCATCGACATCTCACATAGACTTTGGAAAGAAAAGTAATGGAGGCGATGGAAATAAAGAGACACAGTCCACAAATCAACAGTAGAGAGGAACTAAAAGAGGTGTTAAGGTTAATATCGTGAGCGAAAGTATAAATGGGTTGATCTCTAACGTCGCGTGGCCATTTCATTGTGTAATTAAGTTCGTAGGGGTGAGGCCGCTTGCTTTACGCATTAGCATGTGTTCATGAAAGTTATGTCCTAAGTGCTTGATGTGTAGGAAAAGATTATCGGACACTTACCACCCGCGGCGCGTCAGGCCCCGGTACAGCAGTAGGAGAAAAGAGCTGTTCTCAGTCTTTACTCAATAAAGATTGCTTAGCTTTGATCTAAAGTGATGAATAAGACGCTGTAGTGACTTAGGACATCTTTTAAACCACGTACGGCTGTTTTGGCAAAGTTCCAAAAAGGCAAAACGGCCTGACGCTGCGCGTGCGGGTGGTAAGTGACCGTAGACGTTAGGAAAACAATCAGCGCGTGTCTGTCGTAGTCGGAAGTTGACTGCATTTTTTGTAAGCTTCTGATGAGGTTGCAATTCATTGTGAAAGTTAACGTCCGATGAAGGCGTTAATGACGAAAGCTTACAAATAAAGCAATTGAAAACACTTCATTTTACTATTGAAGAAGATTTAACGTATGAAGCTCAGAGACAGAACGATACTGAAAAAAAGGAAGTTTTCAATAATTTTGAACTAAGGACAATCGTTCCGACGGAGAATATTTCGATGATATCCATTACTAACAACTATTCTGACTTTGAAATGGGAACTGTAACGCTCCCAATATTCTTTAGATACAATAAAAAGGTTTTTTTTAGTAAATTCGACCATTTACTTTGATCCTCGCATTTGAGGCGAGATGGCCTAGTGGTCTAAGGCGCTGCTTTAGAGCACCATGTCCCCATGGGGTCCCGGTTTCGAATCCCGCCGCCGCTGCCTAGGCTGTTGAGGTCAAAGATGAATTCTGGATGCTGGTTGACGAGAATATCGCGGAAGTACCACAGGAGGACAAAATTGTCGTTGCAGGAGATCTAAATGGCCACGTAGGAGTGGCAAAGGACGGTTACAGATGCCATGGAGGCTTTAGTTACGGGACACGGAATGAAGATGGCGAGCGCATCCTGGAATATGCTAACTCTCACAAACACGTCATAATGAATACAAAGTTCCGAAAGCGTCCTTCTCACCTCGTCTCTTTCTACAGTGGCAACGTGAAGACCCAGATCGACTTCGTTCTCGTACGACATCGCAATCAAAAACTAGTTACCAATGCGAAGGTTGTACCCTACGAGGCCGTGGCCACGCAACATCGTCCGCTTATCTGCACCATGAAAATTTTACCGCCAAGAAGGACGCGTGACGAACGGTGCGGACCGGCACGAATCAAGTGGTGGCGGTTGAAGGAGAAAGAAGCCAAAGTAACTTCCACAATCAAGTTGCCGCTGGTCACAACCATCGACGAGACCTGGAAGGACGCAACCCGAGCCATTGTAGAAGTGGCACGTTCAGAGCTTGGCACGACTAAACCAGGTCGCCGGAGAATTGACAGGCAGGCGCGGCTATGGACGGATGAAGCGAAAGTGAAGCTATGCGAAAAGAAACATCTCTCCACGTATTCCTCGTTAACAAGACGGGTGATAACTGGCAGAAGTATATAGAAGCGAAGAAAGCAGCAAAGAAGGCTGTGGCTGCCAAGAAGGCTGAGCACTACGACAATGTTAGCAAGAAGCTAGATGAGAAAGATGGCGGGGAACGTCTCATCTACCGACTGGCGAGGTCTCGCCAGCGGCAGGCCGAAAACGTCGAAAAGTTCTACGGAGCGGAGTTAACGACGAACACGGTCATCTCATATCAGACCGCAGGAAGGCAACGAAGAGGTGGCGTGACCACTTCCAGAAGATCTCAACAGGAAAATTCAGCCATCCACCCATTCCATAATTACCGCCAATTTACGGTCTTATTCAGCCGATCACCGTGGATGAAATCATGGCTGCGCTAAAGCGGACGAAACCAGGAAAAGCGACGGGTCTTGATGACGTAGCGGCGGAACTATGGGAGTCGAGACACTAGAACTCAGCTGAATGGCTGACGTCGTTCTTCAACCAGATCATCGCAGAGAAGAAGACCCCTGTGGATTGGCAAAGGTTACCCTGCGGATTGCTCAAACTATCGCCCAATACGTCTACTGTCTCACAGTATGAAGATATATTCAAACGCATCATCGACCGACGAATACGCGACATCATCCGAGTTACCGCGAACCAGTGTGGGTTCGTAGCCAACTGCGGAACTACGGATGCAATCCATGATGATCGAGAGAAATCGAGAGAAGCAGAAGCCACTGCATCTAGCATTCCTCCTTCTGGAGGGAGCCTTCGATCGTGTGCCACATGAAGTCATCTGGTACGCGTTGCGGTGGCACGGCATTCCAGAAGAGTTCATCGAGCGGGTTAGGATTCTCTACGCGGACCCGAGGAGTTGAGTGCAGGCGGCCGCGGGCACGTCAGCAGAATTTCCCATCTCCGTAGGTGTACATCAAGGATCAGCCATCTTACCGCTTCTCTTCATCGTCGTCATGGACGCTGTTACGAGAGACCTCCAGAGACTGATACCATGGACTCCGCTGTGCGCAGATGACGTCATGTTTGCATCTGAGCAAAACGACGACCTTGAACTACAGACACAGGCCTGGAGCGAACGTCTAGCGCGGTTCGGTCTTCGGCTCAATGTCAAGAAGGCTGAGTATATGACGACCGATATGAATGAGCCCGGCACCATTCAGGTTGATGGCAATGATCTTCCGAGAACTGACTACTTCAAGTATCTCGGCTCTGCACTCTCAGCCGATGGTAACCTAGCCCATGAAGTTGTCAGTCGCATCAACACTGCATGGCTGAAGTGGCGCTCAATGACGGGAGTGCTGTGTGACAAGAAGATCCCGGATCGCTTCAAATCTCGTCTAGCGCGGTTCGGTGTTCGGAGGGTGTATCGAGCAGTCGTTAGACCCGTCGCACTGTATGGTGCAGAATGCTGGCGGCCACCAAGGAAGTGGAATGCCGCCTGGGCGTGATGAAGATGAAGATGTTACGATGGATGGCTGGTATCACACGTGAGGAGCACATGCGCAATGAAAAGATCGGAGAGCGGTTCGGCATCGCCACGACTGCTGACAAGCTCCGCGAAACCGCCTTAGATGATACGGCAACGTACTGCGCGCCAACGAAGACACCGTCTGCAAAGTAGGCCTCGATCTCGAGGTACCAGGAAAACCACCAAAAGGACGGCCGAAGCAACGGTGGCTGGACTCACTGCATGCGGATCTGAAGCATGTGGGCGCCCACCCAGACCAGGCGCGCGATAGAGCTAAGTGGCGTCAGAAGATCAAGAAAGCGGATCCGGCCAACGAACGGGACAAACGCTAAAGAAGAAGAATTTGGTCCTCGCATTTGAGCAGCAAAGGAAGATGCAGCAGTGACAAAGTGTTGGGAAAAATGGCTCATTATGTGCCTAATCTGCATCAACTCTTCATTTTTCTCAGAGGGTGATATCAAAGATATTTGACGAAATCAAAGGAAGCCGAGGAAATTGAAGTTTAGGCTTAAGGAAGCCACTAGAATTGAGTTCCTGTCCAGATAAGCTGCTGTTCGGAATCACCCATAAAGCTTAATATATATATATATATATATATATATATATATATATATATATCCAAGTTTCACCTGCATAGCTCAATCCTGAGGTGAGTCGTGCAAAAAAGAAAACTCCTTGTCGAAGTGGCGCTGATCATATCTTTTTGGTCGCGATTGTATGTAGTGTGAAGTGAACGATTTTGTAGGAAATTGAAAAAAGACTACTCGCCGATCGAACAGAAAATTATTGAGTCAAAGAAGAAAAAAGGGTTGCATATGTTTTCGAGATTGAAGCACAATCTGAGCTTAAATCGTGGATAGCTGCTGAAGGAAGGACAGAGATGCGCCAAGAGCTGAGAATTTTCAGAGCATCTCTCCATTCACAACCACATTTAGCTGCGTAAAGCGTTCAGTGGTATTTCACCAGTATGGATCAGTATGTTTGGTGTTTCAGCAATAGTGGCGATGCCGAGCCACTCTCGGATCTTTTCATTGCGCATGCCGTCCTCACGTCATCCATCGTAACATCTTTATCTCCATCACACCCAGGCGGCGTTCCAATTCCTTGGTGGCCGGCCAGCATTCTGCACCATACAGTAGGAGCTCGCTCTCGGCTAGATATGCAGCCCATATTCAACACTTGTGATCACATTCGTGATTTTCATGAATGTCAGGGGGTGTCAAGGATATAAATATAACATGATATTTTCATGAATATTGGTTGTTACTTTGAGAATTTAGGAGGACCTCCCAGATCCTTACTACTGCTGCTCCCTTGCGGCCAAAAGGAGCAGTTTGATACGCATTGATATCCAGGAGGTTGGTTCGAATAGCTTGATACGATACGTATCAAGCTTTCGGCAGCATAATTCAACTGAACCATTGCAGAGAGATCTAGCGAATGCGAGCCCCTACGGAAGTGCATCTATCTGAGAGACCAAAAACCCACTGGATCGTTATGCTCTCGCAAAGAACTATTTTAGTGGATGTCAGTAGCTCCAAAGAATTACCATACACTACCCTCGTGTTTAATACAGTGTCCACCTATCATATCTACGTGAAGATGGGTAGCATGCTTCCCAACACTTTACGCATAACAGAAATGGGAGGTGAAAGGAACGTCTTGAGAGTATTGAAGATTGAGAGGAACTCTGAAGTCCACTGGCGACCCATTTGGCGAGGTTTGTTCGGCAACCTAGGAAACGGGTTTGCAAACGAGCCAAGCAAACGAAATCCGCCAAATGTCTTGCCAAAAATGATGTCCCGCCAAATGGGTCGCCATGCAAACCGTGCCAAATAGGTCGCCATACAAAAATTGCGCTTTAACACTATGCGTGAGATTTCGCCATGTACTCCTATTTTCTCCCATTGTCAGGAGAGGTCTCCAAAATTACCACAATGTTCAAGCTTTACATCTAATGGCCAGATCCAGGAAGTAGTTTGGGAGAAGTACCTCCTCAAGCAGTTGAACCGATGACATCCATCGATTCCGTGCCTGGACGAACGAAATACGTGAACGTCGTCGTGTTGTTCAGCCCGGCAAGGACCATGGAGATATCCTCATGCGAAAACCAGGCTGTGATTTTGCCTAGCAGACAGTTCGGACCGGCACCGGCACCCTCCTGATGTACGACTCTCTTTGGAATGCGTACCTCGAACTTGGATAATTGAACCGACTCATCGACTCAAAAGCCGATACTTCGTATGTGTCTGTCCAGGAAAATGGGTCGTCAACATATTCTCTTGCCTTTTGTCTTGTCAAACACCCGGAAAATAGCTCGTCAACATAGTCTCTCGCACTTTGTCTTGCCAAACAGACTCTAGACCCATTCTCCCGGGAAATGTCTTGCTAAGCAAGATTTTAACCCGTAAAATGTCTTGCCGAACACATTCTATCGCCAAATAGGTCGCCTTTGAACTTTAGAGAAATGCAACAGGAGGAAGTAGACCATCGTATCCAAAACTCCTGCTTCACACGAATGGAGATACGACGTCTTAACTGAAGTATTGAGCTCTCGTCTCGTCTTCGATATGCTAGATACACATGAAAACTGGCGGATGAGATCAGTGAAATGATGACGGCTGATGAGGCATTCGAAGCCGGTCTTCGACAAGTCGACATGCCTTGTAGTTCTGTGTTGCCGATTATTATCGATCACACCTATACATTTTAAATAGTTAGTCATGCTCTTTGCTAACAATTTCATAAACGGCTACCATACTTAAAAACAAACATCTTGCGATAGAACTGAGTTATCCCAAGGCCTCGTTTCTTATGATCGCTATTTTATATGAATTCGGAAGATTGCTGTGTGGTACTGGTTTATTAGTGAGCTTCCAGCACAATAATATCGTCGTCAGGCCTATAACATCCACAGTTGCATTCAATCCGTTGTTATTCCTGCTGACAATTATTCGAATCGGCTGGCCAGGCAACTGATGAAGCCATCTGTACGACAGCAACAGCGAACAACAGTATGACGCTGCGCTTCCTATAGGAATGAGAGCTACTAGAGCTACTGATATGACACTGTCGCAATCATGGCTATCTGGCCACAATTCCTTTCTTGATTTTGGTTATTGTCCTTTACAAACGCTATATCGACTCCGTATTCATCATCGGCTCTGTCGACTCCGACTTACACACTAAGCTCGGGATGCTCAACAGATGCTATCCGAACATCCGCTCCACGATGGAACCACACGATGACAGTGACTTCCTTCCGCTCCTTAGTGCAGCGGTGCGAGTCACTCGCGGTACCAAACAGATCATGTGGTACAAGAAACTCCAATTAAAGAACACAATCCCACACTTTCGCAGTGAGCATCCTTGTTCTATGAAGGCATACATGATGGAGAATCTCATCAACACGGAAAGAAGAATCTGCACCTAACGGTTCCCAGAAGTAGAGAAGATAGTATATGTTGTAAGGAAATGGGAAGCCTCTTTCTCTAATCCCTTTCTATGTTCCAGTGTTCTTATTCCTTTTCTTTTCCATATTCTTCCTCTTTTTACTCTTCTTTCTCACTCTCAACATTTCTAGTCCCCCTTTTCACTAGAGAGCCTCTGGGGGACTAGAAATGAAAATGTGATCCGTTTGAAGGTGGAGACTAAACGAATCACATTTTCCTTTTCTCCTTTACTTTCTTCTAAATTTTCCGTGTTTACTTGCAGGGATGGGCTTCCAATTCTCCTAAGGGTTTTTCGAGTATAGCCTCATTCCTCGATGTATGACTTAGATGGTGTTTGTGCCGCTACTATCAGAAACCAATTTGACCCAGACGAAGGTGAAATTGCCCAAACGTTGGCGATTAAAGCATGCTAAAAAACCTCGTGTTCCATTGAGAGTTCATAAATTTATGAGGTGTTCTCAAACAGCATTCTCAAACATTCCATCGAACTATTTGTCCCTACAGAAAAGGTTCACTTAAAGGCACCACACACGCTGAAAAAAGATTCCTCGCATTTGAGCTTATTTTGAAGGTGCTATCAATTGGAGTGTAACTGCGAAAGGAATCACTCCAAATCGTGCAGTTGCTCGAGTAATAAAACTCGTACTCATGTACAAATGCGCCCAGCATGCACTACCCCGCCGCATTCCCTCTGATCGTGTGCGGCTGTATTTCTCAGCTGATACAGAATCGATCAGGATTTTCCTATAGCGGTGATCCTTCCCACACCTTGTTGGCCGCACCCAACTCAGGCTATGAATCTCGTCCACATGGGCACTTGTTATATACAACATAGTGTTTCTCGCGAACCTTGTCTTTTTGAATGGTGTTTTCTCTACTAGGGGTAGCCTCCAGAGTAGAATTTCATGAAAAATCAACGACGTTTTTTTTTTTACCCGTGAGTGGTGTTATTGAGTCAACCAAACCTACCGTCGTACCTCAACTCCACGTATCGCATCCGTTCTAGAGCCTGGGTGCAGGCCAAAAAAGGCAACACACCTGAATTTTTGGATGGAAAGTCTCGTGTTTTTGATGACAAATTCCATCGCAAACTATATAAATTTAACTGCTGTATTGGGAAGAAAACTGAGCCAAAAAATAAGCCTGCTTTCTACAAACTTCTTCGCTCCAGACTATCTCGCACAGAATCGATTGGTGCTTTGGAGAACAACAACGGAAATCTCAATAATTATAATCTCTATATATAAAGTAGAATGTCTGTGAGTGTGTGTGTGTATGTATGTATGTTCCTTATAGAAATCGCGCAGGGTGAACCGATCGGGACCAAACTTTGCATGCTCATTCCTCATGGGCCGGCGGAGGTTTTAGGCTACTTCGTGCCAGGCATTATCGATTGATTTATCGATTTTATTGATTTTTCGCTACTTTTGCCCGGGGGCGGCGAGGACATGTCTAATGGGGTTTGTCACTGCGCTGAACACGAATATCATAACCGTTTTGCACGAAGTATCGATTTATCGATTTTATTGATTTTTCGATATTTCTGCACGAGAGTCAGTAGGGTCAGCTCTACTGGGGTTTCTCAGTGCGCTGAACACGAATATGTTAACCGTTTTGCACGAAATATCGATTTATCGATTTTATTGATTTTTCGATATTTCTGCACGAGAGTCAGTAGGGTCAGCTCTACTGGGGTTTGTCAGTGCGCTGAACACGAATATGATAACTGTTTTGCACGAAATATCGATTTATCGATTTTATTGATTTTTCGATATTTCTGCACGAGAGTCAGTAGGGACAGCTCTACTGGGGTTTGTCAGTGCGCTGAACACGAATATGATAACCGTTTTGCACGAATTATCGACTTATCGATTTTCTGATTTCTTGCTATTTTCGTCCACGGGCCGGTGAAGATGTGTCTACTGGGATTTTCCATTGCGCCGTACACGAATATGACAACTATTCTCCATGGATATATCGACTCAGTAATTCTTTTGCTCTTTCTCCGCTTTTGGAAAGGGACGGGGTAGGAATATGTTCACTGGATCAATCGAAAACGCTAAACCCTAAGTGCGAATATGGCAACTGCTTTCCATGAATTTGACACTGAAGTAACATTACTGACTTTTCGCTTACGGGTCGGTGGAAGAGGGTTACATGAGCCTGCTTATAAGTTTGCCACCAAAATTATAGGCATTCGCAATGAATTTGTCGGCACTAGCAATTGTCCTCATTGGTGTGAAATTGCCGGGGTAGTAAAACACCCGAGCGAAGCCGGGTATGCCGTCTAGTTAATATATAATTATGAGGAAGTAGAACTTTTTGGCGACTCATTTGGAAAGTCTACTATGATAGCAATAGTGGAGGAACTCCATCTATAAGTTTTAAGCAGAATCCACCTATGCGAGACTCGGTTTGGTTCCACCGTGACAGACTATATGCTCTCCTATCCAGATGGCCAACATCGTATTCAAGAACCCCCGATGATATTCCTTCCGTTTTCATTCGTTCGATTCAAGGAGCAATAGAAGCAGGGATGTGCGGAAGTAAAATTTTAAATCCCGTAAGACGTAAAACGGAAAAAGGAAGGTCAAAAATGGGCGGAAAACGGAAAGCGTAAAACGGAAAACGGAAAATTCCGCACACCCCTGAATAGAAGGTCCTCTCAAATTTATCCTAAACTTGAGTTTTATGAGATGTGAAGTACCCGCGAAGTGGGAGCATGCACTCGTAACTCCAATATCAAAGAAGCCTCCCTTCGATCTTGCAGACAATTATAAACCCATAAGTATAACACCCATTTTCTCGAGACTATATGAGAAAGTTTTGAAAGAAAAGATAGTCAGCCATCTCGAAACACAGAAAATAATTTCTCCTTCTCAGCATGGATTTCAAAAATGCAAATCCACTGAAACAGCAATGCCAACTGCACTCAATCAATCGACATCTACTCTTGATAATTAAAAGAACCATTAGATGTTGTTTATTTTGACTTTGCCAAAGCATTTCACAAAGTGTCACATGAAATTCTCCTTTTGGAACTAACCAAAATAGGCATACATGAACATATTATATCTCGGCTACTCCCTAACAGAGTTGTGCATATGTCATTGTCAATGACGAGGTTTGTGCGCAGGTTATCTTGCAGGGTAAGGATAATTTCTGCGGTGAGCATGTTCTGGATACTTGCTTGTACAACATTCTGCTTACTCTCTCGGAATGTTACCGCTGGTAGGACCACCGGAAGTCGGTGCCGAAGGTCATTGAACCAATTTGAAATGCTCAAATCTCTGCATTTGCAGTTGGCTTGAGTTTCAGCTGGGTAACAAGTGCAGTCTTCGATGACTTCGCACCTCAGTTTTGTTGCTGCCGTTTCGTTGACCCTGCCCTTAACCGTGCTTGCAGTAGCAAGGTATAGTCAAACGCAGAAGTTAAAGCCGTTTCGGCTTTTGATGAATATTCCTCAAAATCATCTTGGTCTCTTTGCGACGCGTTCTCTAATTCAGCTAGTTCGATTGCGTACTCGCGCAAGAGTTCCTCGATCTTTGTGGTCGCGGTATTGATCGCCCCTATACCCTCTTCTACCTGGCGAATGCTTTCCCGTATGAAGTATGGGGATGACTCATCCTCTACCGAAGCAGCCGAGAGAGTTTCGAGTTGCTCGGTTTTGAACCGAGAAATTACGGTATCTAGCTTTTTTGTGTAATGAGTAAGCAATCTCTTAGAAGTCCCGAGTTGGCTCGACATTCGTGAAAGGGAAAGAGATATTTGGCTGAGATATGACGCTTAGCTTCAAAACTTGCAAAGAAAGTTTAAAGATTAAATACCACGAGCGTGAAAATTGGTTCAAAAAACTTGCAACCAAAATTCAAAATGTGAAGAGTGGTTCAAAACTTGCAACCAAAATTCAAAATGTGAAGAGTGGTTCAAAACTTGCAACCAAAGCTCAGAAGAGTGGAGAGTCAGATTTGGTTCAAATACTTGCAACCAGAGAATACTGACTTAGGAGCCAAGAGAGAGGATTCAAAACTTGCAATCCAAAGAACTTGACTTGACTCAATAAAATATAGGATGAGGAGAGCAAAGTCTTAGTTTCGCTCGAGAAATCTTCTAAACTGGAGAACTTGCAATTTTTTCAGTAAAGCTTCATGCAAGTATTTAGCAATAACTTGTTACTGACCTGAGTTCCTCAACTTGTCGATGCACCATGTAGTGATCAGTGAAATTGCCTTCCAACTTAATGCCACGCGGGACTTGTGGGAGAAGTATTGCTTCTGAACAAGTCGAGACTTAATTGCTTTATCCTAATAACACCGTAACAATAACAATAGGTAATCTTCATACATCCGAATCTTGTGGTCGCACTTTCCGTTTGATCGCCCGGCTGCAGGAAAGTAAGTGGACCTGAAGAATGATACTTAGAGAAAAGGTATTGCGCTGGTGAGCCAAAGTATGTTAGCAGAATAGAATCCTAACTTGACTCAGTCGCGTGCCTTGGCTTGAAGTTGAGTCGTAGAAGTTCAATGATCGACGACACCTGAATGTAAGACTTGTAGTAGAACTGTTATGTGTGAAGAGTGCAGAAGAGTGTCACTAACTTGATCTTGAAGAGTGTAACTTGAATCCGCTTGCTCTTAATCGGGGTCTACGGTCGGCAACGAGGTAACACCTGAATACGGGGTTGGAATAGGGAATGTTACCGGGTAGCATCAACTTGAGGGAAAGCTTACTTGCAGAGGAGGCGCTGGTCGATGCGTCGATGAAGTTTGAATTTGCCTCGATGCTTTATAGCGGCGAAGATCTGATAAGCCGCGCAACCGCAACACTTTATACATGACATGGAGTACAGAAAGACTATTGATCGCATAATGATTCACATAGTATCGATACTTGAGTAATTATACTGCATAAAAAATGGTCGAGTTTCTCGACAATAAGGCTGTAATTTAAATTTTAGGAAAAATGGACGATTTTGAGAAATAAAACACCGATCTAGGGGCTATTTGACATGCTGATTACAAATATGACATCTATTTTGTATCAAAATGCCGTTTTTGAGGTGTTTCAAGCGTATTCGGCAGGTACAGTATTCCTCAGAATCGTCTGAAACTTGATCAGATTATTTGACGTTCTCATCCCGAATTTGGTGCGTTTCGTATCGTGACGTCCTTTTTCAACTGTTAAGGCTTGGGATGGGTGTACCTTCTTTCCTGAAACTACTGGATTTGTATTCATAAAGCATTTGATGAAGGCACATTCGGGATTCATTCATTTGATCCACTACCACGTAGGAATTTCGAAACCGCTAGGGAACTAGTTCATAACAAAGAAAAACGAGTTCTATGAATGAAAAAGTTTCCTCCTGAAAATGGTGGTGAAGTACCTTGAGCGAGATTCTTTATGAATATTACTAAATATCAGTTCATTTCACATTTTTCACTCTGCGATCGCAGTCCTTTCGGCTGTTGCATTCTTAGTTCCAGAAAATTTATTTTAACAAAACAGGTATGGAGTGGCTATCCAACGGCATTGTATCCTTGAGGCACGCCTACAGGCAGAGTACGTACTTGCTAGGCATTTCTCACACCTCTTGTGGCGATGGATTAATAACCAATTACGTTTTAGAAAACATAAATGTAGATGGAAACATTTCAGAAAAGAAACTTATAAAGCATCCTATGTAGTGATGAGCTAGTAAAGCATCACATGTTACTATTTGTTAAAAACGCTGAAAAGTCTAATTTCAGGGATAAATTGAGAAGTGAGGAAAGGTTTGAAAATTTTGTGATGAAAAAGATTTGTCCGAAATACGCACAGCACAGTTTCGTTTCCACATCTTTGTTCTCCTCGTTTTCATTTATTTGATACTCTTGTACACAGAAACGGAAATTTTTAAAAGTTGAAATCGGCGAATTCAACGACAAATTTGTGCTCATTAACTATATGCGATCTGGAAGTAAAGTATATAGAACAGAAGATCCACGGGAAACTTGCACACAAAATATTTTTTTAACACGTACAATACACAAAATGCCCATCATTTACAAATCTAAAGATGACCCAAAGTTTTAATTCGCTTTACTTCTAGCTCGAATATGTGAGGTTTACTGCTCACCAAATTGTAGTGTTTAATGTTGACAACAGGGATGTGCGTAACAAAAACTGCTATTTTCGTAAATCGTAAGTCGTAAATTTTGCAAAACCGCCGTAAATCGTAATTGAGGTTCCGGGTACTACTGATAAGATTCAGAGAATTTCAGCTCGCTTTGTAACAAAGTCATTCTAAAACGATCTGAGGTACGTATACATCTGCTGCGGAAGTTACCCTCACAAAACTTCGCCTTCTTATCCTCACATCAGAGCAATGATACTGTGATGGAGAGACAACTTTTTTCTTGGTATCTTAGGCGGGCTACATAGCTGCAAGAGTGTTATTTATCGCTGCGAAAAAAGGTTTTTTTTTCAGCTTGGTGTTTCTGCAGTCTGCATGATCGACGGTTCTATTATATTTGTTTCCGGGTCAACTAAGCCATCCATACCTACGGAGCATGTAAATTTGTACCAGGAGAGTCTGCAAGGATGAAGAACTGACTTGACACACCGGGAGGACAGCAATTCACTGTATAGGCAAGAAAAAATTCTTGCGCTTTATCATCCTTGTTTAACGGCGTTATCAATTGGTTCATGAGAGCTCGGTCAGGAGGAAAACCTCTTGCGCACGATGTCATGCTGCAGTCGAAATCAGAAAAGTAAATCAAAGCTTTTTGACGAACGACAGATGCTTGCCGGACAGCTCGTACCAACGGTGAGCGCTTAGACCAGTTAGAAAAAGAGTGTAAAGCATGCTTTTTTTGATGTTCTTGTGGCGATCCATGTAAATATTTAATCTCCACAGAACTTCTCCACAGACGTCTTGCTGAAATCGGAATGAACCGCCTTCTTAATTGATGGATAGTATGAGCAAAGCTATGCGAAATCAATCCTATTATAATATTGCTGCAAAATGCAAACACAGAGAAATAATGGATATCCATATTTACACCCTGGGCACTAATTCGTAAATCGTAAGTCGTAATTACGCACATCCCTGGTTGACATACATGCACTTAAATATGATTGTCGACTAGATTACTTGTAGTGTACTACTAGTACTTATACTTGTATTCGAACCTATACATTTTACTCACATGGATATGCCATGTAATAAATGAATGAATGAATTAAAATAAAGTACCGTTCCAAAGTTTAAAGACGACCGGACTTGGAAATAACTGTCGTATTTGTCACCTTTTTCACGAATCTCTCTTCTACTAGAGATCCGAGCCAATTTTCTGCGAGGCGCGACGACGGATGGGGATTTACCGCGAACCAAAGCAGCAATACGCTTGCTCTGCGACGCGAGTAGATCTAGGGGATGGGCTCGTTAGTTCGACAGTGCTGGATCCGTTTCATATGGTTGGTGCGTGGGTGTATGCAAATGCTCTGTGTGGGTTGTATCCTACAGCCTGAATTTGGCCAAAACCTCGCAGTCTAACGACTGGAAAGCATATGAGAGGCAAGTAGGAGCCGCCATCAACAAATAAGTCCCTTGTCCATGGGTAGGATCCTTCTCCTCCTCCATCGAATGCTGGCGACAGGCCATAGTGAAAGGCCGGCTGAGAAACATCCCACGTCCCTTCACATAGATCATGACGTCAAATGGATTCGAAAGGAAGGTACGTGGAAATCGACGACTACTTTCGGGGCCTGGCGTGTGTGGAAAATAATATACGATGGCCCTCGATGCTTCGCGAACGGCGGCATCGTGGGGCAAGCAGGCGAGTCGTCAAAGATCACAACGTAGCCAAGGCGCGAATTGCAACTTTGAACAGTAGCACGTTGACAGGGGGCTCGTGTGAACTGACAGCAGCACTGCATTGCCACCGAATCGACCTATGAGCGTCAGGTCTCTCGACGATTGTTAGCGTCTCTTGAAGATCGTTATCGTCACGCTAGAACGGCGCATTCACCCCTTCTCTGCATACGCCTACCAAAATGATTGCTTAGAACGAGTCAAGAACGACTTCTGGGGGCTGACTGATGAGAAGACCGCAGCAGCACCATCAGAAGGTGCACTCATTACTGTGGGAGATCTGAATAGTCTAGCAGGAGTAATGAAGGACGGCTAGAGGTGCTATGGTGATTTTGGATACGGATTGCGCAAAAAAGATGGCGAACTTATTCCCACACTTCGCCGAGTCTCACAACCTTGTCATAGCAAACACGAAACTCCGGAAGGGACCATCCCACCAGTGACAGTAACAAGATACAGATTGATTGCATCCTCGTGAAGTACCGGGAACACAAGCTCAGCCCCGGTACCTCACGCAGAAGTCGTGCCATTCGAGAAGGTCACCTCGCAACATCGACCGCTGTTCTGCAGCATGAAAATTTGCCACCAAATCAGGAGCGCTGAGCGATGCGAATCGGCATGAATCAGGTGGTGGAGACCAAAAGAGAAAGAAATACTTGTCATCTCCCACATCAAGTCCCCACTTACCACGAGCGTCGATGAAACATGGCAAAGGGCAAGCGATAGTCCTCGCAGAAGTTTGAACTCGGCATCAAAAGTGAGAACGAAAGTCCAGTCCGCAAGATGAAGCGTTCATATCATGTTTCGATCACATTCTGCGTGCCGAAGGTGATAAAGCCTGTAGGATGTAGACGTATTAGGAAAGCGACCAAAAGGAAGACAGAAACAACGATGGCTTGACACTTTGCATTCCGACCTCAAACTGGCCAGGATCCTTCTCGACTATGCGCACGACAGGACAATATGGCGTCAAAGGACCAGCAAAGCGGACCCTACTACGAAACGGGAAAAACGCTGACGAAGAAGATTTTGAGATCTTGTCACCTTTCCCTCGATTTTTTATTTGTTTGTCATAACCGCTACATACCGCAAATTCATCGTTATTCGCAAGTGTTTGCTGCACATATGATCGTACAATGTTCATGCACATTTTATTCTTTACTTTCTTCAAAAAAGAAATACATCCACATAATATTCACAGTATGATATAGAAAACGACAGAAGGGTGGCGATAATGGAAATTGAAATTCGCTATCTCCTAAATAGAATGGTCGTGCAAAAAGAAAAAAATGCAAAGCATTGCTTTACTAAACATCAAGCCGTAAAAGAACAGACATGAGGATGAAGACAACCCGTCATTTACAGCATGTTATAACCATAGAAATCTACATGTTGCACAGGAGCAACCAGAACAGCTAAAAAAGAGAAGAAACGCTGTCCCCAGATCTTTGCAAAAGTCTGCCATGAACTGGACAACTCCAGTTCCAACAGCAAGAGACTACTTATTGATCACCTCAGCAGCACGAATAATAAGTGTATGTGGATTAATTTGAATGAACTCGTTGCAAAATAAGCCAGCAAGTACAAGTCATAGGACACTGACTAGAACTGCCGAAAAATAAGCAAGGAATCATACCAGTGAGATGACATACAATCTGTTTTTCCACTCTGATGTAGTTGTAGTAGGAACCCTCGGATAGATAAATAATTATGCCCAGGAAGTTCAAGTAATCCATAATTACTTATCATAACGAGTAAACAGACAGGAAAGGAAGTAGCTGATACAGACAAGGCAACTCATTGAAGACCTTACCAGAGAGAGCGCGGTCGGAATAGGTGTTTTACAAAAAAAATTTTTTTGAATCACGATAAAAGTGACGAACTATATTTCGACGGCGAAAAGTTCCGCATTCCAATATAATATAAGCATTGAACGCCAAAAAACTGAACGAGTTTTGTCAATGAGTGTATCCTTCTGTCAAGTCAGAAAAAACAAAAAGTATGAGCGATTGAGATAGAGCATCTTCCTAGGGAAGCAGAAGCAAAAGAAACACCTTTTCAGATCATGCCACATAGTTGTAAAGCTTGAGATCATGAGCATCCCGCGCCAGATAATCTCGTTCAATCAGAGATTCTATCCTCTTCTTGATCAAAATCGGATTTGGTAGGAAGCGATGTTTGAGCTGCTGTGTCACCTAAAAACTGACCATTAAAATTACGTTGGACTTGGAGGTTACGTTTTGACCATGTTGGCGTTCAGCTCACCTCTGTGATGAGATTGTTGTGATCGAGAACCTTTCGTGACTTCATCACACGAACAATTGCTGCTTCTATTTCATGCTTCCTGTCATCTTCCACCTAAGCGAAGAAACTCGAAGAAGATCCACAAATCCTAGAAAATTACAAAAACCCGAAATATTCACCTTCGTTCTGGTCTCCTTTTTCTCCGGCTCCGTTTCACCTTTGAACGTCACTAGTTGCACTTTGATGCGAGTCAACTTTGATTGGAAGTTGTCGTTAACCGAGAATTCGTCCGTAGCGTCTGAATAAGCAGAGCGGAAGTAGTAATGTATCTATGAGGTTCCCAATGTGAAGCGTGTACGACGATCAGGTCATCAAGACTGATAGGCTTTACCCCAAATATTGAGTTAACGCAGGAAAAAGGGAGGCCTTTGCAGTATGAAAGCTCATGATCTGAAAATTTTCACTCGAATGTTACTCTACAAGGATGTTGTGGTTTAATCAATTGCCGAAACGGATAATCCAGTTCAAAATGTTGTAACTCCGCCCAAACACAACTTTGTTCATCAAATTAACACATATTCAATTCAACGCATTTTTCGCAACAGTCCAGTGAAAATTATATGCCTCTACATTAAAAACCGAGACTACTAAAATCTACAAACTTATAGTAGACGATTTCCGCATGCTCCAGATCGGTTATCCGCTGCTGTCGTAAGCTCGCGTCTAGCGAGGAAAAAGTGGTTGTTCAAAGAAAGAATTCAGTAGGTGAAAAGTCTGAGAAATGCAAATAATGAGCGAGAAACTCGATGCCTTACTGCGTTACTTTTTGCCGCGTGAATTTTGAAGTGTGAGGTCTAGCGTGATCCTAGCCTAGCGTGGCAGGAGAGGCCTGCTTCTACATGCCACTACCGGACACGTTTGTAGCAGCTTCCTGAATGTCAACTCGAAACAGGGTCAAGCGTACGATGGTAGTTTAACGAGGGGGATCGCCTCGGGGGAATAGGGGGGTCGCCTGAAGAGGGTATTATGATAACAACAAGGTATGCAAGTTCATTTTTCACCAGCGAACACCAAGTTCGATTCCTCCCAAAGATGGTAGTTTTGCAAACATTTCAATATGCTCTTCTTCTCTTAGTACCATGAATAACAAGTGTAAAATCGTCGGTGACCACTTTCTTCTTAAGCTTGGACGTTTTATTCGACTGTAAATCGACTCTTAGTGTCCAATAAATATGTAGCTCGAAAGGCAATTCCGTGGATGGTGTCCTAGAACCTCTGGACACCACATGATGCTCTGAAGCTATGAGGGCGGTTTCCCAGAATTAAACCTCATGAGGACGCAAAATCCGGCTTTTCGTTCATTGGACATGTTTTTATGGCGTTACACCACATAAGACATAACCGCAAAATTTGTTAAATTTGAGCAATGTTGACACTCAATACCTCACAGAACCAGAAGGTCGTGTAAGAAACGACCCTATGCATAAGAAAGAGCATATCTTACTCTATTGTAAAGCCTTGAAGCTGTTCCCTCATACGAAACAATTATGAAGTTATTCGCTTCAGATTAGTACTACAATCTTGAATTTGCTAAAAATCAGATTTTTTCCCATGGCTTTTTTTTCAGCGCATATTCAAAAGCTGACAAAGCCTTAAATATGATTCCGAAAGAGGAAGTCAAGCCCTATACTCCTGTAAAATTTCAGCTCTCAATATTACCTGGGACGAGTTTTATTCCGTTGGTAAAAATGCCAATTTTCCCATCTTTTTACCAACGAATTTCTACCCAATTAACCCTACTAATCCAAATCTCTTGAGCCAAAAAATGTGCATAAGAAAGCGCAAATCTTCCTCATAGCAGAACGACTTAAGCGATTTTCCTAGGTCACCTGTTAACCCTTTTTAAATTCGTGACAAACAACCATACATCTTCACGTGTACGACTCTAATTCTGAGTGAAAGAACACCACTCGCGCGCTACTTTCACAGCACGAAAAGGGTCCTGAGAATTTGTTTTCGTTCATACACATAGATACTTGACGTCCAACTGCTCCACATGGATTTTTCCATTTTGCAAAAATTGGTCTCCGGCGGAGATCGAACCCTGGAGCTGCTTGGGCACGAATACGACTTCTGCATCATTTCAGTTGCTTATAATAAATGTGTTTATGTGCGACATAGACTTGTGCGACAACTGGGTGGTTGTTTCGTTGATAAAACTAGAAATTCAAAAATAAGAATAAAAATTAAAAATTGAAAAATGAATTTTTTTAAAAATTAATTGAATTCAAAAAAAATTGAGAAATTAACTTTAAAAACTAATTGAATTCAAAGAATATCTTCCGGATGTTTTGAAAGTTGTTGGCTCACAGTATCTAAAAACGTTAAAAAAATAAATGTTCTGGAGGGGGACGCATTTTCCCGTCTACAAGGGGGGGGGTCGCGTCGGAGTCGAACTTTTACCAACACCACGCTTGACCCTGACTCGAAAACGCAACAATAGTACTCTACTGTGAATGTGACAGGGCTGCAGATGGCAACAGTTGACTGTAGCTTTATAGCACCACCAAACTCCTCACATAGCCTCCCTAGAGTGAAGATCTTCTTTAGGAAAATTAGAAACTTCTCTACCCAGACCTATTCGCGCTTCCTTATACTAATAAAATCATTGAACCATAAAACCTAAAGTATGGGTCGTTTTTTTTTTTTGAAAAATTAAGTTACAACAGATGTTAAATTGGGAGAGACGCTGGTCATCAGTCAGATCATGGGTGTTCACTTTTGTACCTTTCTTGCCATGTCAGCTGAAGTCCAATGTTTGGAAACTTTAGGAAAGTAAACATCCATCTCTGCCCTCAATATTGAAGTCATAAAGAATGATCACCAGAAATTCGCGTCGGCTTATTATTTCTTCGCGACCCTATAGGAAGGCTAAAGAAAGAGCTAGCCAGAATGTTGAAGCTGCATTTGAAAGAGGAGAAGAAATCCAATGAGGGCATGGTGCAAGCTGGCTTGACGTGACTCAAGTTGTGCGGAAGAACAAAGGTTTACTCGTATATGAGCAAATGTCAGTTATGTTCGCAGCACCCTGATAAACTGTTTCATTTTGAAGGGCACATCTAGCTTTCGATTCCACTCTTATTGCTCATGTATTTAACTTTTCTAATTTGGGCATGTTATGCGAAAAAATCAAGCATATTAGTGTTCCTGTTAACAGTGTATCACCAAAATGAAATCTGGCCGTAAAATTGCAAAAACGACTCGCAATATCTACACTGCAATTAGCCGAGAAGACATCAGTGGTCGTGTACGTGCAGTGTAGATGTCAGAAATTTCGTGATGAAGAACAGCGAACAAGCGAAAGGAAATTTTAAAGCTGATCCATTCAAAACTACACATATGAGAGGCTGCAGTCGAGCTCAAAAGCAATTTTTCGCCTATCACCATATGGCAAAGAGGTTGATTGACCAATGGAGAACTGAAAAAGCTAAGCAAATGTACTTCTTTCATGTAAATCAGTGTGCATTTCTCAAATATATAGCGATTTTTAACGAGAACTTGACTCTTGAAACGAAAGACGACGTCCTGTGGTTGCATCAATATGAACATTAAAAATCCCGTTAGAAATTAGATCCAAATCTCCTGCAGATTACGTCACGTCAAACTATTAATGATATGTTTCACACATGATATTCCAGATAAGGGATGAGATCTGCTGCGAAACTCTGACTCATCCACCATATTCACTGCAAAGGTTGCCAATCGATTACCACTTTCGCGAGCATCTTCACCAGCTCTTAGAGGGATAGCGGGTATTACACAATCAAGCAGCTTCTTAGAGACCATTTGTAAAATTTACCAGTCCAGAACTCAAGAACTCCACTCCCACTCCTGCAGAATAAATTGGCTTAATTCTCGTTGACAAGGATCTTTTGACATTAATGACCCTGCATCCTATTTTTAATGAATCCTATTTTGACTCACAAAGAACGTTAAGCTTCAATCAAGCTACAAATATGTGAAGTTAATGATCAAAACCAACGTCATTTTTTACTACCTCAGAAGTACAATAGAACCTAAAGTAATCACTTTTCCCCGAAAGGCCAGGTCAGTTAAATAATCACAAGGAAGAGGATAGCCAAATGTGAATATAAAATGCAGTAAGAAATTATCGTTGCAGATCCTGTGCAAACACTAAGCTGTTCAAGATGGAGCCTTTCGGAAATAGATCTGGGAAGCAAGCAAATTAGAGTATACCCAGATGAACATTGCAGTAGACCACTCATAAAGTTTGACAATTGCATTCGCACATCATCGGAAGTATTTTGAACACTCTTCTTTGGCACAACTTGTGCAAAATCTTCCTTATATTGAGAAAATTTCTTAGTGCCACGTACTCGTGTCAGAAAACAGAGTAATCAAGGAAAAATGACAAGAAAAAAATAGAAGAAAACAAGCCTATGTCTTTTCCTTTTCCCTTCCTGCATAGAACGCGTTGAGTGGGTTTACCCATTGCAAGTGACTGTAGATTACGTTTCAGTTCCCTTTCTGCGATATTGGTGTGATCCTACAATTAATTATTCCAATAGAACCGATGGCTTCCAATCAAATAAAAGAAAATTTCCAAAAACCGAAGTAAACTGGACATTTATGCATATATCTCGAACGTGCACTGACCAGAAGGGCTTGGAAAGTAAGGCGAGGATGACTGTTGAAACACATGAGAATGACCATCTGATGAGTGTTAACCATGAGGATCTTATTCTCTTCCTTCCGGCACTCACGTGGGGGCGCATCTGATGTGCTGGCCTGCAAGGGTAAATTCTAAATTCTAAAGTATACAAGTATAATATAGTAGTATAATATAATATAGTAGTATATAATAATATAGTATAATATAGTAGTATAATATAATATATAATATAATATATAATATAATATATAATATAATATATAATATTATATATAATATAGTATAATATATATAGTATAATATATAATATATATAGTATAATATAATGTAGTATAGTATAGTATAGTAGTATAATATAATATAGTAGTATAATATAGTACAAGTATACAAGAACATTCAGCTTTAGAGTGGTAGAAAAACTATCACGAGCATCGTATGAAAGAAACGAAAATGTTCAAAATGTAAAGTTTCTATCAAGTTTGCTCACAAGTGTGCATGCGGATACCTACACTACAATACTATGCAGCGCTCTCCAATAACGTGGTATTAGCCTACCAAAGCTTATCGCATCGGCCGAGTCTTGTTTTGAATACTAGTAAGCATAGTGAGGACTATATAAAATAGGCGTCGTCCCAGTTTTGTAACTGTCAAGTTTGAAAGCATGGGTTCTACATGGACGCAAAAATCTGAATAAAGCCAGTGAATTTATTCGTTACCGTAAATTGGTGAGTACATTTCTTCTCCCCCTTTACTCCGCAGCTAATCTTCCTGAGCAGAAGAAAAGCTGCCTGGCCATCCTATCTCGACAACATTAGGAGAATTCCATAATTATACGGCCAGAAAAAGGCCCAATGAGAATCCACCTTTCACTAACATAGAAAAAAGGCAGTAGCCTACAATTTGATAACCTAAATGAAAGCAGGAGGTAAACACTGAATTCAACTCAACTGTCGACTTCATATTAATAACAAAAGAAATTGTACCTTTCTTGCAGCAGCACCGGCAGAGCCTCCTCCATAGAAGACAGCTTTCACGTCGGCTGTGCCTAGCATTGTGTTCAAAGTAAGCTTCCGGCCGTTGTGTTTGCTTACGTAGAAGTTACTGAACATCTAAAAAAGTACTAACCTATATTAACCAAACAAAATCACTCACAAAAGAAATGAATAACACTTTACATTGAATGCCTGTTCACACGCAGAAGGTAGTATACACACAGGGACGCTTTGAGTCGGCCAAATTCCCGCTGTTAACACGCGTACAGAAATGTCGATCATATTTCCACCCCGCATATACTGAAATCAATTTGCTTAGCGGATTCCTCAAACGACAACTAAGAGCAACTAAGATGTGAAAACTCCTAAAATGAATGCTCCTAGAACAGAAAACACATGAAACATAACATAACATGCACTTACTCCACTCGCAGAGTTTCCCTCTCTCGAATTCCGCATGTTCTAAAACACATCATACATAATAAGCCAAAAGTGACGGAGTAACAGCAATGTGCGCCAAAAGAGCTCTGTTCCGGACCATAGAAAATTGCGCTACTAGGCGAATATGAGAAATACACACAAAATGCAGGTCAAAACATGAACTTTAACAGTTTCAAATGCATGAAAAAAGTTCTGATAACTTACATTTTCTCGGTACTCTTTGAATGAAGTGGCTTGAGTTGCCCACAACTCCTTGTCACGGAACATGTTCTCCAACTTTAGAGTGAAGTGACAACCACACTCCGTCTGAAACAGTCATAACTTCTGACTGTATATCTGAAAATCAAGAAAAAGAAACAACCTTCAGCTTGCTAATCATCATCCTCTCCATGTCATCAGAAATGCTTTTATCAAGTAATAAACGCCTTGCCATATGTTGTTTGTAATACCTGGAAAGTAGGATTGTTTCTCCAATGAGAAAAAGGAGAAAAGGACTCACTTTTCAAAGACGTCCTTCTCTTGAAGAAAACGGAACAAAACCATTGCTTTATCGAGCAACTTCTCGGCATTCTCGTCATTCTCCTAAATAAAGAATTGGAAGGAAGAACCATCAAAATAAAAATAAAGAAACTGAATAGCAGTAGGATTCCAGATAATTGCCAGCAAAAGAATGGAATCGCGTTAATCAGACCTCATAAAAGCGGACAAGTCACCACTTAAGATAGGTCGCTCATAAAAATTTAGAGATTGGGCATATACAAGCTCAAGGAGGAGAACATGGAAGCTCAGAGCCGTTCTTATGAACAACACCTGTTTTGGTAACACCCAGTTTTGAGAAGAAAAAAAAAAACGATCTCAGACGAACGCAACTGAGAGGTATTCCTGTTCAAAAAACCCTTACAACGAGGACTTCTTCAAACAGTGGCCACTTAAAGGTAATGTGTCACCTCGTTACCGTGTTTGCCGTTTCAGCAGATTCTGAATATCCTCGATGCGCTGAATCTAGCGGTATACATAAAATGTTGCGAAACGGTCTTCGAACGCGTTTATCGATCTTTTTTTTGGGACAGGGACACGGTTTGGAACAGTTCGGCGAGCCGAGTGGACATGAAGGCGTTGATCTTATCGATCGGACATGTCAAGACGTGCTGGCCAACGCTGCAGCCGTAGCGGACAGCCAGCACAGTCACGGACCGCCTCGCCCAAATGCTCCGTGAACTACACTTTCGTATCCTCCGAAAACGGAGTTTTCGTCATTTTCGCATTTTTACGTATATCATCTCAATCAGCGTGACGAGGAGGTCTGAAAACTGTTGATATCTATGACCCATGAGACGAGGTGACACACTGCCTTCAATGTTCACCACAAAAAGCTACATTTGATGAGCCACATGCTTTTTCACGATCAGTTGCACAGAGGATAGGAGATCTTCTTCTTCTTTTTCTCCTTCAGCGTTTGTCCCGTTTAGTAGCGGGGTCCGCTTTAGAGGTCTGTTGACGCTATTTAGCCCTATCGCGCGCTTGGTCCGGGTGGATTCCAGCTAGCTTAAGATCGGCGTGGAGTGTGTCAAGCTAGCGTTGCTTTGGTCGACCTTTTGGCCGTTTGCCGGAGACTTCGAGATCAAAGCCGACTTTGCGGACGGTTCCTTCCTCGGCACGCAGAACGTGGCCATACCATCGCAGACGAGATTCGCGAAGTTTATCAGATATCGCCGCAACGCCAAACCGATTTCTGATGTCCTCGTTGCAGATTCGATCGAGCCGCGTTACTCCAGCCATCCAGCGCAGCATCTTCATCTCCAGAGCGCTGAGGCGACGTTCTACTTCCGTGGTTGCAAGGCCAACATTCGGTGCCATAGAGAGCAACGGGACGGATGACGGTACGATAGATCTTCGATTTCAGTCGGCCCGGGATCTTCTTGTCACACAGAACACCGGTCAACGAGCGTCACTTTCCCCATGCGGAATTAAATCGGGCTACAACTTCATGATAAAGGCTACCGTCAGATGAAATTCCTGACCCAAGGTACTTGAACACTTCCGTTCTCGGTAATTGTGCGCCGTCTACGCTTATGGTACCGGGCTGATCCACGCTGGTTGTTAAATACTCTGTCTTCCTGACGTTAGACGTAGGCCGAAGCGTACAAGTTGGTCACTCCAAGCCTGTGGCAGCCGCTCGAGTTCTTGCCTGTCTTCAGACGCGAGCATGACGTCGTCTGCGTACAACAAAGTCCATGGCGTGGGTTTCTGCAGATCCCGTGTTACAACATCCATCACCACAATGAAGAGGAGCGGGGACAGAGCAGAGCCTTGGTGCACACCAACGGAAATGGGAAAATCCGTAGACGTGCCGGCAGCCGCCTGTACGTGACTTCTTCGACTGGTGTAAAGAATCCGCATCCATTCGATAAGTTCTTCAGGAATGCCATGCTGCCGAAGAGCGTACCAGATGACTTCGTGGGGCACGCGGTCAAATGCCTTTTCTAGGTCAAGGAAGGCGATATGCAGCGGCTTTTGTTTCTCACGGTGCTTCTCGACCAAGAGATGTGCAGCATGTATGGCATCAGTGGTGCCGCACCCACCTACAAAACCGCACTGGTTAGCGGAGAGCCGCACGATATCGCGAATCCTGCGGTCAATGACATGCTCAAAAACCTTCATGGTATGGGACAACAGGCGAATAGGTCGGTAGTTAGCGCAGTCAGCGGGACTGCCTTTGCGCTTCCATATCGGGATTGTGGTGCTCCGCTGCCATTCCGAGGGCACTATCTTTTCCGCCACTATCTGGTTAAAGAACCTCGCCAGCCATACAGCAGATCCCCAGCATTGCGACTTCCATAGATCCAATGCCACGTCGTCGGGACCAGTCACTTTATGTGACGTCATTCGCTTCAGCGCTGCCTCCGTCTCCTCGGTAGTGATTGCCTGCACGGGCCCGTAGGTTGGCGATACATAGGGAATAGTTGGGTGGGCGAATTCCTCCGTCGAGACTTTCTCGAAGTAATCACGCCATCGCTTCATTGCCTTCCTGCGGTCCATTAGAAGGTGGCCATGCTCGTCGTTGACGCCATGGAACTTTTCGATATCTTCCACCTGACGTTTACGAGATTTCGCGAGTCGGTATATGAGCCGTTCGCCTTCCTTCGTGTCTAGCTTCTTTTCGACATCCGCGTAATGTGCGGCTTTCACCACCGCCACACCCTTTTTCGCTGCTCTCTTCGCTTCGCAGTATGTACGGCAGCGGTCGTCTATCTTGCTGTCCAGGAAGGCATGGTACATGCGCTTCTTCTCCCGAACCCTCGACTTCACTTCGCCCGTCCATGGCCAAGGTTGCTTGTCGGTCTTCCTTCGACCTGGTTTAGTCGCACCAAGTTCAGACCGCGCTGCCTCTACGACCACATCTGCTGCTTTCCGCCAAGTTTCCTCAACACTCGTCACAGGCGGTAGCTGAATGCGAGATATGACCGCGGCCTCTTTCTGCTTCAGTTTCCACCACTTGATTCGAGCTGGTCCGCATCTCTCCTCGTACTTCCTCTTCGGTGGAGTGACTTTCAACGAACAGATCAGTGGCCGATGTTGTGTCGCTACTGTCTCATACGGCACGATCTTCACGTCCGTGACCAGCTTTCGATCTTGACGACGCAAGAGTACATAGTCGATCTGTGTCTTCGTATTGCCGCTGTAGAAGGAAACAAGATGAGACGTACGTTTTTGAAACCACGTGTTCGTTACGACGAGGTTGTGAGACTCGGCGTACTCAAGAATACGTTCACCATCTTCGTTACGTGTACCGTAGCCGAACCCACCATGACAACTGTAATTGCTCCTCGTTTCTCCCACGTGACCATTGAGGTCTCCCGCAACGACAAGAGTATCCTCCTTCGCACCTCTGCTGTCTTCTCATCAAGCAACGCCCAGAAGTCGTCCTTGATACGCTCAGAACAGCCAGTTTGCGGAGCGTATGCCGAGAAGAAGTGGAGCCGCAGTTCAACAGTGGCGATGGCAATTTTCATAAGCCGATCGTCGAAACGCTGGACTTCTGCTATTGCGTCTCGGTAGCGTTCTGAGACTACGACTCCGACGCCACTTCTGGTACCTGCACTGCCATGGTAGATGAGTTTGTAGCCACATCCTATGTCCTTCGACTTACTGCCTGACCATCTCGTCTCCTGAACCGCGCATATGTCGATTCTTCTGCGCTCTAGTGCGGCTGCTAACTCGCACGAGCGACCTGTCAACGTGCCGACGTTCAAAATCGCAATGCGCGTCTTGGCTACGTTGTCCTCCTTAACGACTCGCCTGCTTGCCCCCCGATGCCGCCGTCCGCGAAGCATCGGGGACCCTCGTATGCTTTTCACACTAACCGGGCCCCGAAAGTGCGCGTCGACTCCCGTGTACGCCGTAGTTTTCTTCTCAGGTACTATTGACGTCATAACCATACGACGGGAGGGGTGGCTTGACCATTGAATGTAAATTCATGATTGTTTTATGACATCATGACAAACTGTCCGCCCTTGCCGACAACAGCAATAGATAAAATTGTTGATGTGAAAAAGCAACGAAAGGAGATCACTAGCTCAACAGGGCCGCTCATCCATACAGGAAACTCTAGTTATCGCAGGGCACGCCTCACCACCAGTTTGGACAGGTGAGGCCAGAAAGCGAAAAGAGTATGAGAGCGGTGATATCAACGAATTGTTTCGATGCATATGAGTAAATATTTTGATGGGTGGCAGATAAAAGGTAAAATTGGGCACTTTAAAATGTTTGTCATGGGTAATAATCTCAATGTATTAAATTCCACTTCTCCAGATTTCGCAAATGGAGTTCACAGGAACCGCCATTGGCGAGACGGGTCAGTGCTGAAGAGGCAAAAACCAAAATAGTGGGCGAAAACGGAATACATGTGTTTGCAGGCGCATTACGCGAATAGTAGTGTGGTTTAGTTTTTTTTTTTTCTCATAAGCATCTGTTGCTACAAGAAAAATGAAACTCATTCAATCAGGATAAATCAAGTGGTTTAGGAGCTTCAGAAAAAAAAAACAAAAAAAGAAAAACAAAGAAATCTCTAGCAGATATGAACTTGGCATGAAAGAGTCTTACGGATTTCAGTCCTTTGCGCAGCTTCTCGTCCATATACAGAGAGAGGTACTCAGGACTGTTCTTGTTAAGATTGATGAATTTTTCAAACTCAGTTTGAATCCTATTCTTAAACATCTTATCGCGTTGAAAAGACATAAGGAGAAATTCGTCGAATCTTTCCTTCAATTCCAGCAAATCCTGAAAAAAAAACTGTAAACTTATGCAAGACGCAAACAAGTTCGCATCAACTATCAATGTAGCGTGAGTGGTTGACGGACAAGTGAACTTGGTTTTCGTAATCGAAACACCTCCACTCCATTCTTGCGAATAAAACCTTTTCCGGACCAGTAAATAGAATAAGAGCAAAATACCAGATGAATCACCTCTACAAACACAACAGGTGTCCGTTCGCAATCTTCTCGTACCGTGGCCACACCAGTTTGATGAAGATACCTGAGAATTTTTTCATCAAAACAAAAAAAATACAAGACCATAAAAAAATGCCGTCCGGCACATGGATGCGAGAGGAAGTTTAAGATTGAATCATTACCTGCTCATAGCATCAGCCATCACATTCAGTCCATTTTCCACGCGCTGCAGCAGACCGTAAAGAGAAGCCAGCTGATCGAACTGAATAGGGAAATGCTAACTAAAATCTATTACAAAACAAAGGCTAACGAAGACAAAAGTAAATGTGCGGAACGTCAGTGCGCACATAGAAATCATCGAAACTTCTCAACGTTCTCAGCGTTCTCAGAAACCCTAACTTTTTTGAACTCAGACACTCTGACATGAGCAACAATGATTTTAAACAAATAATAACGCTGATTACAAGGGAAAACTTAAGCCCAAATGATTTCGACATTGAGAAGAAAAAAAAAACACAACTTACCTTATCATTACTGAGCATGACATGAACACCGCTATGCTCCATGTTGACGACCGTGTGCATATGGTCTTTGATGAGTACATTTTCGAGTACCTAAACACCTGATCTCAAAGGGAATAAGTCGCTTGAAGGTTTTATAGGCAGCAATAATCATGTTCTAAGGTGAATCTAATTTTTTGTGAACAAACCACTCACATCAAGAACTTTACTCTCAGTCTGAGGATCCAAATACCTCTTCGCCCTTTCTGACTCCTCGCGGATGCACTGTTCGACCTTGGAATGGAAAAAAATCAGATAAGAACTTCTTCTGCTACCAAAACTTGTAAACGTTATCATGACATTATAGGGAATATACATACAGCGCTGCACAGTGTGCATTGTACAGGCTGTTAAAGGCAGCACTCACGGAAACTTTTGGGTTGAAAATTTCGCGGTATATCGCAGTTTTTAGGAACGATGAACTCATTCACAACGATGAATTGGCGTGAAACACGCGAAAAACACAGAAAATAATGGCGGTATTTCGTGTGTGTCCACAGCGCGAACGAGTGTTCCGTGATGGGCCCCACCACGGAACCCTGCAGATAGTACGAGTTTCATAAACAAGGGCTCCGCTGAACCACATGCGCACACCCTCAACGGCATTAGTTGGCGCGACAGACCCCTAATGTTCAGAGCGGCAGATGTGTCCGCGGCAGTATCTTTGCAGGTAGGCGGCCATTCAAGGTGTTCAACTTACTGTTGTGATTGTCCAGCGGCCGGCTACATGGTAAGCGATTCATTTCAGAAGTGAAAATTTCCGTGAGTGCTGCCTTTAACCTGATCATATTTGGTTCCTGCCATATCCCAGGTGAGGGTGTAACCAGGAAGAAATAGCTAGCAATTGTTGGCCCTCATGAACCCGTCTGTCACTAACTATCCCATGCAATGGTGACCCTGCCCTTAGCCAGGAAGGGGATCTGAATGGATTCATAGGTATAAGTGCGTTGAGTATGTTAGACTGAATAAGAAGATTGTAACCTTGTCAAGTTAAAGAGAACAGGAGAAAGTAGTTAAGGCCTAATTTCCATTAAAATTTCAGATATACTTTTGCAGGCTATTACTTTTTGGGGTGAGCCCTAGAAAATCCACATTCTAAGGCATAAGGCTAGCACCATACCGAAAAGTCTCGATCGTTGGAACAGGTTGTATTGAGTATGCATTGTATGATTCCTTCTAGGGAACCCTTGTATGGAGTGCGCGATGCACCCGGCAGCTGTCACAACCTATCATTCCTTATGAACGCTACCCTCCACACAAAGCATAGTGGCAAACTTATGATTTGCTCTTTTCATTGATGAAGTTGGTAAAAAGGATTGCAAGAAAGACTCATCTTCCGATTAACCGCTTACATGTGGAGAGATAACGAAAAAAAGGACGTTCTCGAGATCTGAGAAAGGGTTATTTTTTTGGAGGTAATAAAGATAAGGGCATTTGAATTAGACAGGAAATTGAGTCTAGTACATATAGGAACTTCCGCTCCGAAAATTTCACAGCAAAGTTGCACTCTGCAGAGCCCACGATTTATAGTCCGTTTCAAAAACGACGATAGATGAATATTTGTGCCTATGACCTGCATTACTCGCCTACAAATACGGCACTATTTGTCGGGTTCTCTCTTCCTCTAGTATCGTCACAACCATATTCCTCGGTAAAACACACTCCACCAAGAATGAGAAAAATACGACCCTTGGATGTCTGCAACTCAACGGGCTTTAAGAAGATGAGCCATGCTGCGCGAGACTTGTGATGTGAATGACACGACGAAGTGAATAACGTTGCCCTTTCGTGTCAACTATTACCCTAGACCAGATTGACAGTTACTTCTTTTTGGAGTATTTCGTGTGGTGATGTGAAAAAACAACAGTAAATAACGTACAGTGTATAGTAATAAATATACATCAATAGTACATAGTAATAAAGATAGAATACAGTAATAAATGATAAGTAAATATGACAGTAAATAAAACAGTAGCTGAAAATGTACTTTTCTCCTCACCTTTTTCACATACAAGCTAGCACTGTTAGAAACCAGGAAGCACATGCTCAAGCAGCGGTAATATTCAGCAGTGGAGACAAGAAAAGGTGTTTCGAACTCGTCCACGTAAACATCGTGAGAATGAATGCCAAGAGCAACAAGCATTTGGCATGCACTCTTTATTCCCGTCCTAAAAGAGAATGCGTGAAAAAAAAACTCCCATGAAACAAAAATGTCGTCAAATCTACCAGTTTACAACAGCTCCACGTCGCTCTTGTTGAATGAGCGAAAGAATGGTTGTCCTCAGATGGAGATGTATAAAGTCCTGATAAAGAACGTGATCGCTGAAAGAACATATGGAATTAGCATATATTGCACAAGAAGAAGAAATGCGAACCAAACAGTGTACTTCAGCAGAAGAAAAGAAAACAAACCGGAAGATAGCTAGGCCCAAGTGAAAGACCTGCTCGACCTTATTTTGCTCCACGTACACACGATCCATATACATCAAGATATCACGAATCATCACCTGAAAATCAGTGAGATATGAAAACCAAAGTCAAGCTTTTCAAAGAAAAGAAAAAGATCACAAACTAAAAAAACCTTGGTAAAAAAGAAAATTTAAAGTAAACTACAATTAAGAAAAGCCAGAAATGAGTGATCTTTTAAAATTTAAAAAAAATTTCAGCTGGAATGTACCTTTACCTAGGGATACACAACATATCTGACAGATAAAGCTTATGCAGGAGAAGGAATCACTACAAAACCGAAAATAACATCGATGATGATGTAAGAAAAAATCGCTTACTTTGTAATACCTGACAAATTTTCTCATGGATCGAGTACTAGGAATTTTATGTGCTAAGAAATAGAGGAAAAAGTAAGCTAAGGGGACAACATCAGAGTAAGCCGTATAAAATCTGTGTAGCCATCTTAGTTACGGCCGATTCGCAAAGGTAGTCTGAAGTGGACCCACCGATCGAAAATTCAAGGCCAATAATGTTCAGAATATGATATTTAAAAGACGATAATACACTATTTCAATGGAAAATGAACAAAAAAAATCAGCTGAACACGAGAAACACAAATTGGAAGAAAAAGTACCATGGCGGTTGTGTGGTCACTCCATGCCTCATTCATAACCTCCAGGAAATTACCAGCGTCGAGAGATTCAACGATCTTCACACGAACCTGAGAAAGTAAACCATATGAGCAACGCATAGATGAAAATAAGGGGGAATGAAATGAGTAAGCTGAAAAGCAAAATTCATCAAAGAACAAGGGACTACGTTCTCAAATGAAGGTGAATGACAAGGCTTCGGTTTTGAATTTAGAAAACGCAACTAAACTGCTCGACTAACCCGAAAAATAAAGAGATCCTTGTTCAATATTGGGATAAGTGGAGAAACAAGAATAGGCGAATCATATCGAAACAACTCTTAATGCATTGACTAGAATAAGATAAAGAGAAGGAAGAAGAGAGAAAAGGAAGAACAAAAGCCTTCTAAGGGTGAAACTGCATCATAAAGTGAAGGGACTCACGTAGTTCCTTAAATGGTCCTCCACGACTTGTTTTAGACCTGTGTACAATCTCTCTCCGTATTTATGCAACACCTAAATTGTTATATCTAGATTCATGATAAAAAACGCTAATACATGCAGTGAATGTCAATGGCGGTGGCCCATCCACGGCCTCGAGAGTGACTCCGCGCAACCGCACCGCGCACACCGGGATCGGTGTCGTTTGCCTCCGGAATGCTATTCCTAGTCGCTTTTCTTCCCGATTCGCTCGAAAAGCTTAAGATCGGGTAGAAAAGTTGCTAGAAATAACATATCAGCAGCAGAAGACATCGATTATAGCGCGCGCGGCGCGGTTGCGCGGCGTCCTCCTCGAGGCCGCGGATGGGCCACCGCCATTGACGTCCACTGTAGATGGACGTAGCAAAATTGTATACCATTGTATAAGCATTCCTGTAAAGCTCCTCAAAACTGAGACCGGAGTTGTTTTTTCGCTGGATTTCCTGGATGGCTTTCTTCAACATTTCCCACACCTGCGTAACGTACTTTTCGTCCATAGCCGCCTGAAAATTGTTAAATTTAATTCATTTCGCATAAGCAAGGTAATCTTACGAAAAATTCTGTACCGGGAAATTGCGGATCCGCATACGACTGCTTGATCCTGACGCCTGTGACCGCACACCCGACATGGAACTAAATCAAACAATAATATTATGTGGCTCTTTAACGACCACTAAAGGAAAGGCAAAACGAAACCTTGCCCTTCACTCTTTACGGAATGCAGACAAGAAAGCTCATACATAGAAAAATAGAGTTCTTTATGGAGTCTCTAGGTGTGGAATCAATCCTTCAGCAAAAAAAAAAACTTTACATTCAAGATCTAGAGCAAATTCTAGAATAATGACTCCTCGGTTTTTTTTTCATGCCGGCACAATTGAATGCCTTGAGCATCAGAAGACATGGGAGGCCCCAATGCGACAGCCACTTTTAAAGTACGGACTAAGATCAGCTCTTTCAAAACCAAAAAAGAAAAGCAACACAAGAAAGAATGGACGTCCAATTAACTTTGAGAAATTTTAGTTTTGAGCTAAACGATGAAGTGGGAAGAATGTTATTAACCTACGACTGTTTTAAAACAATCAAGGAAAATCAATGGCACGTAAGAAAGGTAGTCTCAGGAATCCGGATTCCTCGATTTGACTATGGCACTGCATTGGATTACACAGATCAGGGAGTTATTTCCCAACTTTGGGACGGTTTGTTCAAGATTTGATGCAATTTAACACGAAACTATATAAAACTGAAAATTCCCAGCTCTTCGGTCCTTTCCTCTCTAACACAAGAAGACATATGGACTCACTCAAATCAACTCACCATGGCTTCACTCCAACCATCCTTCACTCCACGCTTCCAATGCTTTCTAGCTTCACTCACCTTTGTTCATTGACAGCAGATTGCTTATTGACAGCAGACTGTTTGTTGACAGCAGATTGTTTATTGACACCAGAGTGTTCCTTGACACCAGATTTGCTTGTATTTCGGCATACCGAACCACGTTTCCTCCGAGAAACCATTGTAGTGAACTATAAGGCGATGGCTATGTCGGCGGTGCCGAAAATTCTCGTCGCAGAAAGATTCAAGACAGCTTTGCGCGGTCTCGAAGCGATACCAGCGCAACTGTCGCTCGCTTGCGCAGAGGTCCCGACGATAAGAGTAGGCACATCTGGATCCTGCCACGCATATTCCCTCCCTATGTTTCTCACTGATTTCCCCTATTCATGTCCCCTTCAGTCACAAGATGACGCGGAACATTCGTAAAGATGGAACAGTAAGCGTCCATGGAAGTGCCTTTTTCGCGGACTAGAAGAAAACGCGACGCAATCGCGCGCGTGTTGAGTAGAGGAAAAAACATGAGCTTTTTTAATAGATCTTCTTCCCATCTGTTCATCGTATTCCTCTTATTCACGTCCTTCACCTGCGTTTGTTGTAGCTCTCCTGTTTATACTTGCTCAATTAGATCAACACGTCGGACAAGTCTGTGTGAGTGCTATTCTAACGAAAACGGTTGGATCAGATTAGATACCTGAACTTGTCTGGACAAATTTATACATGATTCTACATATTTTCACGCCAACATTCGTAAAATCATAGCCACATCAGAGCACCCACATCTGCATTTGCATTCTCACTCGTGGGCCACAGTATTTCTCTTCTCTACACTAACTCTCCCACTCTCTCTCATGGGTGTGGGTCATGATGAGGCAAAAGTGGGTGGGCAGTGTGTCTGCGATTGGTTCATTCGAACCCTCGCCCCGCCCTTCAGGACCTACTCGCACTGATTCGCGCGCGATTCCGCCATACTTGCCCATACTAATTTGAATGTGAGTGGGGACGAGTCGACGCCGAAGGGCGGGAAGACGCCGCCCCATTTTGCCTCATCATGACCCACACCCCTCTCTCATCATACAGAGAACTCCAAACGGACGCAGACAAAGGTCAGGACCGCGGCGCGGCTCTCTTGGGCAGAGTCACGGGAGCTCAGCATAGTGTGCGCCTGCGTCTCTGCCCAAGAGAGCCGCGCCGCGGTCTTGACTCTTGTTTACGTACGTTTGGAGTTTCCTATATACTCTTGCATTTCTTTACTCACTTACCGTTTTTTACGCTTTATATGCATTTCTCAGCTACTCTACATTACCGTAGCGTCCACCGGTCATTTTGCCTTTGCCATCATTAATCATCCGTCTTCAAATCACACAAGGGAGTAAATGTATATATTTCTTCGCAAAAGTGAATTTTCTAGCGGAAGTTTGCCCGGACATGTTACCTCCCCCATTTATTTATTTATTTATTACACATTATGATTATTCATAATGTGACCCTTCTTACAGAAGGTAGAGATAGAAAGGCCCCAGAGAGAATTCGGGAGATTTAAACAGCTGATAGGAGTGTAGGTTCAAACAGCAGAAACCGTGAGTCAACATCCTCCTCGAACCACAGCTGCTCCCGCAAACAGAGCGGTTATTGCTGTGCCCGAATATCTCTTAAACCTGACCATTCATTTAAATGAATCCAGGTGAGAAATGAACGTAGGCACCGCATCTGTTTGGTTCCTCACAGCACCATTTGCTTTCTGTTCTCACCTTCTGCTAATCGAAAGAGTAAAGTAGTCAAGATGGTCCCACCCACGAAGATCTCTCTGTGGCCCAATGACAAAGTCAAGACAATCATGAACTGCGGATCAAAAAGCACGAGCATATTATGAATTCTTGCAGTGCATCACTTTCACAGTGTAGTAGCATGGATCTCTGCTGCTGAATTCCAATATCAGAAGCGTTCTTCATTCTTCTGCAATAATAACCTCAGCTCTCTGCTCATCAAAATTTTCTTCACAGTACACTTCTTACTGAAAAAATCAATTGGAAGCAGTTTCGCGAAGTTACCAGCTCTCATAAAATATGAACGTAACTGCCTTTCACTTCTTATCATTACTGGCACGTGTAAGTGAAAGTTTCCAAGTCTTCCCCGACACGGTTTCATCACAAAATAATTAGAGAGACGAAGACGAGTTTGTCCATTCCACATTTTCCACAAATAAAAAATATCCACTGCTTTCCTTCTCAGATTAAGATTTTCTAGGCCTAATTTGCGCATGCGGTCTTCGTAACTCATGGAATTTTCAGCGAATTGTTGTGGGAAGCACCTGCGGCAGATGATTCGGGTAAAAGTTCTCTGAACACTTTCAACAAGAGCAATTTTGTTCGCTTGGTATGGATTCCAAATCACTGAATTGTGTTCTAATATTGGCAGAACGTACAACTTGAACAGTTTGCAGTGCAGCATAGGATAGTTATTTTTGAAGATTTTGAGTAGACGAAACATCACTATCCTAGCCCTCATAACAATTCCTTCAATGTGTCTATCAAAAGATAGTTTATTATCGTAACTGATTCCCAAGTCTTTAGTATTACTGCATTCTGAAATCTGAGTGTCCGAATTCAACCAATAGGGTACCTTGGGGTTACTTCGACCGAGATGCATTACATGGGTTTTCGATAAGGATATAGTTAGCTGCCATGAATTCATATATGACATAAGTTTACGGATGGCTACTTGTAACTTCTCTGTTATTTCTTCCTTTTCTTTCAGTCCGTAACCAGCATACAATTTTATATCATCGGCGAACATCAACAATTTTATACTGCTATCATGATTCAATGCGGTAGGAAGGTCAGAGAGGTAAGGATTAAATAGGAGCGGTCCCAATACACTACCCTGTGGAACACCACTTATCACTTCTCTCTCTCTCTTGTGAGAAAGAATCGTTCACTCTGACAGAGAAGGTTCTCCCCATAAGGAATGATGTAAGCCATTTCAAAATGTTCCCACAAATGCCAAGATGTTCAAGCTTCCAAAGGAGTTTACAATGTGACACAGTGTCGAACGCTTTGGAGATATCAAAGTAGATGATATCAACGTTGTTGCGTGTTGATAGGTGAGCGTTCCAGTCAAATGTACTCTGTAGAAGCAAGTCAGTTGTTGAAGTATCTTTGCAAAAGCCGAACTGCTGCAAGGGTATGACATTGTGAGCATTTAGAAATTCGTCAATTTTTTCTTTTATACATCTCTCCATAATTTTACATGCAGTACTGGTGATGGAAATTGGGCGAAAATCCGCTGGAGATATCGGGGAAGGATGTTTGTTAATTGGCGTTATCAGTGATTTTTTCCACAGAGTAGGTACAGAACCGAGGCTAAGGGAACAGTTAAATATATGGGCAAGCGGCAAACAGAGTTTATGACAGCATTTGAGGAAGACGGCCTGTGGAATGGCATCGAAAGTTAGTGAGTACGATAGCTTTAGTTTTTTCATGAACTTCAACACCATCTGTGGCATTATGAGGAAATCATTTATAGGTGGATAACCTCTACCACCCTTCAAGACATCAGGTAGAGTTCCATCGTCGTTGGTGAAAACCGACAAAAAGTAATCTGCTAAAACTTGAAAATTTAAAAAAAAAAACTTAAATTCGCACTTCTTTTCTTACATACTGAAGTGCGTAGGGAAGGTTTGGGTTAACGTTCTCGTGTTTTATCCTGTCCTATAATTGTACGGTTTGAAACCATAGTTCTTCTCTCTTTAGCCCATAACTTGTCCTGTGATGTATTGCACGGGTACAACACGCTAAATTTAAAGGTAGCGCCGGCCCACTTCTTCATGTTTGAGATGTTGCTGGATTCCGGGGCTATGAGGGATACAGAACTCACAACTGATAATGAAATTGCGCGAAGCAAACCAGAAATCCGCGAAATCAAGAAGCTGTCCTCTGTGCGCGTCTTCGTGCTCCGTTGATAATCGTGAGTCCCTCCATGCCGAAGCGCCATAAGAGTGTGACCAATCTGTGTTGGCTGGCGCGTCGTCGCTGCCCAAGAGCGTGGAGGCCAACTGATCGGGATTGCGATTCGATCTTCTTGGGAAGGAAGCCATGATTCTTTGTGTTCGTTTAGCATGTTTGATGAGTTGACGTTGAGCATGCCACTCACTGTTGGCGGCTTAACCCGGAGTCGATTATTTCAACGGGTGCTGTCTCCAATGGCGTGTTTGAATGCCCATGATGTCCCACGACGAATGCTGCCTGCCCTCGCACTCAGAGAGAAAGTAAAATACGTCCTCTGTATCCTCTACTAGTTGAGCACTCATTGGCCACTCTGCATGAAAAGAGAAATTTTGCATTCATATACATATAAGACGAATATGAATACGTGTACAGGGTCAAATATGTGATGATAAATTACCTTTCCACAATCATTTCACAAGAGGTTTGGTCTATCTCCACGTCTCGGCTCTCGCTGCTCTCTGCGAGGGATTTTACTGAGACGTTGTAAGTGTGGTTTGGACAACACATTTCTATTTGTACGTGTTTTTATCAGCTGCCCTGTACAGGACATTCACCTCAGAGATCGTGTTGCAATATGCGCGCGAGCTGATCCATCCCAATAAATTAAATTCTCAGTTGAAAGGCTACGTTTTTAGCGGCTTGCAGGTAGTCTTTGTACTGGGTCCGCAATTGCACCGATGTTCACTCCGTGACAAATGCCATATACAGAGAACTCCAAACGGACGCAGTCAAGAGTCAGGGCCGCGGCGCGGCTCTCTTGGGCAGAGTCACGGGAGCTCAGCATATTGTGCGCCTGCGTCCCTGCCCATGAGAGCCGCGCCGCGATCTCGACTCTTGTCTACGTACTGTCTGTTCCAAAAATTCAATGTGTTTTGTTTAATTACACAGCGCACATTTTATCACACGCCTAATCATGTAAATTGGCGCTATCAATCGACGATCGATAGCTAGAAGCGCGCCAAAACATGTCTTGCCTATAACAACGTGGCGATACTCACCTCATCTTGGCGGACAGCCAAGTGGCAAGATTCGTGAAAAAGACAGTACGTTTGGAGTTCCCTATACGTGGGAGAAGGTATCACTCATTCTTAAAGCAAAGACCTTTGCCCACTTAAAACCGAGACGCCGCGTTCTTCCACAATGCTCTTGTGGACTTCTTCCACAGCGCCTCCGAAAGTGCCTGCAGACACATACAGTCCTTGTCGAAAAGATAGACGGATTGCGCGTGCGGTTTCATATCGTCGCGGCCGCAGAATCGCGGTGCGACCTACTGCACCCTCTCACCTAGAGCATCCTCTTCCCGCATCCATCGTTCGGGTCCCACCGCGTTTCCGCAATCACGGAATCCGTCTATCTTTTCGACAAGGACTGTAGCTATGATGCGTTTTGGGACTTCTTCCACAGCGCCTCCGAAAGTGCCTGCAGAAACATAGTCACGCTGGCTTCGCATGCAAGGGGCGTTCAGCTTTGGACCGGGTCTGTTTTTCAGTTCAACGTGCTTTCAAAAAAGTGCTAGAGGCTCGGCTAGTAAAACTAGCATGGGGTGATGAGAAATGCTATCTCACCCTCTAGGACCGAAACGAAGACCATAAAAACGTAAAAATGCATGGAGGTAATGCCATTCTGTGAAGTTGTGATGGATGTAACAACTTTCAACTCCAATGTGCACAATTTCTAGATAGTTTTCTAGTTGCATGTTTGGTATTTTCTTCTTGTTTCTGCCATATAGAAGCGTGGCGTGAATGCCCTGCAGGTACCGTGGATACTTGAAGGCATATCTCGTCCATGCAATGTCACTAGACAATCAATACTTCGTTGTTTAAGTATTAAGGATTTTTCGGATCTTATCTTATAATGAGTCATTCAGCATCACCTATTAAAACTAGGAGTTTCAGGAATTAGGTAGGACCTCCTAGTGATGCTAGGTCGTACTTTTACATATCAGAAAGATTCGTTTGTCATTATTACAGATAAAAGAATGGAAATGGATGAAAACTGAAACGAAACACAAATTTCGACTGCTTAAATAAGTCAACTTCAAACACCAAATGCACTAGTGCTACAATTTCGGCTACGTGATAGCCTTGTGATAATTTAAATAGGGTGATCAAAGTATTTAAAAAAATCCAAATACAAGCTCCAAATTGCCTTTTCATTGTTATGGGAGCAGCCGATACATGGAGTCTGGTAGTCTGAAAACAAGAGGATAAGACTAGAGCAAATTACAGACAAGCTTAATATTCACTCAAAGTATCTGATATCCAATAGTAGAAATAATGTTTTCTATCTGAGCTTTATATACACACTTAGACACTAGGCACCCACTTTCGTTTGAATTAATTTTAAAAAAGACCTTTTTCACAAAATAGACGACTACTGAGATGTCCTTAACACTGCTGCGAATGAAAAAGGCGAAGTTCAAAAACCTTTGGATAATAGAGCATAAAGTTCAAGAGCCGTGATATAAAGAAGTTCAACGGCTTTTTGAATACGCTCAATCTAGACTAACGCCGATTTTAAGATCATATCTCGTAAAGCTCTGACGAGAAGCCATCACCCCTTAGCAGTGGCGGACGCAGGGGGGGGCGCCCCCCCCCCCGAGAATGGGTCGCCAAATTTTCGAAATTACTTTACAATACAAATAAAAATCTTGTGTTAGTTTATTTTTAATTGTTTATTTTTATTATTATTTTTAATATATTTTTTATTTATTGTTTATTATTATAATTAATATTATTATTAATTTTATTTTCCGTCTGGGTCCCCAAAACGGCGGAGACCCCACTTTTCTTCCCACGCCCCCCCTCCCGCCCACTTTCTGCGTCCGCCACTGCCCCTTAGGGAGATGCAAGGTTGTAGAAGGCAGACGTTACCCGCTTAGTGACAGACTTGATAAGGATGCGACTCATTTTGGTTGAAAAGCATGTCGTTGTCAACCGTCAACGACTTCTTTCTTGAATCAGAGTCCTATACCATTGTTTCGGAAGAATTCAGAAAATTTCTCTCATGAGTGCAAAAGAGCGTGGGAATATGACGACTGCATCGTGAATTGGAGATTCATGTTAGAAGAAAAAAAGAAGTTCTGCATTCATTTTTTTTCTTTCTTTTATCCGTAATAATAATAGTTGAATGTTTCTGATATGTTAAGCTACGACCTTGCATCAGTGGCTGGTCCAGACAAACTTCTGAAACTTCTAGTTTTAATAAGTGATGCAGAATGACTCATTATAAGCTTCGAAAAATGAATACTAATTGAACAACGAGGCAGTGATTGTATAATGACATTGCATGGACGAGATATGCCTTCAGGTATCCAGAGTACCTGCAGGGCATTCACTTCACGCTGCCATATGGCTGAAAGAAGAAGAAAGTGCCAAACTTGCAACTAAAAAGTCAATCAAATTGGGCACATTGCGGTTAAAGGTTGTTACATCTATCACAACTTCACAGAATGGCATTACCTCCACTCATCTTTTTTTTCGTTTTAATGAACGTCGTTTCGGTCATAGTAGGTGAGATAGCATTTCTCACCACCTCGTATTAGTTTTACTAGCCAAGCCCCTAGCTTTTTTTTTTGAAAGTACGTTAAACTGGATAACAGGCCCGGTCCACATCCGATGTGGCCACTTCCCTTGTATGCGAAGTCAACGTGGCTATGTTTCTACAGGTGCTTTCGGAGGTACTGTGGAAGAACTCGCAAAACCCATCATAGCTATGTATCTGCGGGCACTTTCAGGGGCGCTGTGGAAGAAGCCCACAAAACCATTGTGGAGGAACGCTACGCCGCCCTTAAAAGAGTAGGAAACATTACTTGGCCTCCTCACCCGAAACCAAACCCTGAATCAAATGGGAGTTGGTTTTCTAGTTAAATTTGTAACTAAGTGAATCAAAACCATAAAAAATTATCAATTCTGCAATTATTAACTTTGCAAATTCTATTCAGAGTATCACATTCCCAGGGCCAGGTTGGTATGCACTGGCACTGGAGCTGGCATGATGCCAGCAACGTCTGGGTCTATGCTGCTGCTGTCGAGGTACAGTCCTTGTCGAAAAGATAGACGTATTCCGTGACTGCGGAAACGCGGTGGGACCCGAACGAGGGATGAGGAGAGAGCATGCTCCAAGTGAGAGGGTGCAGTAGGTCCCAACGCGATTGTGCGGCCGCGACGATACGAAACCGCACGCGCAATCCGTCTATCTTTTCGACAAGGACTGTAACTCGTGCGGACACGCCCTTCTTTGTCGCCTAGTGCTTGCCGTCTGCATGCATGCATACTATAGGTGGAATAGTTGTGGGAACGGGTCCGTAAAAGTGAAGATTGATGGGAAAAATGGTAGGTGAAGGTCACTCGGCGCCAGGTATCTACCGGGGGTGGGGGTATACATATATGTGCAGTGGACGTCAATGGCGGTGGCCCATCTGCGGCCTGGAGAAGGACGTCGCGCAATCGCGCCGCGCGCGCATAACCGATGTCTTCTGCTGTTGTTATGCTATTTTTAGCAGCTTTTCTATCGGTTCCAAAGATTTTCGACCGAATCGGGAAAAAAGCGTCCAGAATTAGCATTCCAGCGGCAGACGACACCGATCCCGGTGCGCGCGGCGTCCTTCTCGACGCCCGCGGACGGGCCACCGCCATTGACGTCCATTGTATGTACGCTAGAGACTTATGGAATCACGCTCATCCACGACAGAGGAACAAAAACACTGCAGCGCAATATTTAGAGCGGGCAGCAGAGGTGGAAGCCTAAGTAAAAAAGTCGTCCTGAGCATTCATGTATCTCACGATTTTAACAACATTATTTTCGGAAAGCTGCAAGAGTCTTGAGGAAGCGCGATTAAGTAGTGATGACGAAGTAACAGTACTACTGAAAAATTTTCGGATATTCGAGCAGAAACGAAAGCATGAATAAGGATCCACCGAAAAAAGGATGATTTTTTTTTGAAATTTCAACGCCTATTTTCAATCAGATCCGGAATCCCACCGCAGAAGCCTAATGTGTGGACGAGTGAGCACAACTTACTGTCTTTTTAAGAAAAGCGTACCCTTTGCATAGATTACGTGACAAGCTCAGAGTTGGGTGCCAAATTTTTCAAAAAATTCGGACACGCACAAGTATCAGGAAGAGCAAATCTTGCTCTATTTTCTAGGAGCCTCGTACCTGAGAAGGGTTCAATACTGCGTCCGACCCTACTTCTGCGTCTCCAAATTTTTTCGAAAACTTGACACCCAATTCTGAGATCTTTACGCAATCTATGCAGTAAGTACGATTTTCTTTAATGTTAACAAGCTGTACTCACTCGTTCACACATGACGCTTCTGATGTAGAATTCCGGATTCTCCTGAAAATAGACGTTGAATATTCAAAAAAAAAACTTTTTTTCTCGGCTCAATTCTCAATCATGCTTTCGCTTCTGCTCAAATCTCCAAATATTTTCCAGTACTAGTGTTTCTCTACTACCACTAGATAACCGTGCTTCCTCAAGACTTCTGCAGTTTTTCGATAATAATGTTGTCAAAATCCCAAAAGAATCTTTTCCACATTGAAGTCTTTATGGAAGCCTGCAATGACAACATTTACAACGTTTATATGTGATTTCTCTACAATTACTATGATAAATCAACTCCTTATCCCATAGCTGGGGATGCTTCGTCCCTCTCCCAACCCACCACCACCCGCACCAGAAGTGACGGTTCTTCCCAGGGTCGACCAAAAAGTGAAGGTTGGGTGAGAGAGACCAAATTTGTGAAGACGCATTCCTAAAGACCCAGCTAAAACCATAAGCTGATGTACACCAAACCTTCAGTTAGGCCATTGATTACGATACTACCTTCCTTATTTTTATTATTTTTGTTAAACACTCTGCAGAAACGTGCCTACTCACCGCCCTGGGTCCTAATGTGGTGAACAAAAATACGACGAACAATTTACGGGAACTTACTATCCCAGCAACTTTTCTATTTTGCATAAGCCTAGTTAAAAACGTACGACAGGCGTCGATGAGGTGGCGTTTGCCTCAAAAAGCACGTGGCGCAACCGCGCCGCTCGCGCTAGAATCCCTTCCGCGACAACAAACAATAAGGTTTTCCTGGTGGAATTTTTGGAATTTTGAAGAAGTTACCATCAAATATTGCGAAAAATTATTAAGGAAACCCTGACGCTACAACGCCGACTCCAGCACTAGCGACGCGGCCGCGTACTTTCCATGTCCGCGGAAAACACACCGCCATCGACGCTCACTCTATCTGCAAGGGCTCCTCAATGCGTGTTTTTGATACTTAGTGGAGAGCCCCCACATGCACATCCGATTGGGACAGGACTTGGAAGACCATCTAGAGCAGTGGCGGTGGTGATCAGCTGAGGATGATAGTTGACTATTTGTGCATATTGCCAGCTTCTCTCGCCACTCTCTTCAATTGATGCACAATTTCCCTTTTCCTTCCTCTCTCTGACATCTCTCCAACTACTGTCCAGGGTGAAATAGAGGCATTCACCTCGGAGTAAACATCGCGCGCGAGCTGAACCATTCCAATAGATCAAATTCTCAGTTGAAAGGCTACGTTTTTAGCTGCTCGCACGTAGCCTTTGTACTGGGTCCGCGATTGCACCGATGTTTACTCCGTGACAAATGCCACATACAGGAAGCTCCAAATGTCCGCAATCAAGAGGGACGTGGCCACGACGCGGCTTTAGGCAGAGACACAGGCGCTCGGCATGCTGCCACTGGTTGGCTGCAGAGTCAGAGAAGCCAGAGGCAGCATAGAGAGCGCCTGTGTCTGATCAAGAAGCCGCGCCGTGGCCACGCCCTCTTGACTGCGGACATTTGGAGCTTCCTGTACACTATAATCGGAGTTGCACGCGTATGCGTACGCCTTCCGGCTCATCCTCAACGTCCGGTCGCAGATGAAATTCAGCGGGCGTGTGGAGGCCTCAACACGTAGGCCAAAACAGTAACTCATTGGTGAGAATGACCAATTCACAAGGAGGAATAGTTTAGATAGAGATCAGATCCACGAAAGCCTGTATTACTAACCACACTTCCAGTTGAATGAAATCGAAGTAAAGTATAAAATGTGAATAACCGATAACAGCGTTGGTTCTTCATGAAAAAGCATCGAAATACTGAGTGCCTCACAATCTACATCTGGAAACATTGTGCGTTCCACTGTATGGCGCCTTTGCACGAAGTCAAAAAAGCAGTAAAACCTAATTACAGATCATCTACAATCCGAAACGAATGATCACATCAATACGGCAGTTACCAACTTCCCATCTGTAGCTATTGCGGTGATACCTCTTTTTCTTGATTGATCCAACAAATCAAGCAAATTCAGAGGAAAAAGAAATCTAGACTCGAAATTGGATGGTTGGTAGTATAGGGATCATGACGTCAGAACAACAAGCTCAACGCTCCATGTATACGCTCGAAGTTCGAACATTCTTAAGTAACAGCATGCTTGAAATTCCCCACTCGTAGTTAAACTGTGAGTCATGAAATACAATACATCATCTGCGTATCAGAAATGTAAGACGAACACCAAGAATGATGACGTACCCACGAAGACACTTCAATCATCCCCATAAATGCAATGTCCACGCTCAGGGTAAGTTTGGAGTGTTGAGTATCAGAAGAAGCTAGGGGCGCTGATGATTATAATGGAGTATGTATTACAACCCAAAACTGTGACAAATCCCTTTCTTGAGCCATCTGCACGATTTGGAGAAATCGCGCAGATGGCGCATCGATAGCTAGTAAATAGAGTTGTGCCGCGATGGAGCGATACTACCGATGCAACTCCACGCTGTTGTGCACGCAGCGCCTTGTATTCAACTTCAGTGATTTCTGTTGATGTTTCACTCTTCACTCAGCATTCTCTCGACGTCGATGACTTCTACAGTCCACCCGAAACGATAGAACGGATAAGGCCGGTGCGAAATCTAGAGGCAGCGCGGCTGCGGCGCGACCGGTTTGCTGTTTCGATCAGCTGTTTGTAAAAAAATAAAAACAATGAAGAAACTCATCGAATGGAAAGGTAATGGTAGGAAAGGTGTTGGACCGGTAGAAAGGAATGTAAATATTATATCAAAGAAAAAACAATCAAATGCAACGATAGCAGCTGATCGAGTAGACGTATGGTGTCAAGCCGACCGTGCCGCCTCTAGATTTCTCACCGGCCTTATCCGCCCCATTCGGATGGACTGTAGAAATCGTCGACGTCAAAAGAAACGAAAGGGAACGCGTAGTGAAAAGTAAAACAACAGTGGAAATAACTGAACTCGAAAATAAGGCGCGACTTGCACGACGTCGCGGAGTTGCATCGGTGGCATCGATTGATCCCAGAGCAACTCCGTGTACGAGCTATCGATCTGCCGGCTGCACGATTTCTTCAAAATGAAACGGTTCAAGAAGAGGATTTTTGCCAGTCTTGAGTTGTAATACATTCTGCATTGTAATCAGCGACGCTGCATCCTAACGTGGCAACTAGCCAGTCAATCGTAATGCGCTCTGGCGTTAAAATGCAAAGGATTGGACTACTGTAGCTGATCTACAGAGAACTCCAAACGGACGCAGTCAAGAGTCGGGACCGCGGCACGGCTCTCTTGGGGAGAGTCACGGGAACTCAGCATAGTGTGCGTCTGCGTCTCTGTCCATGAGAGCCGCGCCGCGATCGACACTTGTCTACGTACGTTTGGAGTTTCTTATATGTTGTGGATTCAAAAGTTATTCATGCTTGCGGCGCGTCAAAGTTTACGCGCCTAGACAAAACGAGCGGCGAAACTAGGAACAGTGCTGACCTGACAGGATTTGTCTTCTACCTCCTTCCTTTGCACTGTGTATCGGCGCGTAAACTTTGACGCGCCGCAAGCATGAATAACTTTTCAGCACGACTTTCACAGATCCGACGTCTCCATGCGGCTGCAAATCAAATGCGAAAATAATCTCGAAATAGTAAGACACATGTAAGTGAACTGGTAATTTATTGCTTGTTCCTTGGGATATCGTGCCATAAAGTCGGCAATAAATGACGAATTCAGAGATGAAACACTTCGCTGTGCAAGAACGACTAACAAGTAGTTAAAAACGCAATAGAAAGGAGTTGAACTTAATTGGAAGACAATGACTAGATACTCAGAACAGCTGATGCCGCCAGAGAATACCACTTTAGTGATGAAGAATTTTAAAAAAGTAGAAGAAAAAACAATCTTCGACTACGGTAAATAAACTATGTAGGCGTTCAAAAACACAGGCCTTAGGAAAGTTTTCAAATATATGACAACCCACGTCCCTGCTCTCTAAATGCACAGATTGTTGAACGCATCGGACTACTGGACTGGCTGCAATGTTTGCAATGTCCCAGCGTAAGTTATGTTAAGTATGTCGTTACAGATAACTATTCACCACGGGAACTTCTAACGTGTAACACCGCACTCATAGCATACCATAACTGTGTGCATCGATACGCCTGAGAAACAGTGAAATAAAAATATAATGATGTAGAACTAAGGTGTCCTCTTATTGATGCACCAACCACAGAAGGCCCAGACGTGAGTCATGGCGTGTCGTGTGTATTCACACAGAAACCTCGTCACGCGCACGATAATACGACAGGTGACAATTAGAGGGTGTGCTTTGTCCTCGCAAGTAGTAGGAGCCGTCCGGGGGCATCTGTTGCAAAGAATGTTTGTGATGCAGCTAATTCTGGATAGGGACCATCACTCACATGAAGTTTGTCGCCTAGCATGGTGGCGGGGTGTTTGGGCTATATATATATATATACATATATATATATATATATATATACATATATATATATATACATATATATATATACACATATATATATATATAATTAAACAAAGCGCCGTAAGGGGGCTAGAGCGGTTAGAGATACGGGGCGGCACTCATAGACACCGCAATCTTGAGGCGCAGACTGTGGGGCGAAATGGCCGATTTCCATGGACGCAGACACGTTCGTTTCGGGACTCGCAATTACGTCACTGCTGGCTCTCCCGCATGCACGAGTTAGCGGTTTCATCACCTTCGCTGGCGGTCTCGCCACATAGGAGTGAGGGAGTGTTTACGAGCTTTCAGGCTGCACAATGTACGCAGCAGGAAAACCAGCCTTCCACTGTTGCGACGCTTTGTGCACCTGCAGGGAGAAATGGGCCGGGGTTATGAGAGCCACAGCGTCTCGGAAACTTCGGTGAGGCTGGACCTACGCGGTCGCCTCGTCTGATGGATGCTATAGTCGCATCCCCTGCTGAATTCTCGCAGCGATTGTGTAGTCACGACATCCGTTCGTTTCGAGAAAGCTTCTGCATTAACAAAGAGTAAAAGCCTCTGTATATGAGGGCGTGTATCCAATCAACTATGTACGGATACAGGTCCAGCGATGAGAAAGGGCCCGCCGTGGCCCAATGGTGCAGCGGACGCCGAAACACGGGTCCACCGATGGAGAAAGGGCCCGCCGTGGCCCAGTGCTATAGGGAACGCCAGGATACGGGTCCACCGATGGAGAAAAGGCCCGCCAGGGCCCAATGGTGCGGTGGACGCCAGGATGCGGGTCCACCGATAAAGAAAGCCAGTGGTGTGGAGGACGCCAAAACACGGGTCCACCGATGGAGAAAAGGCCCCCCGTGGCCCAGTGGTGTGGGGGACGCCAGGATACGGGTCCACCGATGGAGAAAAGGCCCGCCGTGGCCCAGTGGTGTGGGGGACGCCAGGATATGGGTCCACCAATGGAGAAAAGGCCCGCTGTGGCCCAATGGTGCGGGGGACACCGAGATACAGGTCCACCGATGGAGAAACGGCCCACTGTGGGGAACGCCAGGATACGGGTCCACCGATGAAGAAAGGGCACGCTGTGACCCAGTTGTGTGAAGGACGTCAGAACGGGTCCACCGATAGAGAAAGGGCCCTCCGTGGCCCAGTGGTGTGGGGGACGCCAGGATACGGGTCCACCGATGGAGGAAGGACCCGTCGTAGCATAATGGTGTGGAGAACGTCAGGATACGGATTCACTTAAGTCTGATAGTGTTGCGAATGCCAGGATGCGAACCCGCCCCTGGAGAACGGATCCGGCTTGCCCTAACTGTGAGGAAGGCGCCAGAATACGGGCGCTCTGATGGGGAAGGGCCCGCTGCGGCAAAGTAGTCTGGAAGACACTCGGATACGATTTCGCCTTGTCCAATAGTGTGGGGAACGGCAGGATACAGTTCTGCCGATGGAGAACGCGTCTGCGTTAGCCCGGTAGTGAGTAATACGCACGAATACGCCATACCATGGAGAACGAACTTCTCATGCTCATACTCAACTCATAAGAAGGACTTCATGTTTGGGCCCATTGGAAGATTGGTTCTGCTTTTTTATCAATTTTCTAGAGATTTGGCAAGTGTGGATGTTTGCACATGTCCCAAGTGGCTGCCCCACCCCACTTTCTAGCGTCCCGAAGGGGCGCTAGTATATATATATATATATATATATATATATATATATATATACTCCCAAGTGGCTGCCCCACCCCACTTTCTAGCGTCCCGAAGGGGCGCTAGTGTATATATATATATACAGGGGTATCAAAAAGTTTCCGGCCTCCGCTTGGCTGTTCCATATTTCGGTACTGTTTTGAGAGCATCATGTAGGATAAAGCCTTTCATGTTAATCTGCAAAGTTTCTTAGAATTTCGTTGAACTTCCCAGACATAGGAACGCTTTATCCAAGCCAAGGCATGGTTGTCGTTCAAAAAATCTGTATCCAGCGAGAAGAAACCGACGGATTTTTGTTTTGTAAACGAAATTTATTGAACAGAATCTAAATCCGCCCCTGAATTCGAAACGAATAGGAAGTCCTCTAGCATTCTCAGATAAAATTTTGGAACTCAATATTTTCAGTGGAGTGACAGACGGTCAGAAACTGAGCGACCTCTGATCTACGAGCAGAGACAAGACGAAGGCAGATTGCTGCCGCTGTAGAAAAAATTTTTGAGCATCGCAGACAGACTTTAGGAGCAGAAAGTGTATAAGGATATAAGCTATTCAAAACTTCTTTTGGAAATTTTCTGGGCTACCATCTAACAATTTTAACTCTCGTAGAACATTGAGTCTCTAAAACCTTTTCGGCGTTCAACAAGAAAATTCCAGTTGAGTATTCAAAGAAGATTTTTGGGAGTTTTGTAGAAAGCGGAAAGGACATTCTGTAATGTCTTGACTGACAATAAGTGGCAAATTCATTGCCAAGATTTGAAGTCCCAAGCGCTGAGTACTGGGTGAGGACGGGCAGATCTCTGAGTGCAGTGCGATCGATCACGGAAGCGGGGGTGAAATCGTCTAGCCCAAAGTTTTCTGTAATAGAGAAAAGATCTAGTCACCTAACCACCTGTACGTAAATGTCATTGAAGTGGATTATTATAACGCTACTTCGTTCCTTCCCTTTCGGAAGCGCATCAAGAAAACTGACTGCAGAAATTCAACCACAGAATTCAGGCTATTCAATGAGTCATCCTTTTTCACAAAATTGCATTGCTTCATGACTATGCGAATGCATTTCGCTAATTCAGTCAGTTCCTATACGGGGTCTAGGGACTAGCTACTAGAATCCGTGAGAAATTCTGAAACGCCACTTCAGCGGAACAAAACAAATAGCGAAAAAGAGTCGACGTTCGGTGTTTAAATTCGGGTGATAAAAATTCCTATAAAATTGGGTAAGTCAAATAAAATGACAACATGAAGAGTGTTTTGGTCTTCCAGGGATGCATATTCATTGCCTTTAAAATTTCACTGCGGTAGCTAATCTGCAAGTGGTCCAGGCCGGAAACTTTTTGATACCCCTGTATATATATATATATATATATATATATATATATATCAGTGGCGGACGCAGAAAGTGGGCGGGAGGGGGGGCGTGGGAAGAAAAGTGGGGTCTCCGCCGTTTTGGGGACCCAGACGGAAAATAAAATTAATAATAATATTAATTATAATAATAAACAATAAATAAAAAATATATTAAAAATAATAATAAAAATAAACAATTAAAAATAAACTAACACAAGATTTTTATTTGTATTGTAAAGTAATTTCGAAAATTTGGCGACCCATTCTCGGGGGGCGCGCCCCCCCCCTGCGTCCGCCACTGATATATATATATGTGTGTATATATATATATATATATATATATATATATATATGAGTGTTACGGTGCTTCTGCTGACAGCTACACCGACTCACATAGAAGGATGTGGATGTCGCGCACTTCCACTACTTTTACTAAGTAACAACGATGAATTGCCACTTCGGAGCATTCATAATAAAACTGTCACCTAAACGGTTCATTCGAAAGAAAAAGGTACGAAAAATTTTAATGAATTTAAGGGAAGTAATACGCTTCTGAATCGGAACCAAATACGATGTCGTAGAATCCCCTGAAAAATTGTGCGGCGAGGCTATATCACGTGCTGAACACAAAGATTAGGTCTTCAACTGAATAAAAATGACGTCGTTTGACAAAATGGGCACCGACTCCGCGATCAGCATAACAAGTACCCTTCTATGGGGAGATTTTGGAGGGTTTTAAGAATTACAGTTCAAGAATTTCACCCCTCTGCGTGAGCCTTCCTGGCTGTCACTTAGCGGCTGCGCGCTGCGTGCGTACCCGCGGGCCACCTTCAGCCACGCCCCTTTTTTGGTTGAGCCCAAACGCGCGCCCTCCGTTTTTGATGACGAGACCTGTGTATAAGTGCATAGGCTTGTATTTCGTACATAGTGACCCCGTGTGCTTCTTATGCGCAAAGTGTCACCGCATTCCGTTAATGTAGCTATAAGGGTTCGAATAGAGTGTCTGCAAACAAATCTAATTACTCACTTCATTCAGTCTCAACCCCTGTCTGAAGGGCACTAATCTTTAGATTTCGAAAGAAAAAAAACTCAAACTAAACAGTTGCAATCAGCCTGTCGAGGAGTCAGATAATGCCAAAATTGAATAATCGAAATTTTTGCCACGAAACTGCCTGCTAAGGAAATGTCCATCTCATTCTCGCGTTTCAGCTATTAGCAGATTTTGGAATAGCTCAACAAGCTGAATCCAGCTGTGCATACAGGGAACTCCAAACGGACGCAGACAAGGGTCGGGACCGCGGCCCTGCTCTCCTGGGCAGAGACATGGGCGCTTTGCATGCTGAGCGTCTGCGTCTCTGCCCAAGAGAGCCATGCCGCGGTCGCGACCCTTGTCTGCGTACGTTTGGAGTTTCCTGTACATGATGTGTATCGAGACAGCTTTTGCACCAGTTTTCTTGATAGAACCTCGAGCGATTCGCTGGAACAAACTGACGTGGACAGCAGTATATTCCTCTTGGTCTTATCAATCGAATAGGATGAAATACATGGAACTTCAAACAGCCAAGTGAACGGTCCACTGCCACTGGGGGGCGTGACAAACTCTGTCTGGCACTCTTCTGCTAATGATGCTTTGAGGACGCCCTCTCATATTCTCTGCCCAAGATTGGGGACTCAATCAACATTCTATATCTATGGAATGGACTAACTCGTCTTCGCTTTTCTAATTACTTCGTTGTGAAACCATGTCGAGGAAGACTTGGTAACTTCAGTTTACACGTGCCAGTAATCGTAAAAACTGAAAGACAGTTACGCTCATATTTCATAAGAGTAAGTAATATTGCAAAACTGCTTCCGCTTGATCTTTTTAAAGGGAAATATTCTGTTAAAAAATTTTGACGAATAAGGAACTAAGATTATTATTGCAGAAGAATGATGAACGCTTCTTATCTTGGAATTTAGCAACAGATACATCCCACATTCTACGAAGGAGATGCGCACATCATTTCATGAAATGCTTATGTTCTTTGATCTGCAGTTCATACCTATGTTAAAGTGTTCTTCGGCCACAGAGAGGCCTTCGCAGATTCGGCTCTCTGACTATCTTACTCACTTACTATACGGCAGAACGTGAGACAAGGTGATGGTGCTGTGAGGAACCTACAGATGCGGTGCCTACGATCGTGTCTCAGTTGGACCCACCCACATAATGTTCAGGTTTAAGAGACGATTCGGGCACAGCAACAACCCTCTGTCTGTGGGAGCAGCTGTGGTTTGATAGACGCAATTGACTCACGCTTTCTGCTCTTCTGATCTACTGTCTTTTTACCTATTCGAGCCTGTCGAAATTTCTCTGGGGTTCTTTTCTCTCTTTACCTTCTGTATGAAGGGTCACATTGTGAATTACCACGATGAATAAATAAATAAATAAATAAATATCGGTCGAGTGTGCAAATCTGCAGTTAGCTCTCATGAACTCAAAGAAGGAGAAACCGAAGTCATGGAACCGTCTGGTGCTTTGACTCACACCTGCTCCATTTTTCCATTAAACCAGATCAACTTGAGCAACGGATTTGGAGCCGTGGACCGGTGTTCCCTCCAGCTCGGGTTCGATCGCCCCTTTATCTCGGATCCAATCTCCATTTTACCAGTGGCCCAGTCGAACTCAAGGAAAAATTCCGACCAACGGACCCGTGTGCCCCTATACCTGAGCGCAACTTTACTACAGGCCCAGTCGAACTTAAGGGAAAATTCCGATCAACGGACCCGTGTGCCCCCATACCTGAGGCCAGTGCCACTTAACCACTGGCCCAGTCGAACCCAAGAAAAAACCCGATCACTGGGCCCGCCACTTTGCCACTGGCCTAGCCGAACCAAAGGGAAAATTCCGACCAACGGATCCGTGTGCCCCTATACCTGAGACCAGTGCCACTTTACTGCAGGCCCAGTCGAACTCAAGAGAGAATCCCGACCAACAGACCAGTGTGCCCCTATACCTGAGACCAGTGCCACTTAACCGCTGGCTCAGTCGAACCCTCGAAAAAAAAAGTGGCCCTGTAGGTCACTTTAGTGTGCTACTTTCTAGAACAGTGACAATATTGGCAGTGCGTATCCAACTGACTGTGTAAAATTCATTCTCTGGATATATACAGGGAACTCCAAACGGACGTAGACAAAGGTCGGGACCGCGGCGGTCCCGACTCTTGGATACGTCCGTTTAGAGTTTTCTGTACGTATCGCACACATATAGTGAATTGCTTTTTACTTAAATATTCCCTCAAACGAAACCTATCCAAACGAGTTTCTACCGTTTTTCTTCCAAAATTTTCAGCGAAAACACCGAAAAAATCGATCCCCTGGGTCACCTTGCCTGCATTTGATATTTCTTCTATGTGTTATGTTACATCATGTCTTTATATCACGTGACTGCTGGTCTGGTAGCTGAACAATTGTGTAAAATATTCAAATCAAACGAAAGTGTGTTGGCAGATTTATTGTTCTTTTTAAAACTCAATATTAATTAGAAATGGTCACAAGAGCAGTGTAAGTAAGCACAAAACGCAAAGTAAGCACACGAAGCAGACTAGATACTGGATTAGTCTTTGCCGGAAGGAGTACAAATATATGAGTTTATGATACAAAAACATAACGTTGGAGTTTATGTCAGCTATAATAAGACCTCTAAGCAAGCGTGTGATGTTCAAGAAGTGAGGTTGTTCTATAAAGCAAGATTAGACATTGGTGGCAGATGAACAAAGATCTTCCCCACCATCATGTTCGTGTTCCTAAGATTCAAGTGATAGCAGGATGTCGATTGCCAATGACAGCAAATAGGTTTTTTTGAGAGAGACCAGAGCGTTACCCACCTCTGGAAACATACCGGAGTGTGGCGAGCTCTGCCCTGACATGATCCACTTAATAAATTCTTCATTGTTTTGGTCTTCAAATTGTTCAAGTTTGATAAGAGAATATGAGTTGCTAATGGCAGAAACGTATTTTTCCTTTCTCCACATACCTGGAACTGTTTCGAAAGATCTTTTCAGACTTCTCTTCAACAACGGCGCTTGCGCAGCCACTTTCCACCGCCCCCAAGGCATCTTCTCTCGTCTCGTCAGCTGCATCAGCATCAGCTTTCTGGAACCATTAATTATCTAACTGCGCAATTTAGTTGTCGTAATAGTTTGATTCATAGGATGATGAACCCCTTCGAACAGTCTTAAATTGAACAATTTTTCTTGCTCAAGTATACTTCTGTCCCTGAGCCTCATTCGTATTCAGTTCTTATTTGGGTTTGTTTCAGGCTCTTGTAGATGCGTTTATTTCCGGGAAGCTTTCGGCGATTAACGCCTTCATCAGACCTTAACACCAAGGAATATTACAACGTCATCAATTGCTTTACAATATTCAGATAAGCAAATCTACCGTGTGGCAAGAGGACAATTGTGACTCTGACAACCGACACAAAGATGCTAATCTGTATAACATGATTTTATTGACAAGAGACGGTACTTGTTACTTCTCTGATAACGGTGGAGGACGAACGCAGACCAAACGGCGTATTGGTTCGGGTAGAAACCCTAACAGCAATGGTTGCCAGTTGCTGCCATCCTCCCCTCGATCGCTGCTCAATCTGTCGGCCCTTTAGCAGCAATTGTTGGGGGACGGCAGCAATCAAGGGGAGAATGGCAGCAACTGGCAACCGTTGCTGCTAGGGTTTTTAACCGAACCATTACGCCGTTCGGGCTGCCTTCGTGCTGCACAGTTATCAGAGTTATGACAAAGAAGGACTTCACCCCCTGCTTGTTGGTGACAGAATGAAGAGAGGAGGGTTGGGTCAGAGAACGGAAAGAATGTCAAGGGTTCGGATTACGTAATCAGACGCATTATCTCCCTTAACTCATCATTGGTGTTGATTTCTGGCCCATGCCTTCTTACTTCCCTGGCTTCCATTATTTTCCTCTACAACGTCTTTGTCAAATGACGATGGAGGACGCGGACCGTGAAGACTGGAGGTTGTTCTCTTGTGTGTCTCAGGATCCGGTGTCTTGAGAAACTTTCTTTTGGGTACGAAGCAGGGTTCATCAGTGCCCGTCTGTGTTCGTGCAGTCTTTTTCGCAATGGTCGGATCGTTTCCCCAACATACTTTTCGCCGCATCCAGTACATGTCAATAGATATACTGTGCCTCGGAGCTTACATATCTTCTCTCCAGAACAATAGCGACAATCAGGTCCAGGGCATCGATTCTCGTAGATCCTAGTGGATGTGAGCAGGTCTTTCAACGTGGGAGGTGCGCGGAATACAAGCCTTAATGGTAGTCCGGGATCCTTTGCAGCATGACTCAGTTTTCGGGATGCATCATCTCCCACATATGGGAGAACAATAAGAAAAATAAGCTATGCACGACAACTGACGTGACGGTAGAAAACAGCGTCGTTCGCATGCTCGAAGAAAACGGGTACCGTGCGGATCCTCCGAAAACATGGCTCCCTTACTCAACCAGAGATGGTGTGGCACTTGTTCTCCCATATGTGGGAGATGGTGCATCCCGAAAACTGAGTCATGCTGCAAAGGATTCCGGACTACCCATAAGGCTTGTATTCCGCGCACCTCCCACGTTAAAAGATCTGCTCACATCCACTAGGATCTACGAGAATCGATGCCCTGGACCTGATTGTCGCTATTGTTCTGGAGAGAAGATATGTGAGCTCCGAGGCACAGTATATCTATTGACATGCACTGGATGCGGCGAAAAGTAAGTTGGGGAAACGATCCGACCATTGCGAAAAAGACTGCATGAACACAGACGGGCACAGATGAACCTTGCTTCGTACCCAAAAGAAAGTTTCTCAAGACACCGGACCCTGAGACACACAAGAGAATAACCTCCAGTCTTCACGGTCCGCGTCCTATATCGTCATTTGACAAAGACATTGGAGAGGAAAACAATGGAAGCCAGGGAAATAAGAAGGCATGGGCCAGAAATCAACACCAAAGATGAGTTAAGGGAGATACTGCGTCTGATTACGTAACCCAAACCCTTGACATTCCTTCCACTCTCTGACCCAACCCTCCTCTCCTCATTCTGTCACCAACAACCAGGGGGTGAGGTCCTTTTTTGTCATAAGTACCGTCTTTTGTCAATAAGATCATGTTATATAGATTGGCATCTCTTCTACGTGCGATTGCCAGTGGCAGATCACACGACACTGAAAGCCTGTGGCAGACAGTGATTTCACAAGTAAATGGGGAATCTCTTCCGAACTTTACAAACCGAATGCCAGTGGGAGAATGTGAAAAAAAAACTTCTACGTGCGATCAACTTTAACTTCTACGTGCGATTGCTAGTGGCAGACAGTGGTTGAAAAAGAGTGGCAATAATTAACTGACACAGGACAAAAGGAAATGAAAAGAGAAAAAATACAATGTATGAAAACATGTGAAAGCATAAAGAGGAACTCGCAAACAAAGTTGGAAAGAAGATTTGAAGCTCTCGAAGTAAGCGAGTAATGCGATCCCTGTAAGTAACTCTGATAAAAATCAACAGAAAAAAAACTCAAATTCCCGAAGTATGTTTCGTAGGTTCGAAATGTGTTCAAATAGAGGTAAGTCTTAAAGGACCCGCTGCAACGAATTTTAGCACTCTCAAAACAAAAACTTCAACATTTTATTGGTGGCTAAACGGGTAACATAAAAAGAGCAGAAACTACACGAAAAAAGTAACTGAGATGAGACAAATTAAAGTGACGACAGCAAACTACTTCTCAATGAACTTCTGCAACATAGCCAGCAAGGCCGTGGCTGTCTCTTTGTTGAACTCCACTAAATTTAATAAACAATGATTTAATGCAACACCATTCTTATGAAACACAAGATTTCACCCACAACAGCTGGTAGCTGCCCCAAGCAATGAAATTCAAAAGAAAACGTTACAAAATAAAATATACATTGACAAAATATAAATAATATGTATATAAAATAATGGAATATATAAAACCGAGATCTAAGAAAAACTTAGAAGGAGCATTAGCTGGTCCTCCTCCAGGGATCGCAGCCTCCGAGCCGCCTGCATAATTTTTGAGCATTCATTTTGTATATCTAATATAAAACCGAAGTAATATTTCTAAACTTACCACTTCCCTGAGCAGAGCTCTGTGCAGAAGTGCAAGGATAATCTAAATGACCTAAAATGGAAATACTATAATGCAAAGTCGAAGCAATGTTTCAAAACTTACTACTTTCTTCAACGTGGCGCTCTGAAGAACTGCCAGTATCTTGGACGCGGCCTGAAGTGGAAATACTGTGAAACCAAAATAATGTTTTAAAACCAACCAGTTTCTTCGACGTGGCGTCCTGCAGAACTGACTGAATCACCAACACTCCCTGAAGTGGAAATACGGTGGTACCATGCAAAACCAAAATAATACATTAAAACCTGCTTTGACCCTGTTCATAGCCCAGTACAGAGGAATGTATGCTACCAAAAATGTGCTTCAGCTTGCAAAAGGAATTGAATAGAAACGTACTTTGGGGCATGTTCCCTGGACCGGTAGACTTTCCAGAAACCGATCCTTGCTTCCTCGGTCCATACATGCCGATAGGTTGAAATGGAAACTTTCCGTATTCAACAGAGAACAGATGGCACAAAACATGGACGCGGCTGATTACGTGGCTTGCGCTGTAGAGCATTAATATAATATCGAAGGAAAAATTCCCGACCAAGACCTGTATATACATATGTCATGCTTAAGATCATGCATGAAAAATTTAGTAAGCTGAAACCCAATCTGAATTATAGAACACTGACAATGCTTTCACAAAGTTATATGAACTTACTCTACACTTTCCAGCTTCTCCTTGAAGCGAGCGAGGAATGCATCCCTTTTATAGACATAAGTAAAGAACAAGTCGATTCCCGAGTTTTTGTGAGTGAAGAATGCATTCGATAAAAAATACTCCGTCTCCAAATCCAATGCTTTGAAAAATCCTGCCGTCGTAGATAATGGATCTTAACAGGGATCAAAACATTCATCCAGCATTTACAATAAAACAAATCTGTGGTTCTTTCCTCAAACCATATCCGTATATCAGTGGCGGACGCAGAAAGTGGGCGGGAGGGGGGGCGTGGGAAGAAAAGTGGGGTCTCCGCCGTTTTGGGGACCCAGACGGAAAATAAAATTAATAATAATATTAATTATAATAATAAACAATAAATAAAAAATATATTAAAAATAATAATAAAAATAAACAATTAAAAATAAACTAACACAAGATTTCTATTTGTATTGTAAAGTAATTTCGAAAATTTGGCGACCCATTCTCGGGGGGGGGGGGCGCGCCCCCCCCCCCCCCCCCCCCCCCCCCCCTGCGTCCGCCACTGCCGTATATGGTCGCGTGGATTTGATAATATTTACACACACACACACACAGGTCTGGACATAAACTCGACTTTGCCTTTCCGCGGAGTCTGAACGTTCCTCTGCAACATTTTCGGCTACTTTTCTCTTTCTTGTCTAAAAAACATTAGGTAAAGATTATACGCATGTATTTGCACACAATTCAAGGATATGAAAAGAACACCTCATTCATGATCGGCTGATTTGCGGACATACTACTGACAATCTTAACTGAATTGTTATTTTAATCAGTTACCCATTTTTCCAATGAAATACCTTGAATTAGGGCAATATATTCCTTAAGAGGACCGACTGAACGGGTATTTCATTTCACATTAGAGACACACTGAGGGGATAGTCTTCTTATTCAAGTAAAAAAATTACAGACATTGTAAACCTGAGTTTAAATGATGCCTGAGGATAAATACGAAATGAGGTATAGATTAAAAACTATCGAGATTAAATGGCAAAGTTGCAAAATTATAGCAGAAATAACTACGGACCTCTGTCCGATGATGCATGAAAACAAAACAAAAGTAAGAGTACCGAAAAGAATGGGCTTCTACCTATTCTTACACACGAACGTACACGAGTTACAGAAGAGGATTAGAAATGTGACAGAGTAGCAGCATATGTGTAATAGGGAACAAAAAAAACGAATAAAATAAAACTGCTGATAAAAATGGAAAGTTATTAAGGGAGACAGCGCTGGTCAAAATTCTTCGCCTACCTCACAGACATTTTTGAAGGAAGAAACAATGGACTTCTGGCCAATAATACATTAATGAAGCCTCATTCGCCAGTTTTAGCCTACACTTTCACTGAGCTAGATTTAATTCTCGTGCCGAATATAAAGTGAATTTGGGGATTGGGTAGGGCTCCCTATTGTGTGCTCCAATGTACAAAATTTCGGTTGTAATATTTTCATCTCCGAAATGGATGAATGATAGAATCTGTGCTGCAGAGACCTTCCAGGAAACCTAAATCAAAAATGCACACTGGCAATGATGTAGAACTTCGCGAAAAACATGCTTCTTTATGCTTTCCCACAACTTCACCATCGGCGTATTAAAGATGATTATCTTTGCTGTAAGTGTAATCTGCAACCTCCTCGTCAAGCATGCAACCCCAATAAAGGTCAGCCAACTCTTAAAAACAGCTCTGAATAATTGATACTATCTATTATTATCAAAGTTATTCATCCAAATAATTGTAGGCCTAAAATTAAGACGCGCACGGGAGCATTAATACAGAAATCTTCGGAGAATTTTTTCTTTACAGGCCGTGCATCTTCTTATCCAGATACTCTTTCAGGGCTTCCGCCTGTTCTCGGCTCAGGCCGTGCATCTTCTTATCCAGATACTCTTTCAGGGCTTCCGCCTGTTCTCGGCTCAGTCCCTCTACCAAATCGCCTGTGAATCAAAAAAAAACCTTCAACTTCGCAAGCAACCATTATCTAGGATGAAGTCAATGAATAAGCACTGAAACTTGCACAAAGGTCCAGATTCAGCATGATGCCTTTGCCCAATTCCTGATGGTCCCAGCTGGTACTGAGCTAAACACACAAAATTTGAATATCAAGCTACTCATACCGAAAAGTTGAAAGGTTTTCCAGTTTTCCAGTTTCTCCAGATTCCTCCACCTCCATCTTCACATTCTGCACTGGAAACAGAACAAAACTTCCTCCAGGTTAACTCGCGCACTAACAAACATACATTGTGACGGTTGAGGAGGCGGAATGGAGGGCGACATAGGAAGGCCCCACCTCCTCTGTCACCTCAGTGGTCTTTGCAACAACAAAAACTCTAGATTTTCATACTGCTACCCATGCACCCGATACATATGAAAAACGCTGAAGATGCTGCTCACCAGCGCCACCTTCCTAAAGTCCGCTCTGCGACTGCTCAGCTGCCGTATTCGGAAAAGGGAATGGAAGACTTAGCATTCCTGAAAAATAGTTACATTTGACGAATCTGTACAAAAGCTTGCTTCAGCACCAAACTCCCATAGAACTAAACGTCAAGGAAAAAGGTATATAAAAAAAGAAATAAAGCGACCAGGTGCGGGAAGACCGCTCTGCAGACAGCTCTGCGACTGCTCAGTTGCCGTATTCGGAGGAGGGAATGGAAAACGTAGCATTCTTAGAAAATAGTTATATTTGACAAATCTGTACAAAAAG
>JBAJFG010000449.1:0-155269 GCA_037903475.1 Ancylostoma caninum | reverse complement strand
TATTCGAACTTTCGAATTTTTCGGAACCTCCGAATTTTCGAATATTCGAATTTTCGAATTTTTTGGGGCCACCGAATTTTCGAATATTCGAACTTTCGAATTTTTCGGAACCTCCGAATTTTCGAATATTCGAACTTTCGAATATTCGAACATTCGAATAAATATTCGAATTTTATTCGATTCGGTCAAAACTCTAGTACATATATCGGAATCCATGAGCGGAATATCGTGGATAGAAACTATATGCGGCCTTTGAGCTTAGTCTTTACCTGAAGATCTCGTTACTGCTGCTCATCCTACCACTACAAACAAGATGAGTAAATGTTTGGAACTCGACACATCTTGGATGTCCAGATGTACGGAACGCTCCGATAGCATCATTCTTTGGTTATCAAATGTGGTAACAATCCTGCATAAACTTATGTATTTTTTGAGCCGTGCAAATGGATTTTCAAGGTTTTTAAGCTTATTCGGAGTTAGGTCAAACGAAACAGGATTCACATTCTGGCTGAATTATTACGACAGCACAAAGCATTAGTTGTGGAATCTATAGTGCAGTGGTTTGTCTTCATAAGTTGAGGACACCGATCACTTCATGGTTGAAGGTTCGAAACCTCTCATGGTTGGACGGTTTCACTGAAGCCACATCATCTGAACACTACGGTTGTCAGTTGACTCGTAGCTTGTTCTTGATTGCAAATTGAACTGCTAGTTAACTGCGACCTTCGGTCAATTGTTTCGTCGTCATTTCAAGAGGATCGCTACCACGCCAGAGCTGAAGAAATTTTCAAACGAGTCATCCTTTGAATGGTCCCAGTGAAGCAGTTGCTCGAGCGACACGTTTCTCTAGAGCGTGAATCAATTATTCGGATACCAGCGTATTCGGGAATTTCAATGAATGCATTCGATTCTGTCACATTTATGCACCCCGCTACCAACGGCACCTCGCGTTGTTTCCAACATCGGCTTCCGTGGAACGTGAATGTTCAAGGCGTTAGACGACTATGGTGTTGTTATACAGTGATCCAATAAGAGGGACCTCTACGGTTTCAAGCCGTAGTGAAACGTAAGCATTCAGGAGCTTCAAGCCTACTCATATCAGAGAGTGAGGACAGCAGCAGACTCGAGTCTTCCATCTACTAGACAATGATGAGAATCACACAGCAACGAAATCAACTCCAGTGTACTGAGAATCAAATTACATAGCTGAGTTGATGTTGTTGCTACTCATGTCCCCTTTTACATGACCTCGACGGTAGTTTTCCGGTACCTACACATTGAGGATGAGCAGAGCTATCCCGAAGTTTCTTCTACTTCCGGATTTCGAGGTACGAACAATCACGTAGACCTATCCTGCTAAGGAAGTGTGTTGTGTGCAGTAGCTGAGTTGATGTTGTTGCTACTCATGTCCCCTTTTACATGACCTCGACGGTAGTTTTCCGGTACCTACACATTGAGGATGAGCAGAGCTATCCCGAAGTTTCTTCTACTTCCGGATTTCGAGGTACGAACAATCACGTAGACCTATCCTGCTAAGGAAGTGTGTTGTGTGCAGTTTTGCTTCGATTAATGCTCTCAGCATTAAACTACAGCCTCTCTAGAAAATCCTCGCCCCACGCTACACCGCCCGTCAACTGAGCCACGCCGCAGCACTTATGATAATGCATAGGTGATGCGGCGCGGCTGAGCAGATGGGCGGTGCAGCGTGAGACAAGGATATATTTGAGAAAAGCTGTAATGCAGTTACGTCAAAGGAGAAGCTCATGAACCTGCTCCCTCAAAAATTCAATTATTTAATCGAGGTTCTCCTTATGGGTATGTCTTCGTCATGTCATTCGGCACGAAGAGGCTTGAAGAGAGTGTCTCACCTCAGAATGGATCTTGAGGTTCAGACATCAGAGGAGTCTGCAGGCGACACTGGTCAGAGTGGTACACATACGTATGTATTTCTTTACAAAAGTGGTGAGGACACCGTTTTGAGCCAGTTGTTTTTGGAGAGCGCGACAGCTATCACAAGGTGTTGCGATGACAGCGAAAATATCGATCGCTGGCGCCTGAGGCGTTGGGGGAGAGGGTGCCACTCCTTGTGGTAGCTGTATCAATGAGCATCTCGAAGTCTCCAAGAGATGGTTTTCAGGCATTTTTTTTCAAGGGAATATTATACCATTTGGAGCAGAATCATATGCGGATTCTTTTGATGTTAGAATCTCGGAATCGTTCCTGCAGTGGGACAGTCTGGGGTATGCATACGGACTAATTTACGCTTCAGAGCATCTTTCTAGGAATTACCTTTTTTCCTTCTTCGTTCTTTGCTGGTCCTAATACCGCAACAGCACGAATGATATTGAAGTACTCTCGCAAAAAGTTCAGTGACTTGCTCAATATCTCCCTTGAACAGTTTCCCCAACCTTGACATTATACGCTTGAACACCCCTCTTCTGCACTTCTTTACTTTGGCAAACCATGCCTTTTGAGGTCTGGGCGAAATAATCCCCGAATGATTAAGAAGATGCTCCTCACGAAAATCTATCTGGCTTTTGTCGCAAATCTCTGTCTCAGACGAGCTGATAGCATCGAAGTCTACGTTGTTCACAGAAACAATGAAACCAGTCATTTCTAAAGTTGAGACTAAACGGACAATTAACATGCTGAGACGTAGGCGATCCGCTCGAGAACTGACACACGGTAGATCTGTTTCTTTGTTAGGATGCCACTGGACAAAATTCCACCGCTGATGATGTGGGTTCGCAAAGCCAATTGTGCAGTTGTGTTGCAATGGCGTGTTGCACTGGAATAACGCAGATCCCAGTGGTGATGTTAACTTACACGAACTTGCCCATTTGGAGCAGATTATCATCACAGCTTCCTGAGTCCCCTCTCCTGTGTTTGTAAGCCTTTTGATTCGGACATAGTTACGACTTTTTTGTTATGAGTTCCAATAATCACGGACTTTCTTTCTTTGCCGACATCATAAGCACTATGTATGTAGGTGGGTCTTTTGCGAGTTAGTGAGATGGCAAAATCGCTATCATTTTCTGGAGAAGTTCGAGTTTTATGCTACGGGACTGTATAAAGGTGTTCTACGCCATCTTAAAGATTTCTTGTTTTCTTGTGCTTGTGTCGCTCATGCAAGTACTTTTCCTCTTTTTTTTCCAGTCATTAATTTCATTTTTCTTGTATATTCAACTGCATGCTTCGATTATTTCGCCTTCACCGGGAGGGGGGGGGGAGGCTAAGTTATTGTACAACGTTAGCTGGTCTATTCCTCTGCGGTGTTCCAATATTTTTCGTACAAAAATCGTGTTTAATAGCTAAATCGTATTTAATAGTGTTGGATCTAGAGTATTTTTTGATACAAACCTGCCCAGGAAGATTGAGATACGGCCCAAAAAAAAATTGTGCAAACTTCTAGTGCATTTGCAGCTCTGTTCACCGAAGATTTTTCGGAAGCGAGTGTGGTGAAAGTTGCCTATCGTGCATGGAATAGCTATGGTTTTCCCCTCTTTTGTTTCTCAGAATTCGTTTTCGTGGAAAAGCGCAGACATCGCTGGAAAGGACAATTCATGCGCTTCAAGAATTATTCAAGCATAAATGCTCTTCTTGAAGATTTGATTGATTTTGTAGGGAAAATTCTCACAACAGTCCGCATTTTCAAAAAAGTGTGTTCAGGCCAACTGCTTCAAAGCGTAAGCCTCTTGCAGAGGATAATTCTAGCTCAAAAATGCTTTGAACCCTTCTCTATTCGAAAATGAAAAGAACAGGATAGAGCATGTGTTTCTGGCGGATAAATAATTGAGCAAACGTTGTACGATAACTTATGCACACCCCCCCCCCCCCACCCTGTATGGCTCACATAAGCGTTGCTTTCAAGGGAGTTTCCCTCTTTTTCAGTTTGAGAATGATCTCCCGTTGCTTCGAATCCACTCCGCTCCATACGAGTGAAAATAACTGATTGATATGACTAAGCTGCTTCCGAAAAGTGCTCTTCATCCCGTTATCTCTTTTTTTCGCGCTTCTCACATCATAATCAGACGCATTGTGATCTGTGCAATCAGAATTTCTATTGGTTCTCAACTTGGAATTCTTGCCAAATCCTTCTCTTCCCATTATTTTCAAATATTTAATTAACTCTAATTCTTTTCTGGTGTAATCATCAGGGGAGTCAGTATTTACCACGAATGTGTGGACATCCAGCGCATAGAATTCCTCCTAAGGATCCACAGCGCCTTACGCGTCACTCTGCGGATTCTCGGATAGGCACTTATAAAGTGTAAGAGCACTCCAGATTTCTAATCCGCCGTGTTACACGGCTCGTTTATGCTCTCACTGCTGTGGCGAATGCGTTCGTTTTGCCATTTTTTTTTTTTGGAGCAGAGTTGCTAAAGCGACTGGCTATATTGATTCCATACTTTTTGTAAAGCGATCGATGCTCGGATTTTTACCACTACAGCCATAATCAGATAATACACCTGAAGTTTGGACGAGGCCCTGTTGTATAGAAAAGTTTCCAGAAGTTGTCCCAGTGTAATCTCTTCCCGCTTGGTTCCTTCTGCAGAGGAAAACAAACAGTTCATTCTTAAAACAACTCCTATACGTTTTCCATGACATTCGATCTTTCCCTCCGCTATTGAGCTTGATGTTGAGATTTTTGAGCGCTTTCCTCAGTGAATAACACTTCTTTCCAAGCATTACATGTATCCGAATCATTTCTTTTCCAGCAATTTTTCGATCGTTTGGAGAAACGTCACGCATCACGATAGTTCCATCCTGAAGTTCTTGTCGTTGGGGAGTTGTTTCAGCGTTATTGGCTGTATTATTCACGGATTTTGAGCTTTCTATCGAAGGTAGGGTTCAAAATTGGGTTGGACCTTCCTAACATTTTGTAGTTGTTAGTTATGCAACAAGATGAAACAGTATAGGGCAATATACAGTGTGGTTCATAAGTTATTGTACTCCGTTTGTTGAAATATTTCTTTTGATTTGTAGTCAAAAGGTGGTGTGAATTCACAAGTATTTAGTCACACGATTTAGTTCAGCTGGAATCATGAGACCTGGGAAATAAGTCAGCAAACTTAAAGGCAGCCCACTATAATCTTCACCTTCGAACTTTTGAGAGTTTTCGAGCCTCAGGCATTGTCCCGACAATTCTGTGATGGAAGTGCTGTCGGAGACCCCACATTACATGAGATATCACAAGTGTAACATCAGTTCAACAGTTCGAACCCAGCCTGCTGGTACGAGTTGACCTGCTGCGCAGAAATAGCCGTGGAGCGATGTAGGAAGGAATCAGCTGTTTTCACCTACAATCACTCAGTTTTTCTTTGAAAAAATTTTGTTTCGCGCATCTTTCCCTACCATTCCTACACTCCTGTGGCTGCACCTGACTGTTTGCTTTCTAATCTTACTTTTCACCAGCTGTTTTCCATTTTCTCTTTTTATAAAATCCATTTCTTCCTATTTTGTGTATTTGTACTATTTCTTTTCCATCCTTTCTCACTTGTTTTCGTTTTTTCTTCACCAATAAGTTTGTGCAGCCCGCACTTCATTTTCTTCTGATTTCTCTCCTTTTCTGATTTGAATATGCTGCAAAACCACGAAAATATCCAAATCCGTTGAGGAAATACGTGGCGATCAAACCAGTGTTATCGAGTTTTTGCCCTACCCCAAGCCTGACAACTCGACCGTTTTGTTCAATCGCGGCAAATTCAGATTATCCGAAAATTGTTTTCCGGTGACTTTCAAGTAGAAGTGACCCTCATATTCGTGTTCTTCATGGTCGGAAACCCAAGATTATCTTGAAATCTTGGAGTTGAAAATTTTCATGGGTGCTGCCTTTAAGATAACTTATGGCCCTCCCTGCATACATAACTAGAGAATTAAAGGCAGCACTAATCGAAACCATCATATTTGTGATTTCGCCGGATTTTGGGGTTTTTGGAGATGTATTGCTCATATCCCATGATGCGTGAAACACCCGAGAAAGCCGAGAAAATGCGATGCTGCGGACGAGAATTCCAGCGGCGCCCTGCGTGCGCAAATGAGTCCCAGCACGGAGACAGGGAATCGGTAGCAACCCGCATGCGTTTAGATGCGTAAGCTGGCGCGTCGAGCCCTCCGAAGCACTGGCCGACCGGGCGTGCACTCGACGACAGTTCGCCGTTTTCTGCAGGTAAGTCGTTACTGTGTGTGTTCCTTGCAGATTCCTTGCAGATGATGTGTGCGACGTCTACTTTAGGGTTCGCAGCTCAGGTCCGAGTGGAGGATTTCCACTCGTGCTGCCTTTAAGGGCATCGAAAAGTACTCGAACATCCATTCAAACATTCAAATTTTGAGTTATTTGAACCGTTCGACCGATTTTACAAGCATGATTTTTAAATTATGCGGATGTATTAGGTGACCCAAAAGTCTGTGACTGGTGTTCAAGTGCAGAGAAAAGCGTTACATGTATATTAGGGTAATAAAGAAAAAAATGGGACATCGATTTATCAAAGGTACTGCCAGTAGAAATACAGAACAAGTTCCAAAATCGGCATGGGGAATCGTGATCCTAGCAGAAGTGCCTTGTTTAGACATCTGTTGGAGATGAAAGCAAAGGTTTCGAAACCATTCTGGTTCTAAGCCATGAGTTTTCTAGCAAGACGAATACCCGATATCTTCCTGAAAAATCGCTCAAAGACTGGCTGCGCGCTCACCCTGCCTACCTCGTCGTTAGCCCTATCATATTCTACAGGCGACTCAACGAAGTGATCATCGCGTTGCAGATACGCGCGCTAGCATATCTATTCCAACAGTTCAAACTCTCACTTGAAAGGCTACGTGCGAGCAGTTTTTAGTGGTTCGCCTCTGTATTGGGTCCGTAATTGCACGGATGATCACTCTTTTCTGAATGCCTTATATTGTCACATGTAGAGGGAACACTCATGAAATTTTTTGACTTCAAGACTTCAGCATATTTCGGAGGCATCGAGGGTGTTCAAGACTTTCTCAAAGACAAAAGAGCTCGCTCTGCGAGTCGGGAAGTAGAATTCTCTGGGGTATTCGTTGGCGCGTGGCAAGGCGCGACAAGTGGAACGCAACTTCCATAGCAAGATGCTTCCCGCGCGCGGGTCACTTCTCGCGCCGAGCCGCGCGGAAAATGTATGAAAGCCGCTACTGTTATAGAAGTTCATAATCAGGTTATGTTCATCAGGTGTGGTCGAGTAGCGCGAGCCATGGGATGAGATCCGATAGCAAAAATGGATAAGGTCGTCTTTTTCACCACGTGTATTTTCGCGAAACCAGTTTTTTTCTCTGAACTGCAGCCTCTCCAAAACATTAGCAAAGGAAGAACCACTGGAAAATTGGAAGACATCACGTGAAAATCAAAACACCAGAGAATTCCCTAACAGAGAAGGAATGAGAGAAAAATCGAAATTCTATCAGAAATTAGCTCTAACAGTAGTTAATCAGCTACTCAGACATTCGAGCGTTTGGAGCGCCCATGAACCCGGGTCGGGTGGCGGACACTACACGAGCCCTACGGGACTTGTCTGGCCAATTGAGGCCCGGTTGAAACTGTGGCCCAGTGTACCACTTGGCTATAGAAGATGCGTGGAATGCGGTCGGGTGCCAACGCGGTGCGGACGGGAAAGTTCGCTTCGCCACAGATGTCCGGCTCGTCGACCGCTGGTGCAGGGAGCACATACATGCCCGGCAAACTCATTTTTGAACTTTTTTTTGTAGTCACCATTCGCAATAGAACATGACACGCCTTAATCCTGCTATCCCCGTAGCAGGATCACAACAGGTCAAATGCAGGATAAGGCGCGACTAACAGCGGAATAAGCGCGCAAACTCCGCCCACTTTTGCGTTTGTCCCCCTCCCCCTCTTAGTAATGACAAGTTTCGTGACGCGAAAAATCACCGTGAAGAAATTGAGCGCAAGCATACGTAGTAATGTTAATACTGGTATTTCTAAGAGTAACTTCTACTGCGTCATCATGAGCTTTCGCAGTAACTTCTACTGCGAAAGCTCATGATGACTACGTAAATATGTAAGAGATTCTTGACGAGAGAGAAGTAGAGGGAGACAAATCGTTTGAAATGTTTTAATGACTGGAATAACATATTGAATAGTAGTGGGAGTTGCGACGTAATCTGTTTTGATTTCGCCAAAGCCTCTGATAAGGTTAGTCTTCCAAAAATAAATACAAAAAATTGACAAACTTGGATTCCACCAAAAGATTAGAAACTGAATCTTGCAGTGTCTTAATGGGCGAAGTTTTCAAGTCAAGGTAAGGTCGGCATTCCTTTCGGTTGAAAAATTGTGTATCGGTGAGGCACAAGTTGGTGTTCTATAGCCGCTGTTGCTTGATATATAACAGCTGATATCCCTGAAGTAATGGACAAACTTGGGGTCAAATATAAACAGTTTGCAGACAGAGATCCACCACGGAATTCTATGCGCGGAAAATACGGCTGCCATACAGATGGCAATAAGTGAATTACGTAATTCGAAGGTCAAAAAATTGGCTGCCTCTACTATCTGCCAAAAAAAGTTACACCGAAGATTCAGAGACCCAGATATCACTTGCAAGAACTTTGTACTGGGAAATTGACCCTTAGAACAAGTAAGCCTTCTTATTATGACATTACCAACTTCAGCATCAGAAATCCTCGTCTTGGCCTAGCAACCCTTGAATCCAGGCGCTCTATGTTGGACATTTGCGTGACACATAAACTGCTTACAATGAAACGCATTAATTTTTCTGTTTTTTTTTTAGCGTAACGACCTTAATAACAAGGGTTGAACCTTTCCAAGACCTCACTTCCTACAGTTTTACAGTCAGGATAGGTCTGCATAAGGAGAATCCCACCAAGAGCTCCAGTGCTTCTTTCAAAAGTGCTGTTAAGTCTATGGTATTTGTAGCACAAATCGATTTGATTACTATATTTTTTCATCTTACTGGTAACTGCTCAGTTTGAACTTGTAATATGTCCGAGCTGTATATTCATGGCGCTATAAAATGACGTAATTAAACCACCTTTCTATTGAGTGTAGTCTATTATCATCGCATGGGAAAATCTATGACAACTAGATCTAGGTTATTAAAAGTAGTTTTCAGTGATTTACGATAGTACCACTCGGTCGTACCCTGCAGTTGTCTTCTCATTGGACTGTTTACCTACGCCTACCCATGTGATTCTGCAAGACTTTCCTTGAACAGTTCTTGAGTCAGACTGGATTTCACTGAAGTGTTATATATTGCATCACTAGAATTGTTACAGGAGCAAATGGGTGCAGATCAGGAGCGAATGAAAATAGATAAGGCGCGAATGAGGGGCACCTTATTGGAGCTCTACTGTTGAGAAGCCAATCATTTCTCGAACACATCAGTTCTACTTTTATGTTCTGAGCTGCCATTTGTGATACATCCAGTTAGCCTCCGGAAACAGGCTCGCTGGAAACAGCAAACGTGGTGCGGGCATCCTGAACGCTGCGTACCCCTCAGGGAAGCGGGCTGTATCCTCCTTTTGGTATTCCTGTTTTTCGAGTTTTAGCCTCCACTCCCAGTCTAGCATGGTTCTCAAGAATGTCATGTGTCATCTATTGGAATCTTTATACATAAACAGGGTCAAGCGTCCAATGGGAATTTCCCATGAGGGGGTCGTGTGGGAGGTGGGTGGGAATGGTGGGGGGTCGTATAGGAGAGGTGTGGAAGCGGTACGTAGAGGGATGAATTGACCATTGAATGTAAATCCATGTTTGTTTTATGACATGACAAATGACGTTCCGCCCTTGCCAGCAAGAACGATCACGTCATTACAAGTTAAAGCAGGACTGGTTGGCAGTATACTTTCACAATTTTTTGAAAATTTCGAATATTCGAATAATCGAATATATTCGAAAATTGACTTTTTCGAATATTCGAATTCCGAATATATTCGAAAAACGGAAAATTCAAATATTCGAATTTTCGAATACATTCGGAAATCGGGTTTTTCGAATATTCGAATTTCGAATAATTATTCGAATAAATCATTCGAATGAGGGGCCTAGATTGAAATGTTAGATAGAATGAAGACTCTAGTAATCCGTAACACCTTTTGCTGCCACCTTCAAATTTATTGTCGCAAAAAACCGGCAAGAGACCATCATGCAATCCAAACAAATCAACTCAAGAACCAAAATTTCAAGTGACTTCAACTAATCCAAGCAAATGAATCCAGAAGACGAATCATGAATTAAATTATGAAAAAAAATTGAGTATCAAGAAAAGCAAAAGCAAAGTATTGGGTGTTGCTATAAGTCTTTGCGCTATTTTTTCAGCTGCAGTTCTCACCGCTCAGAGTGAGCGTCGATGGCGGTGCGTTTTGGCGCACTCGGAAAGCACGCGGCCCAGTTTTCTTGATAGTTAACATCAGATGTGATTGAAGAACTACCATGAGTACTCTGATTTGCCACTATAGCGGCGACTCCAGCGCGGGCGACGCGGCTGCGCGACATGCCATATCCGCGAAAAACGCACTGCCATCGACGCTCACTGTTTTTTTTTTCACCTTTTGGCTATGAGACCTAACGATTCGAAGGCGCTAATCTAGCTCTACAAGAATGTTACAACCGATTCTTCTTAAACAATTTGCTTGAGGTTCGGCACTACGAGGTTGAGCGTTGAGTGCATGAAAAACAGCTTCATCGACACTGCTTCTCCTAGCATTCAGTAAAAAAGTTCAAAAGAGCACCAAAACTCCTCAAACTACTTATGCGAGTTGTGTTTGAAACAGTCACTCATCGGCTGCCTCATAACAAAGGACATATTTTTCTCCACATTTGTCTCAGAGATGCCATCACGATCAGCCAAATTTCTTCCATGAAGGCGTGGGGATAACTTGAGAGGAATTGCATGGTCTAGACGGGCACCGCACTCCTCAGAGGTACTATTCAAATGGAGTATTTCAGCCGTACACTCAAAAAATCCATTCTGATCGGCTCAAAAATCCTACTCGTTGGTAACCTCTGGTGCCACTCGGCCAACATCATCAAAGCTGCACTCCAAGAACTTGGCTCATAGTGTTCTTTCACGTTTAAATTCCAGCGAACCTACGCGTTGGCGCAGCATCGCATGCTTTCCGTTCCCATTAAATTTAGAGAGAAAATGATGCCTTTTTTTCAACTTGGCATTTTCCTTCCTAAGCGTGAAAACTTGGCAAGTTAACATTTTTCGAAGACCTCATGATGACAGAATTGCAGAAAAAAGAAAAGCGCTTTCGTAAGATTGTAAGCACTTTGTGAAAGAATGGTAATGGTACGGGAAAAAAACTGCGACCGGAAGAAAGCGCAAGGACTTATGTCAACATCCAATAATCCTCTCCAAACTCTTCATTGAGAGCGTAATGGACGACTAAAAGGTGTTGCAAGTTGTTTGCCCGAAAGGAAATCGCTGTTAGACTACTCTGTACACTAGGACGCCTTCTTCCGATACAAAACTAAGCCAGCACAAGGCAAACGTCTCCGATCCATTTTGTGTGATTAGAATATCGAATATTCGGGTGACGCATTCGAATAATGGGGGTTTCGAATATTCGAATTATCGAATGTATTCGGAAGTTGACTTTTTCGAATATTCGAAATTCGAATATATTCGAAAAACGAAAATTCCGGTTATTCGAATTTTCGAATGGTTCGATTCGAATAATTTATTCGAATAACCGAATAAATATTCGATTCGGTTGCAAGTATAGTTGGCAGGGTATGAGACAAATCGGCTTCAGCGCACCACAGGTTCCCGGCGTCTTCACTAGATTTTTGCACTGTCGGAATCACTTCAGAAACAAATGTGGAGTAGAGAGGGTCGAAATGTTAAAAAAAATAGAGTGTGGGTAGCGAGATCAATCGATTGCCCATGCGAGGATTCGCCTGCAGGGCCAGTCAGGACGTGGAAAAGTGGGGTGACTTAGACCTCGTGCTGAAGTACTCTGACTGGAAATCAGCAAACGCCTTTCTACATGTCCATAGAGGACGATCAGATCTATCCTTTGCCAGAGTTTCAATTATCTAGAACTTCATATGCTTTTGGGAGCTGGATGGGAAATTTTCCAAATTTTCGGGTCTCCGAGGGGAAATTTCCCATCCAACTCACGCAAGCAGGAACTGGGGTACGATAATAGGGATGAAGAATCAATGCTTGGAGTTCTATTACGTGAAGGTAGTGAAAGTTCGGTAAAAGGCAAACTCTCTTCATGTGAGTTGAAGAAGTAAAAATCTCGCAATTTGAGCAGATGGTGAAAATGGAGTAAATCTGTTTGGGAAATCACTGAGAAGCAATTTGCTGATATCACGGAAACTTTTCTTCTATGAGTGTTAGTTGAGGAAATTTCCCAATTGATTACAGAATCTGGCTCCACGATGTTCGCTAGTTTTCCCGCAGCTTAGATGGGAAATCGATGGGAAATTCGCCAATTTTCCCATCAATTTCCCAACGAGCTCCCAAAAAAATGTAAAGGTCTAGAAAGTTGAAACTCTGATAAAAGATAGAGCTGATAGTCTTCTATCAACACATAGAAAAGCATCCGCTGATTTCAAGTCAGAGAACCTCAGTACGAGGTCTCAGTAACCCTAGTTTCCCACAAACTGGCGTCACCTGTAGGCGAACTCTCGCATGTGTAATCGATCGACTTCGCTACCCTCACTTCATTTTCAAATGTTTAAATCTTCTCTACTCCACACTAGATCCTGAAGCGGTTCCAACCCGTGCAAAAACTTCTTTAAGGCGCTGCGAATCGAACCCGTGGGCGCGCAAACAACGTTGAAACCGATTCCTCGCATGCGCTGCCAACCAGTCCTGTTTTGACACGTAATGACATGATCGTTCCTGCTGGAACTCTGGTCCGATCGGATAAGAAAGGATGCATATCGACTTCAAAGTTGTTTTAGTTCCAATTTTGGGTTTTTAAAGTGTTTCTTTTGTGTCTTCTTCCTTGAAACTGTTCAGTGTACAGAGAAAACATGTGGGAGCAGAGAGAGGAGGGGGGGGGGTTGGACGAGGGAATGGGGGGGGGTCGTATTGAGGGTCGTTTTTTCCTATCGTCATGCTTTACCCTGTAAAAAAAGTGAAGTCTGTGTGTTCATGTACTATTTTGGTGTTTTTTTTTGTGTTTGTATGTATGTAAGTTCCGAATAGAAATCGATCAACTTATCTAGACCAAATTTTGCGTGTAGACCCGCAAGGGGCCGGTGGAGGTTATAGGCTACTTTCCACCCGAGACTATCGATGCTATTTTTGCTCCTGATATCGCGAAGACTTTCCACTGGGTTCTTGAATATGCTGGACATGAATGTGGCAACCATTCTGAACGACAGTACCGATTTCATAATTGTATCGATTTTTCGCCGATTTTTCTCAGGGTTTGGTGAGGATTATACTTGCAACCGAATCGAATAATTATTCGGTCATTCGAATAAATCATTCGAATCGAATCATTCGAAAATTCGAATATTCGAAATTTTCTTTTTTCGAATATACTCGATATTCGAATATTCGAAAAAAACCAATTTTCGAATATATTCGATTATTCGAATATTCGATGTCCCCATTATTCGAATGTGTCACCCGAATATTCGATATCCTAAGCACATGAATCACACCAAATAATTCAGCTACGTTTGCCTTGTTTAGTGACCTATGTACATATATTTTGAACCGAATGAAGGCCCCATATATGAATACCGAGCCAAAGCGCCGCTTCGCGGCGCTTTGTCTCGGACCCGTGTGCCACGTTACTTTTGGGCCAAGTAAACCCTGCAAAGAATTCAATCCCGAGCCAAAGCGCCGCTTCGCGGCGCTTTGTCTCGGACCCGTGTGCCACGTCACTTTTGGGCCAAATAAACCCTGAAAAGAATTTAATCCCGAGCCAAAGCGTCGCTCCGCGGCGCTTTGTCTCGGACCCGTGTGCCACGTTACTTTTGGGCCAAGTAAACCCTGAAAAGAATTTAATCCCGAGCCAAAGCGTCGCTCCGCGGCGCTTTGTCTCGGACCCGTGTGCCACGTTACTTTTGAACCAAGTAAACCCTGCAAAGAATTCAATTCCGGGCCAAAGCGTCGCTTCGCGGCGCTTTGTCTCGGACCCGTGTGCCACGTTACTTTTGAGCCAAGTAAACCCTGCAAAGAATTCAATCCCGAGAAAAAGCGCCGCTTCGCGGCGCTTTGTCTCGGACCCGTGTGCCACGTTACTTTTGAGCCAAGTAAACCCTGCAAAGAATTCAATCCCGAGAAAAAGCGCCGCTTCGCGGCGCTTTGTCTCGGACCCGTGTGCCACGTTACTTTTGAGCCAAGTAAACCCCAAAGAAAATAACTCTCATCCTCACGAAGCGCAGCTTCGCCGCGCTTCGCGGATGACAGTGATTTTCTGCGAAGTTGCATTGGCCTTGACCGCTTGGGAGGTTAACCCTTGTCACGATTACAGTTATACAGAAAGACTGTTGTCATGTCGGTCAATGTAAGAAACGAAGGTGTATAGTGAATATGGTGTAACTGAGCTTCTTCAAGCTTCACTTCCGAACTTGATGTGCATTAAACCCTTTTAATACCATGGTATCACGTGTCTGCGTGCACACTCGAGCATTAATTTACAAAATCAACGCGGGATTGAATTGCGCTGCAAAGGAACAACAGTGAACGTGGCACCTCAAATCTGTTGTAGTCTTGAAGGAGGTAAGTGCGGTTGTTGTACGGGAGGGTGAAGAGGGGAGGGGGCTGCTTAAGTTGCTGTGCATCGTTTGCTGCTATACACTGTTTCCTAGCTTATTTCCCTCCACTTGGAAATATTTTTTCCGCGTGCTCAATCCTATCCAATACTGTGGACGTCAACTATTTTTTTAGTTACAGTGCCTCCTCGGAAATTTACATTATAGCTAGTAAATTTAACCGCGTTTTAGTACGAATTTTCGGCACTGTCAAATGCACTGGTTAAGTCTGCAGTTTCCGAGCAAATCAGCTGAAAAAATTGTTCTTAAATGCTGTTATGGGTGGAATAAGATATTTCTTCACCTTGACGATGGCTAGGCGATCACGCAGAATTAAACTTGGCCCATAATTACGGCTGTTCATGAATTTCAGCCATCGCTCTGTGGCGTTTTGGTCCAGGTTTCTCATATAACGTTTTCGCCGGGAATAGAAACTACACTCGGAAGGAGCACTCACTGCGCTTAATCAATCATGTAGGCGGTAAGGCACAACTTAGCAGTTAGAAGATTCAGCAGAAAATATTGTCACAATAGGGGGCTACATGTCGGCTCGCATTTTTTAAAAGTGAGTTCAAAGGCGTACTACCTTAAGCGAAAGCCTCGTCAAAAACCCGGTCTTAACCCATAATTACAATTAACCTTCCTCTATTCGGCACAGAAGGGAGTGCGAGGAAGCATGGGTTTCTGGCGGAGAAATAATTGAGCTAACGATGTGCAATAACTTTTGCCATAACACTGTAATTGGGCTTGAGTTCAATGCAGTGGTGTGCGCAACTTTATCTTCCTAGAATGTGTCAAAAGACATGAATAACAGGAACACATTATCGGTATGACTGTAGCACAATTGGCTTCTTAAGTGAGGTCGGCTTTTATCACAACATTCCCTACCCGCTTCGTGGTCTGCTCGAATTTGACCACTATTCTCGGTCATCCTTTTGATTAGACCACGAATGACCGTCAATGCACAAAGACATGTGCCACGAAGTGAAATCCAGCGTCAATAAGCCCTGTTCCTTGACCATTCCTGGTCATCACCGTTCAAGAAGGAACTGAGCGCCACTTCTTTTAAGTCAAGTTAGTTTGAAAAAACCCTGAAAAAAAAAAGCGCCGGCTTGCAGATCTTTTTTGGAAAACAAATGCGGGGAAGATTTGTCTGTATAGGTGTAAGAGGATGTGAGAAGGAAAATTAAGAAAAAAAGGTGGTGGAAATAACTGATTCTTCCGAAAGACCGACACAAATAAATATTATAGCATTGAACAACTGGGGATTTTTTCCACTTGATACAGCGGAGATATGGGAAGAACTCCGCAGTTGCGACCATTTTAGCGGACTGCCTGCGGCACAGGGGAATAGCCGAGATTTCCGCATATCGGTGTCCCTAGAAAATCGGCAAAAAGTTTTTAGGTTGTTCTTTCGAGGAAAATAGTTGGACACCGGCTTGAAGAAGGTCGCAACTATTTTCCGGATTTTTTCTCCTCAAAATTTCTCGCTGCCAAGCGGGGAAAATTCCCTAGCATTTGAATTCTGGACCATTCTGCATGTGGGTGCCTCTGGAAAATCAGTAAAACGTTTTCAGGCCGTTCTTTCGAGGAAAACAGTTGGAAACCGGCTTGAAGAAGGTCGCAACTATTTTCGGCAGCGAGAGGTTGTGAGAAGGAAAGAAAATCTGCGAAATAGTTGCGACCTTCTTCAAGTCGGTTTCCGACTGTTTTCCTCAAAAGAACGGTCTAAAAATGTTTAACTGATTTTCCAGAGGCACCCACATGCAGAATGGTCCAGAATTCAAATGCTAGGGAATTTTCCCCGCTTGGCAGCGAGAAAATTTGAGGAGAAAAAAATCCGAAAAATAGTTGCGACCTTCTTCAAGCCGATGTCCAACTATTTTCCTCGAAAGAACAACCTAAAAACTTTTTGCCGATTTTCTAGGGACACCGATATACAGAAATCTCGGCTATTCCCCTGTGCCGCAGGCAGTCCATTGCACAACCACGCTGGGACCATGCATAAATCCATGGCTGCCTCCACTGTTGCTCTTGCTTATTTCAGTCACGTGTTGGGCGTGGTCGCGGCGGCGAGTTTGACCAATAGCAGCCCTAACACATAGCCACACCTTCAAAGTACACAGGGGGGCTAGCGCTTTATTATATAGGGGGATACAGAAGTGGCCCCATGTCGATTTTTTTCTGAAGCTAACAGCGCGCACGTGTTTGAGTCATCCGATGCCCTTATCCAAAGGCGCTTTTCTCCCTCCACAATTCTGTCGTCATGAGATTTCCCAAAAATGTTGGTTTACCTAATATCTACGCTTAGGAAGGAAATGCCAAGTTGAGAAAAAATGCTATTTTCTCCTTACGTTCAATAGGGACTAAAAAGCATCCAATGCCGGGGAAACCCCTAAGCTCGGTAGAATATAAACGTGAAGGAGCATCATCAACTGAGCTCTTGGAGTGTAGCTTTGATGATGTTGACAAAGTAGGGCCAGACGTTCTCAGTCGTTATCAGGATTTTCAAACCAAAATGATTGGATTTTTCAGGAGATTTTTCAGCTGAATTACTCTACTTTTTTAGCACGTTTGGGAAGCGCAATGCCTATCTAGATCATGCAAGTTCTCTCAACCAATCCTCACGCCTTCACGGAATAAATTTGGGTAATCGTGATGGTTGGCGTCTCCCAGACAAAATATGATTTTTTTTGAAGCATGGGACCACTTATAATCGTTTCAAGCACAACTTGTCTTCCTTACAAAGCATAAGTACGTAATCTGAGGGGTTTTAGTGGTCTTTCGATCTTCGACTGAATGCTGGGACAGTCAGGCGTCAATACCGCTGTTTTTTATAGACACAATACTCCATATCGTAGTCTCCAAACTTAAAGGCAGGGGTCCACCTCATTTTCGTAGTTCAGCTAACAGCAGATCCTGCATCTACTCGGCGCGATGGTTCCAACGGTATACATAAATTGTCTCAGAATGGTCTACAAACCCGTCTTCCAGGACGGGGTCTGTAACAGTTTGCCAACCCGAGTTGACATGTGAAGCCGTTGATCTCATCGATTGGACATGCCAAGACTCGTTGACCGACGCGGCAGCCGTGGCAGGCAGCCAGCACAGCTTGGCCTCCGGGCTCCAAATTTTTATCCAGTTCGAGCCTTTCAAAAATAGGGATTTCGTCGCTTCTGTGCCTGTTGATGTACATCCCAGGAATCAACATGATGAGAAGATCTGGGATATGTTGGTAAATCCAACAGGCAGAACGAGGTGGCCCTCTGCCTTTAAGCAAATTGTCGGTTTGCAAAGGATCCGTTATAACCCTTTTAGAGCAAGAATAGCGCTTTTGAATCGTTTACGACTCAAAAAAGGTGACAAATACAGTAAGCTGGGTTTTTCGTAGACACAGCAAGTACGTGCGGCGGCCGCGTCGCCCTCGCTGGGATCACCGTGGCAAAGCAGGGTTTTATTGAAATTTTTTAAATCATATTTGATGTTAAATATGTACCAAGAAAACCTAACAGTTTGGTGTCCCGGCGAGCATCCTAGCGCGAGCGTATTTCGCGGTGGGCCGCGCTCTTCCGGATTCCGCGAAAAAACCCGACACTATCGGCGCATACTGTAGGTGGAGAAAACTGCAACTGAAAAGAACGCGCCCTATACCTAGTTGTCGCTTTGTTGATGCTAAATTTTTTTCTTTTTTTCGACTTCTGATTCACTTTTCGACTAGGTTTGCGTGGATTAGTTGAAGTCACCTGAAATTTTGTTTCTTAATCTAATTCGATGGGATTGTTCGAAGGTTTTTCGCTGGTTTTTTACAACAATGAATTTGAAGGAGACGCAAAATGTGTTCTAGATTGCTAGAGTTTTAAATCTGTTGAAGTTCCAATCTGGGACTTTCATTCGAATAAATTATTCGAATATTTATTCGAAATTCGAATATTCGAAAAAACCAATTTTCGAATATATTCGAAAACTCGAATATTCGAGATTTTGGTTTTTCGAATATATTCGGAATTCGAATATTCGAAAAAGTCAATTTTCGAATATACTCGATTATTCGAATATTCGAAATTTTTCCGGAAATGTGCAAGTATAGTGAGGATGTGTCTGCCTACTAGCGTTTTCCAACATGCTGAACACAATTATGAAAAGCACTATGCACATAGAGGAATGCTTATCAATTCCTCGATTTAATTGATTTTTCATGCGTTTTGCACTGTCACTGAGGACGGGTCTACCAAGATTATTCGATGCGCTTAGCACAAATATGACAACTACCATGCTGAAAATATCGATTTGTTGATTTTATCGACCTTTCCACTTTTGCTAATGGGCCAGTGAGGTCATACATGCTGAGGTTGTCGAATAAGTTGGACATGAATGTGAGCACAATATGACAATCGTTTTGCACATAAATGCCTGTTTATTGTCCAAATACGAGGGCCGTTTGAAAAGTTTCCGGGATCATCACTGAGGAGTTGGTTTTTTCTTTTCAAAAACTTCAATGCAATTCTGTTTGAGAGTCCTTCAAATGAATTGATTGTGAATTTCAAACCGATCTGACGAAGTCTCTGCTTTCGAAAAAGGGGTCAAGCAAAGCAACTGCCACTGCGCTCAGTTACAGAGAAGTGCTGAATTTACGGGGTCATTAATCTTTCTCAACTGGAAGGGAAGACCGTAAGTTAACCGAACACCACTCGAGTGCTGGTTTTAGAAAATCACCACCTTCATTTTTCAGCCGTAATTCTCAGGTTCTGAAAACCAAGCGTAGCTGGACGCGAGCCAACAGCTAGCCATGTGCAAAATGTTAAGAAAATGTGACCACATCAGAGAAAGTGAATGAAATCGTTGATAAGGATTTGAAAGATGGAATACAAATGCATGCTAAATAAGGGAGCCTAGCGCATCTATTACCAGTCATTAGTTTTTATTTTACTCGACGAACTCATTTTAAAAAAGTTTTTGAAAATGGGTGTCGCATTTGCTTAGTCCTTGACAAAAACGCGATCAACATGAAAATCAAAAAATTATTTTGGATGGTCGAATTGGATTTCAAATTAAAACTGTGATGCATATAAGGCCAGATTAAGCACTACACTTTAGTTACAAAGAAATTCAGTGAAAACAGTAGCTTAGGCACAAAGAATGGATTCTGAAGAAGAAAGTACCGTTCACTGAGGTGGAATGGCGACGGCACCTGTTTTGAGAGTCCCAAGGGATTGATGGAAAAGCCATCACAATCAAATATTAGCCAAAATTTTTAGGAGCTGTAGCTGTGGTAAGCCGAGCGATACGCGCGGATTTGAACACAAAAAAAGAATTGTCCCCGCATGTCATCATGTCCGTACAAGCAGGTGTTATGGCTCATCAAAATAACCTGCAAGGACGAAATCCAAATTTATTAATTTCGCCTCATTCAACGATACTTTTGCATTGGCATCCTCGTACCACTGCCTGTCTTAGGGTTTTAACAACTTCCCGTCAAGGACAAGATTCCGATCAAGAGGCGAGTTAATCGTGGCTTTATTCGGTTATTCTGAGTACTTCAGAGAAATCTACATATTCTAGATAGAGAATGAAAAATAAAACAGACCGGACCACTTGTGTTGAGCTTCGAGAGGACTGGGTTATAAATTAAAATATTGAGTGCATTAGATTTGTTTTGTTTTCATTGTCATTCCGGAAACTTCTCACTTGCCCTCGTATAGTTGCTTACTTCTTCGGGCATTTCAAGTGGTTTATTGGCAACAGCAGATGCCCTTATAGGTTTTAAGTAGCTGGGGATAGTAAATCATCCAAGCGGAGCCGGGTATGCCTTCTATGTAATAGCTGAATAAACCATCAAACAATTGGGCCTTGCTGCCCTTCGATGGTGCAGAAATCCAAAGTCAAAATTTCGTGTCCCGAAACATAACCCTCCTCCTGTATAAGGTGTGGCTTGAGTAATCGCTTTGTGATACACTTGCGCTATACCAAAAACGTTTGTGAAGCAGGTAAATTTAAAACTGATCAGTTACACAGCCTTTTCTTCATTTGCCGTTTATGAGAAATCACATCATTCGACGCAACCCAGTGAGTGACCCAATTCAGCAACTCCATGTCATTATTGGATAAAAATGCACCGATTGTATTAGGAAATCACCGAAACAAGTGGCAGCGGGACCGGAGCAGATCAATGACAGGATTCATGGTTGTCTCGGGTTGGTCCTAAGCTTCACTGGAGCGTGGATCGAGGAATGGACGAGTTTCTTGTGCCAAAATAGATGTTGTGTTAGATTTTTAGTTGATGAGTTAAATATGCCTATTTCTGTATAGACAGTTTGTCCACTTTTCGAGCACGGGAATGTCATATCCTCATCGCAACCGTTCATGAAGCTCGCCTCTAGAAAGTACGTAGAAGTTTCAAAAAAAATCAGCTGAGCACCTGACTGTTCCGGGCTGGGATTCATGAAACGGTAACCAAGCAAACCCAGGCTAGCAAACCAACTTTTGCCGTCTGCGTCTCTATGTAGTCAATACGACAGCCGATCAGGCTAGCCATTCGTGATTTGCTTGGTTATCGTTTCATGGATCCCAGCCCTGGTGTTGCTAAGATTGGACATTCTCTTCCTAGAAGATGACGTTTTGTGGACATTCGTGAGTTTTCTTAGAGTTCTTCCGAACTTCAAACCGCTTAAATTAACCATGAACAGTTGTAGCTTCGTTTATTTAGTACAATCCCCAATCGACGATTTCCTTCATTTCTCACCAGGGCTAGGATTTATGAACGCGTAGCCAAATGAAACCTGGCTAACAAATCAACTTTTGCATCCTGCTTCTCCTGGCATTACGCACCTACTCTATACGGGTACCCATTTACGTACGCCTCCTCAGTGATTCTCCTTCTCCCAAGAACATCGTTGTCGTTTCGAGCCCTCAGAGTTGTTCTCGCCCAGCGATTAAAACTGTCAAGAAGAAGCCGGTAGAGATGTTGACTTCTATTTCATTGAAACACTAAAATCGTTACTTTAAAATTCAGTAATACGTAGGTGAGACAATCCGTAGATCATGTACTAATAATTAAAGTTTTAGACTTTGGGTGAAATAATGTACGGGGTGGTCGCCGAAAATTACCTGTGCACCTATACTTTAATGCTAAAACATCACCGTGAAACGTCGTGAGTTGAGATCTGAAAGTCGGTTTGTAGACTGCTTGCTGATTAATAATTATTGAACAGTTTTTGAATACTTCTCTATGAGCGGGGATAGATGAGCTTGGAAGCTAAGAGACGTCGTAGCGCGATTCTTGCTGACAAACCAACATACTATTTATATATATTTATCAATATTTTGTGCCACTGCTCCAACAGAACAGAATCCTTGGAGTCCAATTGTTTGGTGCGGACTGAGCAGGTCCTGCACTACATCATCGACAAGCTAGTAAGTTCAATCTGTTTGAAAACCATGTAGACTAGGGCGATTCTCAATGTTTGATGAAAATTTGGCGAGATGGAGTGAGAAATTCAAGCCACAGCAACTGTGTTTCCTCCATGAGCGCTTTTTAGAATCTGAACTGTGTTTGCCAGAACTAAGTCCTTGTCTGGAATTCTATTCCATTCAAGGTAGGCGCACGGGTAATTTTCGGCAGCTCTGTACTTGTATCAGATTATAACTATTGTTAAAAGCTCATAAAGAAGGAGCTACAGAAAGGTGTAGTCTGGACGTGCTGAAGGAAAGTTTGCAAATAAAAATGGCATTGGTTCATTTACCTATTCAATAGGTCCCTAGAGATGGTTGTTTATTTGAGGTTTCCACCGAGCAAAAGCATCTCCATGTTTTTCCTGTAACTCTGGCAAAGTAAAGGGCTGCGTACCTTTTGCCGCAGAGTGTGCCTAAGTGAGTTCTTCGCATCGACAGGGAGGAGGCATTGCACGCAGTAAAAGGTTTTGATTACTCGACTCTTGCTGCAAATTCAATTCGGCACTAGGCAAGGCTATTTGGGCAAGCCGCCGAGTGACGGCCATTCCATCTGCCATCCAACTTAATCTCCCATCGAGATTCCACGAAAAAAAAACTGCCTATTTAGCAGCGCATTGCGCGATTTGTTTGTTTAATGGGACCGATTCCAGCAATGGTGTCAATTTTTCTTCCATAATTGCATTTTAATCACGCGGTCCTGTACACAACAGCTATCTTCGCTATCAGCTGAGGTCACCCCCTCTGGCGCTGTCGAAAGCCTCAGATATCACATTTCTTGTCGTGAAAACAACGTGCTCACTTTCAACGATGGACTAAAATTGAGCGGTTCATTCGTAAGCCATTCAACACTGCAATCAGGTGCCTCCCACTTTTTATTGCCGTTTGCCTCATTTGCTATTCTTAGCAAAAAATTCCAGTAGTTTTCGAAGAGATTTCAAGAGTGAAGAAGAATTGCAGAAAAAGATTCTATAGTGCTTTAGTTTTCTGTCGCACTCTTAAATCCGTGGGACGCTTTATACTTCCATTTCTCAGGTCTCCTTCCGATCGAATCTGAGATATCACCGGACAAATTCGGAGGCTTCATGCGGATTTTGGCAAACAGTAGAGAATGATCAGAAACCAGCATGGATCCTTAGAGTACTCTTGATTTTTCAGCATTTTCTTCCTCACCTTTTTGTGAACTTGTTTCATACCGGATCCCCCGCATAACTGGTTATACGGTTCGGATGAAGTGACTACCGAATGAAAACTGTAGGTTCTCAAAATGAGTTGAGAGTTTGAGGGACATGAGAGGAATTTCAAAAGTGGGGATGGAAAAAAGAACTACGCGGCGTGATCCTAGACTATTTGGCTGCTTATTCGTAGCGTTTCCTATTATTCTCCCCTAGCCGTCTTAAGCCTAGCAAAGCTTTCTCGATATGCCGTCTGCGATTTTTATATCAGTTCTTGAATGTTTCATTCATTATGTTTTATACATGCTTTAATTCCTACTCCATACATATACACCATTTTCATCACCTATGTTACGTATTCGTCCGTTCATTTGTCTCTTACACTATTAGTATTACTAGCGCCCCTTCGGGACGCTAGAAAGTGGGGTGGGGCAGCCACTTGGGGCATGTGCAAATGCTGCGCACTTGCCAAATCCCAGAAGAATTGAGAAAGAAGCAAAACTAATTATTTAATAGGCTAAAATATGGAATCTTTCGTATGAGTCGAGTATGACCATGACAAGTCCGTTATCCATCGTAAGGCGTATTCGTGCGTTTTCCTCACTTCTGGCCCAACGCAGACGCGTTTTCCATCGGCGGACCTGTATTCTGCCGTTCTCCACACTATTGGGCCAAAGCGAATTCGTATTCTTTTGTTCTCCACACTATTGGGCTACGGTGGGCCTGTCTTCCATCGGTGGACCCGCAAGCTGGCGTCTTCCGCACTGTTGGACCAAGGCGAACTTCTCCTCCATTGGTCGACCCGTATTCTGGCGTCATCTTCGCTGTTCGGCCACAGCGGACCCATTGACCGTCGTCTGAACCGTATCCTGATATTCTCCACTTTATTGAGTCACAGTGGAACCCTTCTACATTGGTGGACTCCTATGCTGGCATTCTTCACACCACTGGGGTACGGCGGGCCCTTCTTCCCCTGGGAGCTCTTCTGATGCCTTTCTCAGTGCTGAGTCACGGTGGACCCTTTGTCCATCAATGGACTCTTATCCTGGAGTCCCCCACACCATTGGGCCACGGCAGACCCGTTCTCCGTCGGCGAAACCGTATCCTGGCATTCTCCACACCACTGCTCCACGGCGGGCCCTTGCTCCATTAGAGGACTCGTAACCTGGCGTTCCCCGCACCACTGGGCCACGGTGGACTTGTTCCCGCGGGCGGACCCGTGTCCTGGCGTTCCCCACACCACTGGGCCACGACGGACCCTTCTTCCATTGGTGGACCAGCATTCTGGTGTTTTCCTCACTGTTGGGCCACACCGGACCCTTATGAGATCGGTGGATCCATATCCTAACGTTCCCAAATGTTATTGAGCCAGAGCGTACCGATCCTACAATGCTGTGCTCCACACTATTGAGCCATTCAGCCATCGGTCAATCGTTATTTGCTGTTTTCCTCACAATTAGGCTTAACCTGACCCACTCTACAATGGCGAAGCCGTATCCTAGCGTTTTCATCACTTTTGGGCCACTTCATACCTGTTTTCTATCAGAGCCCCGTACCCTTTGTAAATTTCGAGAGTGCGAATATCCCCAGACTTCCTCATTTCAAAATGAATAAAAATGAACCGACGATACAAGAGATGATTATCGTGGGAATAATACGTATCGATTGCCACGTTATATCGCCATGGATCGCTACCAAACGGAGCTCATCGCTTCTCATCGGACTCTTGAAGATGTGCCAAAATAAACTGGCGATGTGATGGTAGCGATGATAGTGCAAACGATGTGTATCGATCGCCACACCACATCTTTTATCCTCTCTCTCACGTCTGAAGCCTCCTCATTCACTTTATCCATGTGATGATCGCTGGGCGTCGTTCTGATGGCGACGACAGCCGGCTGAAGTGGCGATCGCTGCGATTGCTGGCGAAGTCTGGAGATACTCAGAATGATAAAGGCTTGGGAATAACTCATAAATTTTGATTAACTATTTGTTGATTTTGAGCAACTGTTGAAAGCGTTTACTCTGTATTTTAGTGCACAAGCTTTCTAGAAATGAACGCATATCTTGACCGCACAATTGCATCGAGACCTCACCATGGGACGCTGTTGAAGCATCCACCAAATGAGGCGACCGTATAGGTCCAGCCACCACCCTGCTTTCAAAATGCTACAGGTATCCCTTCAATGCCTGCGTTGTCGCAACAGTGGAAGGGTGGTTTTCCTGCTGCGTACATTGTGCAGGCTGAAAGCTTGTAAACGCTCCCTCACCCCTATGCTGCGAGACCGCCAACGAACGTGATGAAATCACCATCCCGTGCATGCGGGAGAGCCAGCAGTGACGTAATTAGCGAGTCCCGAAGCGAAAGTGTCTGAGTCCCTAAAAATCGGCCACTTCGCCTTGCAGCCTGCGCCTCAATATTGCGGTGTCTATGAGTGCCGCCGCGTATCTCTAGCCGCTCTAGCCCCCTTATGGCGCTTTGTTTAATAGATGTAGATAGGTGAAATTTCACATCGCTCTATTAAATTGAAGCATTTGAAGCGACATCTTTCAGCGGTCAGCCGTTCTCGTTCTCCGTCGCACTACATTCGCGCATTCGCGTTTTTTTTTTCGTTTTCTGTCCAACAATTACCGTGGTTACTGCACATAAGCCAAGCCCTGTGAACATTTGCTGAAGTCCTACTCATTCAGCTGCTGTCTGCAAAACTCATCGAGACATTTTGGAAACTAACACATACCTAGAACAAACGGGTCTAGGGACTAGTAGATTCTACAGGGTGCTTAAAAATATTTATTGACCGCCTTTTGTGACACATGAATTACATAGAAAATCGAAACTGGATAGAAGACCAAGTGTGACCGTTCTGTTTCTTAGAATCTCGACAACAATTTAAAACTAAGACATCCATTTATTCGATTCGTTTTATCTAGATTTTTGTCATTTGTCAACAGACAAGACGGGAGAAGGCTTCACTACGGCGTTGCAGGTAGTCATCTTTGACTTGATTCGGAGTTTTTTCTGAGAAGCTTTTGCGGAATTGAACAGTGCTAAGAAATAGCATGTGCTAAGCCACCCACAAATCTACTAATGAAAATTATCAGCTACTCCTGTGTGTGCGATGATTCGACTTTGTTTCCGTATTTCTTAACGGCGCAGAATAGGTTCCTATCATTATCTGTGGTTCTAGCGCCAAAATCACCATGTGGCTCAAAAATGGTAGTCAGCGGAAGCGCACAGCGATCATTTATAGGTTCACAAGTGGGCCGTTGCTTTTCTGAGAAGATTTTTCTCTAGCTCACAACGTAAAGACAGCAAAGGAGTGTTGCACTAGAAACCATTCTTGAGCCATTCAGTTCCAAGTTACTGCCCACCTTACTCCTTCAGTTTCAAATCGTTGGATCGTACCACGTGTGCACTGTGATGGAGCATGCATGTGCGACACCGGACCGCAGTACGGAGTCGGGTGTGGATCGTTCAGAAGAAACAAAGGGTGAAATCCACGACGGTCCCTACGGCGCATCACTTATGTCTTTCCTTGTGTCTTCCGCAGAGCTGCTCTCAAGAGTGGAGATGAAATTAGATGGGCATAGTCTCACATTGTTCGCCATATTGTTTTCTGTATGCTGTGAAGAAACTCGTCACATTTATGCGATATATGAGGTTTTCACGAGCCATTTCAAGCGGCCAATATTTTTCACGCACCCTGTATATTTCAGTTTAGGATATGCTGCTAGTTTTCGTTTCGTGCACTATCTTTATATGGAAGCGAAGCTATAAGTTCCCTCGTCAGTAAGCCTGCGCTCGTCAGTAAGGTGAAGGAAACTTATAATGTGTAATGTAGTAGATGCCGAGAAAATACCTCTATGCCGCCAGAACTGGAAATGGGACAGAAACCTCAGCAATGGCGACTATATATTGATCTTCTTATTTATTTGTTTATTGCAACATCGGGGGCGCACTCACGAAAACATCCAGGGCAAAATTGTGATTGGTAGTGGTGAGGCTAGTACCTTCTGGATATATATGAACTTAACTACAACCAGTGGGGTTAGAAATAACTAAGAGCGAATGTGCTATTAGGCTGAGCGCTAACTTTATGAGTGCAGCGTTTCTCGCTTAGGAGAATTCTTTGTGGTAAAGTAATGCAAAATTCAAGAATCCTAGCTCATCAACTGCAGTGAAGCGCATCTTCTCCCAGTCCGTCTCGTTCAATGTTGGCTTCCGGCTTCAGCGTAGGGCGTGGTAGCAACGTCTACGTAGCTAAGGCGTTTGCTACCTGTTGGCTTCCCCGATGAACAGTTGCCTGAAATTTCACTTTCTTATCTCTTATCCTTCCAATGAGATGACTATTCCTGAAGTTTTGCGAATATTACTCGCTACCCCTGAACTTTAGTATTTGTGCAGGGTCGGGGGATGTTCTTGGGATGTTATGCCTTTGTTATTTCTTGCCCGTAAATCTATGCACACTTTCAAGCTTATGGCCGATGTCCTTCCCTTTTTCCTTTACACTCAGCTTGGCCCGTCCTGCATATATGCATATACTTGAGTCCTTCTAGTTAAAAAGCGACTCTGCTAGTGGTTTCGGTTCGCAGTGGGCTGGACTAGTCGGAAATCCGTGAATATGTCGTCAAGCGGCTTCTGCTTACTTATTCTGACACATGCAATCGTCTTTCTCAACCATAGTGCTTTCAGATTGTGTTCTGGGTCTAACGTTATCCTGCGTACTGTTCAACTTCCGTTTCTCTTTCCCTTTCTTGTTAAAGTTGGCTTCGATTGTTACATTTCAGCTGAGAAACTTCACATTATTAAACATGACTTTACACATGTTTGCCTTACTATGGACTGATTATCATTGCATCATTATTATATTTGACAGATATTAGAAAACTTTGCGCGCTCCCGAAATTCATAGAGGCTGACATACATAGTGAACACATCTACGGGATGCTACAAAGTGGGGTGGGACAGCCACATAAAGTTAGCGCCAAAGCTTCACACTTTCAAATCCTCAGGAAATTGACAAATAAGCAAAGGCAATAGCTGAGCACAAATATGAAACCAACGTCTTTATGAGCTGTAGATATTCTACCAATCTGGCCATCCGGCTAATGCCTGTCGCATGGGACCGGGTGCACGACCACGCTCTAATCGATGTCATATGTTTGTGAAACGTAAATAATTAGCTAATTCATTTGTAGTAGCGTTTTAACAGATATACAAATTTTCCATGTATAAGCGCGGAGACCTTTTCTTGAACTTCTTCACAAGCTATTTCGAACCAGGACGGCTAAAAGAACAACTAGCTTTTGGAAAGAATCTAACAATAACGGATGACTATACAACAAACAGAAAAAGAAGTTTCAAAAATGCGACCGTAGCGACAATTCACATGAAAAAAAACGAACATTTTATATGGAAGGGCAAAATTAATACCACGTGGGCTCACATGCGCTGCCGGTCGAGCACGGGATCCACGGGCCCGGAAGTGCGCGTGTCGCACGTGACGGTTCGCTCAAAATCTAGCCCGCGAACATGTTAATGTTGTCAACCATAAGAATCTACGGAAGTCTGCTAACAATAGAGTTTATTTCAAAAGAAATTGGTAAAATTTTCAAAGAGGAAAAGAAGATAAGATTCCGGCTTAGTGGTCAATTTTTCAGTGTTTTTGATTATTGCTTCAATGAAGAGTAGATTGCTTTGCTCTGAGGAATGGCTTTTTCTGAAGATGATAACAGTATACCGTGCCGTGCTCAGGCGCTTCAATAAGACCTCCAATTTTTGGGTGGTGAATGTTATACCTCGAGAGGGCGGCGCAGCCAAGCCCCACGATTGGTCAACTCACGCAATCGGCCAATCGCAGAGTTCAGTAGCGCTGCACATCTCAGGTAGAGCCCCCCCTCCCCCAATTTTTGAGTACCGAGCTGAAATTCAAAAATACCCGCAGGTTACATTGCCACTGGGACAACTGTACTCTGAAACAGTCACGTCAAAACGCAGCTGCGCGGTGCCTTGTCACGGACCCGCGCGTAACTTTAGGTCTGGGCCAAAAATTCGTGAAGCGCAGCTCCGCCGCGTTTCGCAAATTACAATGTTTTCCTGCGAAGCTCCATAACTATTCACCTCTCGAGAGTTCAACTCTCATCACATTCGGAGCGAAAACTAGAAAAATTCGATTCAGAGCATGAACCAACAAATATTGAATTGCTCAAGTCGTTGTCACCACTGAAATCAAAAATTCTGTGGCGCTTGCGCGAATAAGTTTCAACACGGAAAAACTGCGAGACTGTGTTAATATTCTTTTGTCAACTTAGTATTAAATTAATAGACCGATTGTTCCGCTCAGCTCTGTTAAATCCTAAATTTGTACATTATTTAACGCTGTGGGAGAAGTGCATTGGAAAATCCGTCTGGCTTGAGCTGATAGGTGCTTCAGTGCTACCATCCCACGATGAAAAGGGATGTCGGGATGAGGTGACGTAGCGTAGTCACCACTTGCAAGCAGAGTGCACAGTACAAGGCGAGTCTCTCCACGTCTCCCACTAAGTCTATGAGCTTATCATGAAACATCAGTCAACCATCTCGTCAGGTGAGCTGAGCCCAATGAAGAAAGAGTGCAAGCCCTGCACCCCCCCCCCTCCTAAATGTTTGCGCCCCGGAAAGTTTTTTTACCAGGATTTCTATAGGAGGATAAACAATTTGTCCATATAAAACAAATTGTTAATTGCAGCCTTTCGAAGGTGTAATACATAGAAACCCTTGTTCGTTCTTTGCGATCACTTTGCTCTTTCTTGCCTCTTATTCTTTTATGGTTCAACTACTGCATGTGAAGGTTTTTGCCGACATTCATTGCCTCAAAGGTTCATACCTGACTATGAGAAGTCCCTTGTATGCACACATAAGAAGCTTATGAAATGGGCCCTTTCGCACGCGAAAAGATGTTTCGAGTATGGGAGTCGCGAGTTCAAAATGCGTGGATGCACAGACAACCAGAGTGCCATGTGGTGCGTGTGAGCGATTCCAATCCGCTGACTTCCGTTGAAGCATTGTGTCTGTCCTCATCTCAGGCTGCTCCCACTTATTGCTTCTTCCTGTGATAAAACTATGAAGAGCGTTGCGTTTCGAGGATTGCGAAGGAGCCGGCACAGATTTGTAAGTTGTTTTTTGTAGATTAACAAAGCATGCTGACCGTATTGCTAGACATCTATTTTGACTATCATTGCATAATGTTGGGACTTTGGCAACCTGTTCGTTTTTAAGCATCAGCTGAGGTTGGGTCTCAGATTCGAAAAGCTCATTCTGAAAAGTTTCAGATGATTGCTCGATTCAAGGAGTGTAGGGATAAACATCGTTCGCTCTTCCAGTGAAAGATGGGTGCATTTATCCGCGCTTGTAGCAATCCTTGAAGAGATTTTCATCCCATTCTACAAAATTTAATAGCACTCAGAAATTTTCAACTCATCGTTTCAGTCGAAGTCATAATCAGATTTGCTCTTCCGTCCTTGTTCAGTTCATTCCGAATTTTCGAGACACGCGAGGTTCGATGTTTCTTTTCCTTGGTTATTGCATCCAGAGGCAGAATCATACAAAGAACATGGGCATTTAGAAAAAATGCAGAAAATTCGCACAGCATCTTTTCTCATTGAATCCATCCTACCCGTCCAGTATGTAAGTATTCATCTCGCTTCCCAGTTCTTTTTGCTATGAGTTACATGTAAACCACCCACACAAGTTATTGGTTACTTGTTATGCTACAGAAACTACTTTTTGTTTTGTTGCACATGTATTGCTGAAGTCTCTAACGGAAGCAGTGCAATCCTATGAAACATTGATCTCGTTAGTGGTCGAAATCCCATTCGTATTAGCTTCGCCGCATTTTCATTTCCTCGGTTTCCTCTTCCTTCCATGCCACTCAAATCCTGCAGAAAATGCAGGAGAACACAAAAGAGGACAGCAATTATGGACACTTGCACTGGAAAATTAACACTGCAGACTCTCAATTGGCGTTCACCTGCGGAAATGCAAAATCTGGTGCTTTGCCTGATAATGAGCGGCTTCGACTCAGCCGTAACTCTCGCCATTGAATGTCAGATGGATTTTTAAATGCATGCAAAGACAATCAATTTAAGGGTGTATCACATTTTGATGACTAAGCATGCATTTGTTACGTAAAAACTAAGTACCCAGTAGCAGACTTCATGAGGAATCACTGTTCAGCCTTAACTTCAGCATCAAAGATACAAACATTCCAACCAATAATGGGTCCGTTCTAAATTCATCTCTCTCTCTGTCTCCCTTTGGAGAGGAAACGCTTCGAGCTGGTATAACATCTCGGTCCTGGATATTCGCAAACTGCTTACTACAACGTAAATATGTTGGTATAAGGCTTCTCGTGAAAGATGCTTGGGAACCACGGAACTACGAAATAATCGTTCTTCTGTTCCTACTTAATTTCTTGTTATTGACTGTTATTGACTCCGAATGCGTAGGAGGAAATGAAAGGCAACGAGATTGACTGAATTGCGGAGATTGGTTGGCGGCAGAACAGTACGTGGTGGTGGTTCTCGAACTCGTCTTTAGGACTCATCCATACAAATCGACCGCTGTACAGTAGCTCTGAGAAGGATCGAATTGAACCGGCTTATCGCTAGGAAACAAGAAAAAAATGAACAGCCGCGTTTTCCGTCAAAAGATTACTGTAGTGTACATTAGCTCCAAGACATAAACTTCGAATTCGTATCAAAAGGGAAACACATACAATTGTGACCAACCTGTGAGGATGCACCGGTCTCCATCATGCATCATTCAATCCTACGTACACGGATACACGAACACTACGCCCGTATCTTCTAGCCCTAATGGGACCCTCGGAAGTCCGGAGGCGCACGTCAGAGCACAGGGAAAGCAGCACCCCAATTTCGTTGACTGCGTGTTTCGCTTTATTTTACCACTCAATATTGATTCTACGTCCTAAAGAGCCCCGAGGTCCGGCAAAATCTCAAACACGGAGAATGGGTGGGTGCTACCTCTAACTTTTTCACTGCAGACTCACTTTATCGTGACTAGCGCCCCTTCGGGACGCTAGAAAGTGGGGTGGGGCAGCCACTTGAGGTATGTGCAAAAGCTTCGCACGTGTGGAATGCTTAGAAAATCAGCAAAAAAGCAAAACTAATCATTAGCTGAGCTCAAATACGAAATTCTCCTTATGTGTTGCGTATACTCTACGGGTCTGGCCGTCAACATCGGGCCTCGAGTCTTCTCGCCATCTTAGCCTTGCCTGCAAGTTCCTAATCCCGCACCTATATAAAAGCTAATCTCCGATGCACTGATAATAGCTACTCTTTTTTGTCACATTTCTTACATGCCTGGACCCGTTATGAACAGCCAACAGAGAGGAAGAAGAGATGGTCGACTGAGACGCGAATGAGCGCGTAGCGTGCACCTTCTCCATCGCCAGACGTGCATCTTGGCGTTTTCCCCATTATTGGGCCATGGCGGACCCATTCTCCATCAGTGCACCCTTATCCTGGTGCTCATCCCGCTGTTGGGCCAGGGCAGACCCATTCTCCATTTGTGGATCTGTATCCTGGCGTTCTTCCCACTACTGGGTCAGCACAGACCCGATCCATCGTGGGACTCGTATCCCAGCGCTTTCCCCACTAATCGGCCCCTTGCGGACCCAGTCCCCATCCATGGACACGTATCCTGGCGCTTTCTCCAGTATTGGGCCATAGCAGACCCAATCCCCATCCGTGGACTCGTTGCCTGGCATTTCCCCGTTAATGGGCCCCTGCAGACCCAGTGTCTATCGATGGACCCGTATCCTGGCGTTTCCTTCACTCTTGGACCACGGCGGACTGTTTCTCCATCGACGGACTCGTACCCTGCCGTTTTCCCAGTGTTGAGCCACGGCGAACCTTTTCTCCATCGATGGACCCGTACCCTGCCGTTTTTCCACTATTGGGCCACTGTGGACTCTTTCTCGATCGGTGGACACCTTTCATGATGTTTTTCTGGACTACGGGGCCCCGGCTCATCTGTCCGTCTTCACTGCAGCCGCACTCTTTGCAAATCTCGAAAGTGATGGAACAAAGTTAGGAAATATTTTGGAAGTTTGATCAACTGCACAAGGTGCACAACTGGTTTCAGAAAGTGTCACAACAGCTTATGATGATGCGTTCTTCATCCCGTGTATTTGATTGTACTTCTTAAAAACGGACGGATCCTCAAGCTGCATAATCTCCAAGGGACCTCAAAGAAAGGTGCGTAAGGAACATATCCCAAGTAAGGACACCGAGTGAATCCTTCGATACATCCTCCACGGTATGCACACTTCTTTTCGAAGTGGTTATCCTCCACTGTTCCAAACTTGAGTGAAGTCAACAACAAAGCTCCGGTAGAGGGGCGACTCTGCTCCGTACATTGTTGCATCGTCAAATCGTTGTAAACACTGTCTCGCCTGGAGGGCTCGAGACCGCTAGCTGGTGGTCCCGCCGCGAAATCTAGAATGCACCCGACTTCCACTACGTCTATGCACCTATGACGAAACATCGGCCGAATGCCCCATCAGCTTCGCATCCTCGCCAGGCACAGTCTATAACTGAGTCTCACTGCGAGCGCATGCGATCACGTGCTGTCCCCTTACGTCTGCGCTCTAGAAAATTTTGTTGCACTACCATCCCTCTATATAATAAAGCGCTAGCCCCCCTGTGTACTTTGAACGTGTGGCTATGTGTCAGGGCCGCTATTGGTGAAACTCGCCGCTGCGACCACGCCCAACTCGCTTGACCGGTCGTAAACAACACTGATCTATGAATCAGTGGTGTGGTCCCAGCGCGATAGCGGAAGTGCTGGCACGCCTCGGGGAGAGCTACGGGTGGATCTTACTCTATATCCATGGTATATCTGTGTGTACAACACAGAAATCTTCAATTAGGACATCTATTTTGCAATGAAAACGGATTATTTTGGATCTCTAAGGCAGAATGGGGGAATCATTGATGAAGAGAGTGTGATTTCGCAATCAGAGCTGTGAATCATCCAAATACAGCAGAGTTGAACGGAAATTTTTACTGCATTCCTTCTAAAGCATCAAGTAGTGGCAGCAATTAGAAATTAACGGTCAGGGGAACAAATGGTGCACTCCATGAGCTTAATATTGTGCTTACGAAATAGGAATAGAATCTTTACGCATTTTTTTCTGTTACAAGCTAATTGTGCGAAGCGCGGCGAAGCTGCGCTTCGTGTGGATCAGTGATTTTCTAGAGTTTAACTAGCGCTCTGACTCGGGGTTGTTTTTTTTTCAGAGTTTAACTAGCGCTCTGACTTGGGGTTGTTTTTTTTTCAGAGTTTAACTAGCGCTCTGACTCGGGGTTGTTTTTTTTTCAGAGTTTAACTTGCGCTCTGACTCGGGGTTGTTTTTCAGAGTTTAACTAGCGCTCTGACTCGGGGTTGTTTTTTTTTTCAGAGTTTAACTAGCGCTCTGACTCGGGGTTGTTTTTTTTTCAGAGTTTAACTAGCGCTCTGACTCGGGGTTGTTTTTCAGAGTTTAACTAGCGCTCTGACTCGGGGTTGTTTTTTTTTTCAGAGTTTAACTAGCGCTCTGACTCGGGGTTGTTTTTTTTTTCAGAGTTTAACTAGAGCTCTGACTCGGGGTTGTTTTTTTTTCAGAGTTTAACTAGCGCTCTGACTCGGGGTTGTTTTTTTTTCAGAGTTTAACTAGCGCTCTGACTCGGGGTTGTTTTTCGGAGTTTAACTAGCGCTCTGACTCGGGGTTGTTTTTTTTTCAGAGTTTAAGTAGCGCTCTGACTCGGGGTTGTTTTTTTTTTTCAGAGTTTAACTTGCGCTCTGACTCGGGGTTGTTTTTCAGAGTTTAACTAGCGCTCTGACTCGGGGTTGTTTTTTTTTTTCAGAGTTTAAGTAGCGCTCTGACTCGGGGTTGTTTTTTTTTCAGAGTTTAACTAGCGCTCTGACTCGGGGTTGTTTTTTTTTCGGAGTTTAACTAGCGCTCTGACTCGGGGTTGTTTTTTTTTCAGAGTTTAACTAGCCCGGAGGCTCTGACTCGGTGATTTTTATAAGAGGATTGCTAGTATAGGTTTGCCATTATGTCCTTTTTTCCCAGAAGAAAGGGAGAAAGAACTAGCGTTTTTGTGATCATTTCCCTAATCCTGATCGCTTCGATATAACGCCATATGACATAAAATGACAAAAAGACTGACATTGAACCCCCCCCCCCTTTGTACATGCGAATAGTAGCTTACAGAACATATGAGAGTTGAAGGAGTGGGATTATGGAGAGAAAAGTGCAGTCTGTGCGTTTATTTTTGACCATTCCCTTTAATGCAGCACCTGATAGTATGATTCTTGCACAAGTCGTTGAGCTGTTACTTCGCCGCAGCTTCAACATTAAATTACATTGCCCTGCTGCTGAGGCGTACATGTTTTACTAAATGCTATAAGTTCACGAAGGAGTCGTTCGCATTTTCTTTAAAAAAATCCAGGGCTACAGACCTATTTGGAGTGGAAGAGATGGTCACAAGGAGCGGGGGGGGGGGTGAAAGATCCTTGCTATGGTTAGCAGATCCGGGAGCAAGACAGAATTCGTCACAAAGGACATGCAGTGGAAGTGGGGAGAACTCTTCACCATCTAATACTCAGTCGGATTTTATTCCTAAGGCTCACAGGAAGAAACAACTTCGTTCCATCCAAAGGTCAAGGACAAAAGAAGCAGGAAGCGCATCACATTAGTTTTTGCGTAGTTTCCCGGGCGATCGTTAACAATCTCATTACATATACAGGGTGGCGAAAAAATACGTGCGCGTGATATTTGACTTCGTTTTATTCATTGCATGAAGCGTTCGTGCATATGTTTTCTTTCCTAAATATTCATCTGTTCCTTATTACTGGTTTTTAAGGGAAAAAGTCGTTTTCCAAGCTATGGCGAAGATGTGCCCACGTCGAGACGCGATTGCACGGTTGGCAGAAAGTGGAACGAAGAACTCAGCAATTTTTTCGAAGCCCCGAATCCCTCTAAGAACCGTTCAGAAGATTGTAAAGCAATGGAAGGAGGAAGGACACGTCCAGCCCAAACCCATAAGTGGACGAAAATGGACTGTCAACACCCAACGGATGCTTGGGATAATTAAGAAAAGGATTGACCGAAAAGATGACCTGAGTTTGAACCAGATGGCTAAACAGCTCAACATTTCTCGCAAAACTCTTCAAATGATAGTGAAAAATAATCTTGGACTTCGAAGTTATCGTCTGCTCAACGGCCAAGTTCTTACCGATCAAGCGAAGCAAAATCGGAAGGAAAAATGCAAGAAATTGCTGGAACTCTTCACGGTGCGCCGCATTGAAGACGTCCTCTGGTCGGACGAGAAAGTTTTCACCGTTGAAGTTGCTAAAAACTCTCAGAATCACCGCCAACTTCTTAGCCCGGCTCTCAAGAACAATCGCAAGCGAAAAGTTGCCACAAGAAGTCTTTTTCCTGAAAGCTCAATGGTTTGGGGCTGCATCAGTGCAACGTGCAAAACTTCTCTGATTTTTATCGATAAAAAACGTGAAAATTAATGCAAAAGTCTGCCACGAAAGGATCCTCGAGAAAGCTGTGGTGCCCTGGAAGCAAGAACATCCCAATTTTATCTACCAACAAGAGTGGGCTCCATCCCATAGAGCCAAAACAACGATCCACTTCCTGGAGACCGAAATCGGCTCTTTTTTGACGAAAGATTTGTGACCCGCCAATAGCCCGGATCTGAATCCACTGGACTTTTCGGTCTGGGGCTTTATGGAAGAGCAACGTAGGAGTCGAAATGTGAAAAACCTTGTGGATTTTCGAGAGAATTGATCGAAATTTGGAACGATCTCAACGTCAACTACCTGCGCCGCACGATCGAATCCATGAAGAAACAAATTGATGCCTGCATCAAAGCTGAAGGCGGACACTTCGAAAATTCGTTGTAATTATGAAATGTTGTGCCTTGTTGTTGTATAAAAATAAATCTCTTCAAATGTTTGTTGGCGAAGAATAAAATTAGAACGCTTCCTATGGCGCACGTATTTTTTCGCCACCCTGTATTAGGGTGGTCAGAAAGTCTTGAGCCGATTTTTTTAAAAGTTTCAGAACTTTCGATTCTTGACCGGTACCACGACCTACCATGTGGTATCATCCTCTATCAGTATCACTCTCGAAACCGATAGGTATATATACCCAGGTTGCCTTTCTTAACTTTAATTACGATGTCAATTCCACAAGTGCACACTCGAGCGATTATCTTCTATGAATGGCGCCGCGGCACTGGAGCGACGGAAACCGTTCGCAACATCAACAACGCATTAGGAGAAGACACTACTTCCATCAGCACTGTCAAACGCTGTTCCGCTCGCTTCGAAGGAGGAGATACGGACTTCGAAGAAAAGCCTCGGTCGGGACGCCCCCTCAAGGTGGAAGACTCTGTCATTCTCGGCGCCGTCAAAGAGGACCCGGAAGTTAGCACTCGCAGTCTTGCGACGAGACTCAGATGTAGCCATCAAACAGTCCTCAGTCGCCTTCAGGTCCTCGGCTACAGAAAAGTGCTAACTCGATGGATCCCTCATGTCTTGACCGATAGTACGCGCTTCACCCGGATATCCATTTGTCAGTCTCTCCTTCTACGCCCTCAACGAAAGGAGTTTCTGAGGGATCTGATTACCGGAAACGAGAGTTGGGTCCTCTACGATTCCAATACGCGTTGTGCCTTGTGGCTCCCTCAAGGAGAAGACCCTCCAACGCAAGCCAAATCGGACCTTCACCCCAAGAAGTGTCTCCTTTGCTGATTTTGGGATTCGCGAGGAATGCTGTATCACGAGCTGCTCCCGCAAGGACATACCGTCACCGGTAGCGGTTACGCCAATCAGCTCCAGAAATTAGCGGACGCTGTTCGAGGAAGACGGCCGAGACGAGCTTTTGTCCACCTGCTCCACGATAACGCTAAGCCCCATGTAGCTAAAGAGACACGGGAAAAGTTGGACGAGCTGGGCTGGGACACGGTTCCCCATCCACCCTATTCCCCTGATATTGCCCCCTCTGAATATCATTTGTTTCGCCCCCTCAAGGCATTCCTGGCTAAGAAAAAATTCACCAAACTTGAAGATGTTGGAAGGGCGGTCAGCGACTTCTTTGACTCCCAGTCTCCCCAGTTCTGGGAAAAGGGGATCGCTGATCTGCCCATTAGGTGGGACATGTAGCGGCTAATGATGGTGATTATATTGTTGAGTAAAATTCATTGTGTGCTGAATAATAAAATAAAGAAAAAAAAAGGTGTCAAACGGCTCAAGACTTTCTGACCACCCTAATAGATTTCCAGACCTCAATCACATGAATTTCTTCAACGGATATCCTCTGTAAATCTAAATTCTCCTAGACAACCTTATGAAATCGTGCAATTTTCGAGTTTCACGTACCAGGAAGCGTAGTGTAGTCTCGATAGACACCAACATCGATGCCCTTGCCAAGTTATTGTCAGATTTACTCCAAAGAATCTCTGAAATACGAAGTCAAAATTCGTTCATTGTTAGTTGTTGAAGCCTGTTATAGAAACATATTTCTCGAATTTTCTCTCGCTGTTATGCAGCTTTCGGTTCGTTTCCTTAATTTTGTCCCAGCCCATGGATTATTCACGAGGAAGCAACAACATTGACTTCCCATTACAGGCCGTCGTAAATACGTGATCCTCCGACATCAATATGTAAAACGGAACATTGCTGTTTCGTCACTCATGCAAAACCTGACAGGTTTCCCTTCGGACATTCCTTCACCGCGATAGCCTTTGTCCATGACATGTTGGTGCCAGCTCCATTCGAGGGGAGAATTTAATGATTTTCAAGCAGTGGAATCCGCGAATATTAGTGAACCTGTGGTTAAATGGGCAGGTTTCGTTTATGAATAGGTTAACTAGTCTGGAGGACATATAGTAGACCTACAATTTATGTTGTTTAAACCTATGCATTTGGAGTGAATTGTAGGGTGGTTGGATCCATGTCACTGCGATGCTGCCGCGATGTAGCTAGTCTATGCTTATGCTTGCGTTTACACTTTATCTCGGCGCGGCCGTCGCCCACAAGCAAACTATACAAGGATGGCTGCTTTCATGTGGAAGCGTGCGCTTACTACTGCCGCATTGTGGTACTTAATTGTATTCCTCCCAACACGACGTCATTGATCGTCACCTCTCCCGATCACATGTTGTCTCTACTTTTTTCTTTAGAAACCATGCGATGCACTGAATTCGCGTCGCATTCGCTAGCAAGTCCGATGCGGGTGCTTCGTCTATGTTTTGGATCAGGATTTGCCTTCACTTCCTTCCTCATCGAGCTTTCCGGCTTATACGTAGGTAATTTCACTGCCCGTCTCGTCGCCTATGTTGCCGCCGTCGCCGCGACGCCATCATTTCGTTATTGTGTATAAACATATTCTAACGTGGACGATTGTAGAAGTTGTAAAAGTCAAAGAGGCACTTAACGCTTGTGTAGTTGGACGCTTTCACGACCACACATCAGTTGAGGGCAAATAAAGCTATGCGGGAGCTCAGGTGATTTATTCACTACGAGATGGCCCAAAAGTCTTGGCCGTTGTCCGTGAAGGTGTTCGGCCAGGCGTTTTCGAACAATAATGCCTGTTTTTTAGCTTTCACTTCTAAAATATTTGGTGGGTGTTCCTAATTATATTCACGGTACTTCGAAGAAGACCTATTCTATAGAAAGATAAAAACCATTTACTGAACTGCTCTGCTGTCTCACCGAGCCATTGTGCGCCGGACCCAGGCCGTCTGATCGGAACAGGATTTCCCACCAACCAAATGATGAGCAGGCAGAATGGCTGCGTTACACTAAAAAGTACGAGGTCAACAAACGAACAGGGTATCCCTTTCGAAGGACCCCTTGTAGACATATCAAAATTGTTCTAGTGGATCAAATTTACATCTCCATTCTATAATGTGGGGATTCATAAAGCCTTTATCCCAGCGGTATCCTGTTCCAGTATTGAGCTCTGAGACTGCTCTAGAAGGAAAACTAGAAGAAAATGATTATGCCCACACGCAGCTCTGCTGAGGGACGTTCGCGTCTCTGTAAAATTAGATTGTAGGGAAAGTTCTCGCTGTTTTTGGAACAGCACATATTCTTGACTTTTCAAAAACAGGAAAGCACATTAAGAAATGTATACACAACCATCACGTCCTCCCATTCTTCGCCCATTTTCGGAAATTCTGGCATTGACACGGAAAAGTTGTTCAACCAGCGATCCAAGTCATCATCATTATCGAACGTCGTACCTTGCATGGCGTTATAGAGAGACAGGAAAAGGTGGTTATCTTTCGGCGCAAGGGAAGCGCTGTACGTTGGGCAAGTCAGCACTTTCCATCCAAAGTCGAATGGCTTCTGGCGAGTCACTCTTTTAGAGAGCGGGCTACCATTGTCGTGCAGGAATCGGATCGTGCTGTAATTCAGACCCTTTCCTGCGATTTTTGAAGCCATTCTACCTAGCTTCTGACAGTACAGGTCTGTACTGAGGGCAGCGTTGCCTGGCAGTAGCGCATAGTGGATGATGCTTTTGCTGTCACACCAAGCAGGGATCACAACCTTCAGAGGCTGATCACCTGACTTCGGACGCTGCTCAGGCTGCTCATCCTAGTCAACTCAGTGTCAGCGATGCTTAATGTTGACGTGCAGGCTCCACTTCTCATTTCCTGTAAAGATGGACTTCAGCCAGTTTTCAATACTTCTGTACGAGGGCAATTCAGTAGCCACGTCTCCACGTCGCTGGAGAAGAGAACGCACCGGTCAGATCATGACCACTCACTGTGACAATTTTTTCACCCTGCCCATTTGCCGCAGGTGATCGACGATTGTGGTCAAGTGAACAACCAAGACTGGCGTCCTACCACACCTAGTTTGCCATGGATCTGAATCCACCAGCTGTCGCAATCGACCATTGTCGTCTCCGGATGCACGTTCTGACAGTGGGGAAACATTGAGGTTAAAGTCGCCAATACGAAGGCGTCTAGACCAATCCTGAGCAGTGCATTCGGCCACTGTACCTTCCCCCAAATGCACCGTTAGTACGGCGACTGGATGCGGTTGCTGATTTGACTGGTTGACTGGTTTTGAAGCTGTACTACTAGGGTGCAAAACTATGAATGCGCGTTTTCGTGTGGGACAAAATTTGTTCTAAAAAACGATATCAGAACGCCTCAATCAAAATTGTACGTACAGTTACTTTCAACTACCCTCCCGCATCCTCTATGCAGGAAGTGAGGTTCCCTCTTGGGAAAGCCACTGCGCTGTGAGTCGAAACAGCCGCACACCCGAACCCCCACTTTTTTTTCGTGGTCTTTGAAATTTTTCTTCACGAGGGAAGATTCCTAGCCAGAAGTGACGTGTGGTCTGATAGTGGGGAGTCGTGGCTACGTGGCGGCTGAGACGGGACTTTCCAACTTTCTTCTCCAGGTTTTTTGTTGGGTATTTTTCCTCGCCTTCGGATGGGTCAGGTTGGGACCATTTTCTGGTAATCGTTGTTCTGACAAGATGATGGTGAACTGGCTGACTTATATGGCTCAATTGTTGAAGACAGAGATGTGCCGTAACGGTCTGCGTGGGACTTAGCCCCTCCCATCAGATCACTCCTCTCATATTTTACCATGAAGACAACGTCTTCTTCGGTACGTGGGTAACCATGTTTGGAGCTGTATGGCGTTGCTCTCTTTTGCTGCCTCGCAACCATTTTCGCAATATGCCCCTCTCCTAATCGGTATTAAACTTGTTTCAAAAAAGTTGTTATCCAAGGTACTACATAGAAGAATTTTTTAAATGGGGGTTTCCACCACAACCACACCACTCTATTTAGCAGATTTCAGAATTTTTTTAAAAATCGAAAATTGAGTTTTCCCAACCAGCTCATATGCCAATAAATGCGCAAGAAATTGCTCTTCAGCTATTTTATAAAATTGAGCATATGCCTTCAATCACTCTGATAGAGAAGGAAAAGTGTGCGCGCATTTATAATTTTACATCCTAATAAAAGATCGTAAATTATAAAATTAGTCTTTTCATCGTAATGAAACTTTCAGGAATCTTTAGAAATTTAGAAGGATATATTATGGAATATTTGCTTGTGTTTGATACGTTTAGTATCCGTTTCGTGCATTACCCTTATACGGATTCTAAACTAAGGAATATGCCTTTTTTGCACTCATCAGTAAGGGAAAAAGGCAAAGGCATATGTTCTGCTTTGAAAATTGCATGTTCCTGGAAGGGATTGCGCAGGAGTTTACAGATAATGATAATAATAAACTTGCACATACTTGACCTACTTATATATTCAAAAGACAGGTTGCTGCAATTCAGCGTGGGGTTGGAAAAAGCGCACTCTCGAAAAACCGCGAGAACTTCTCCTACAACCTAATATCAAGAACATCGGGAGTTGTGAGATTTCATAGCCATTTTAGGTCATTCGATCCTTCTTTCAACAGCAGCTATAGTCTGGCTACACTTGCTCATCACGTAGAGGTTTTACAGCACTTGAAAGTCAACCGAAGACTTCTGGGTCACCCTGCGTAGTGGATAAAGGTAAAATCCATCTGTTATTGCCGCGAAATCAAGTTAGCTGAGCACCACGAGTGCTTCTACTTCCATAATTTCCTAAAATTTTCTGAATTCTTGTGAGTATGTGCGAAGCTTCAAAATTATATTTTATGTACGGTCGATCCGAAGACTGATGAAATTTGTAGAACTTGCACTATTCATAAGATTTTCGAGATTGTCGCTTTTTTCTCAAAATCAGTATCGTTGCACAAGCACGCGAACATTGCTCGAAACCCCACAAACTTTTCTGCTCAGAAATCACTTTCTTTTTGAGATATTGCGCGAAGATAACATAAATCCTGTGAATTTTTTTAGATTCTGTGGCTGCTACTCTCTATCTATCTGTCGTCCTATTCTAGATATGAATGTTCTTGGTAATAGTAAATTAAATGTAAATTAAATAACATGAGCTTGAGGTTCCATCTTAGTTACCTCCATATTTAATTCACAATCTGTGCGTGATGTCCTCATGCTGAAGCATGAAAGGCTAACATTTTGTGAAGCAGCTCAATGAACATTCGCTTTTTTCAGCCTTGCTTTAGTTGGGGAACTTTTAATTAGAGCTCATTCTCAACTCTCCCAGCCAATTTCCACAACTTTCCTATGTTTTTGAGCTGCCGAACAAAAGCAAGGCAGTCAAACGTTGTCCTCCACAACTTCGAGGAAGGCTTGCCGAAGGCCAATGAGCATTCTCGTTCTACATAGTCCTCTGAGCTCGTTCCACCAGATTTGGCATAACCTTGACAAGCTCTTCCTACCTGGAAAAGTTCTTTGAGATCGCTAAATGTTTTTGAAGTTATCTTGTTCTTTGGTTTATGCTGGAGCATATAATTAGTTTGATTATCGACACTTTTTGAAGCCAAAACTAAGGAAGGTTTTCATGAAGAATGTCACCGACAAAAAAGGAGTAGAAATTAGTGTTGGACTGTTGTGTTCCATCCCGTTGTTCGTATCCAAGACTCTTGGTCTCTACAAGTGTTGAACAAGAAGTTGAAACTCAACTACTTGGTACATGCTGCACTTTTCCTCTCTGGAATCATCTTTTCACCCATCTCCTGTCTCCAAAATAGTTTATTCTCACGTTCACCGTTTTAACTCCTGACTCAACTAACTACCCAGACAACGTATTCAGCTCAATCCTGAAATGGCGGATGTGGGCCGAGGCCATACGGAAACGGACACAAACGAAGAAGAAACAAATGTATCATCTGGAAAGCAGGAAGGAAGAAGCAGCATTGACCTAACACATGGAGATCCCGTGATTGAATCGAGTATCGCACTTCGGAAGCTTTCGGAAGCATTCGGTATTCTTTTCTACAGTTCAGCCCAATCCATTTTACCTTATTTCTACCCACGAACTAATACTCTCGAACGAATATTTCTTAGATCTTTACTGTCGCACTCTGCGTAGCCTGAATTTGCCTACTTGACCGAGTCTCAATTTTAGTTTTTCTTTTCTTTTTACAACTATGCAGTACAACGGATGATAATTAAAAAGTGATGCTACATAATTTTTCATTGTATCTCGATCGACGTCTAGATTAGCGTTAACACATGGAGAAACCCTTCTTTGTTACCAATTTCTTCGATGGGTTCTGTAACGAAGCGAAGATTTGGAGCTGTTTGATCCTTTCTCGCTTGTCGCTGCTCTGCCTCTGCAATTCACAAATTTCTCGGTATAGTGGTCCATGAATTTCAATCCTGAGTGCATACATAGTGCTTTGCCTTTCCATTCCTTTGTTTTTTTTTCTTCTCTGGGAGGGGGGTTAAGGTCATGGAGCTCTAGCGCTGGAACTACTACTACATGTTTTGGCTCAGTTTGAATACTACAAGTTGAACATGAGCAGGGTTAAGCATGACGATAGGAAAAACCGACCCTCAATACGACCCCTTCCCCTATACCCTCGTCCAACCTCTACCTTTTCACGACCCCCCCCCCCCTCCACCTCCATCCCCCCGCGCTCTGCTCCCGCATGTTTTCTCTGTACATTGAGCAGCTTCAAGGAAGAAGACACAAGGGAAACACATTGAAAAGCCCAAAATTGGAACTAAAACAACCTTGAAGTCGACATGCATCCTTTCTTATCCGATCGGATCAGACAGCCAGCAAGAGCGATCGCGTCATTACGTGTCAAAACAGGATTGATTGGAGGCGCATGCGAGAAGTCGGATTCAGCGCTGACATTTGCGCCCCCACGGGTTCAATCCTCGGCGCCTCCAAAAATTTTTGCACGGGTCAGGACTGGTTCAGAATTTAATGTGGGGTAGAGAGGACGGAAGGATTTAAAAATAAAGAGAGGGAAGCGAAATCGATCGACTACACATGCGAGAATTCGCCTGCATAGCCCGCCAGTTTGTGGAAAACTAGGGGGTGACTTGGACCTCGTACTGAAGTACTCCGACTCGAAATCAACAGATGCTTTTCAACCTTCTGTAGAGGACGATCACCTCTATCTTTTTTCAGAGTTTCAATTTTCTAGACCTTCATATGTTTTTGGGAGCTCGATGGGAAATCGATGGGAAATTTAACGAATTTCCCATCGATTTCCCATCTAGATTGCGGAAAAACGAGCGAACTTCGTGGAGCCAGATTCTGTACTCAAATGGGAAATTTCTTCATCTAAAACTCATATAAGAAGAGTCTCCGCGATATCTGCAAATAGCTTCTTGGTGATTTCCCAAACAGATTTACTCCATTTTCACCATCTGTTCAAAATGCGAGTTTTTCACTTATTCAACTCCCATGAAGAAAGTTTGCCTTTTACCAAAATTTCACTACTTCTCCTAATAGAGCTCCGAGAATTCATTCTCCATCCCCATTATTGGGTTCCAATGTCTGCTCCTACTTGAGTGAGTTAGATGGGAAATTTCGCCTCGGAGACCCGAAAACTTGAAAAGTTTCCCATCGAGCTCCAAAAAAAATATGGAGATTGAGAAAATTGAAACTCTGTCAATAGATAGTGCTGATCGTCCTCTATGAACATTCTGAAAAGCATTTGCTGATTCCGAATCGGAGAACTTCAGCACGAGGTCTAATTCACCCTACTTTTCCACGTTCTGATGAGCCCTGCAGGCGAACTCTCGCATGTGCAATCGATTGATCTCGTTACCCACACTTCATTTTTTTAACATTTCCACTCTCTTTGCTTCACAGCTGATTCTGGAGTGATTCCGGCCCGTGCAAAAATCTATTGAAGATGCCGAGAATCGAACCTCCGGGTGCGCTGAAGCTGATTTCTCTCATACTCTGCCAACCTGTCCTGTTTTGACGCGTAATGACATGGTGGCTCATGCTGGCAAGTGCGGACCGTCATTTGTTATAATGTCATAAAACAATCATGAATTTACATTCAATGGTCAAGCCACACCTCTACTTACCCCATCCCCACCTCTCCAATACCACCCCCTCCCTTCCCAGCCCCCTCCCATACGAACCCCTCATGGGAAATTCCCATCAGACGCTTTACCCTGAACATGAGTAGGAAAGTTTAAAAACTCGAGTTGAAGACACTGTCAAATCTGCTACTATACTCCTCGAAAGGTATAGCGGTGTGGCTGCAACCGCGGCGACATTGATTTTAATGCATATTGATTGTTGGGTGGGTAGTTGGCTTTATCGCTGCTATCGTCGACAGCAAATCAATACTCAGCAAAACCCGCCTGTCCTAGTTAACTATATTTGGCTTGAAAAGAAACAAAGATTCTTCAATGTTGAGAATGTAAACTTTGAGCTAAATAAGGAAGGGCGGGTGTATCAATAGGTGTACGAAAACATATTCGTTAGCAGTATATTAACAACAAAAACTTATTTCCTTTTTGTAGGATATTGGCCTAATGGAGAAAATTGTACCTCTAACGCAGAGCAGTAGCACTAGCACTGTCGCTAGATTTCTCAAGGAGTATAGCAGTTTCTTTCACTACGATAGAGTCGACGGCGACACTGGTTTTGATGCGTATCGATTTGGTGTCGGCGACATTGACTACCTACACCGATAATCAGTGTGTATCAAAACCAAAAACACCGCGCAAACAGCGATCGGAACCGTGAGTATAGCAGCAGGGTAACTATATACCTTTGCTTCGCGCTCCTGGCATCGTTTCGATGCACGGTGCATTGAAAAGAACTAAATTCTGGCAACAATGGTTTTCCAAGGTGAGGAATTCGTCAGGTATAACAGAAAATTTATCTGATTGCTCTTTCTTCGGAAAACTCAAAATTCGGGGGTGATCCTATAATTATGAAACGCATTGTAATACTGCCCAAATGCTCTATTCCACTTCGGAAGCGGCGCATTAACGGCGGCCGGATTCCGAAGTATCCAGCACGGCCAAGTTTCACTTTTGAGGTTTATTCTGTAAAAATATCCTGGGAACATACTGTCTCTACCCATCATTTAGGTTGATGCGAATATGATACGCATTTGCAAATCTATATTTCGCTCAAAAATCAAGCTCGTCATTCGGTTTCAGAACCACTATCATCCACAAATCCTTGGCAACAATGTGAATGTTCTCACCTCCCCTTGAGTTTCAAATTCGGCGTTGTGGGGCCGACAAAGTCCCGGAAGACATTTTTGGCATCCTCTTGGCTTCATGAAATTTCTCTTGAAGGCCAAGGATGGGCCACACGATGATCAACCGCGATTCTGTAAAACCGTCTGTGTTCTTTTGAGCGGGTTCTTATTAGGTACTGTCATAAGTTGATGGTCCTTAGCTCCAGGAAGCGCTAAGAAGCCTTCTCAGATTCGGAAGAAGAATTCATAACGTGGAACATTCTGGAACCAACCACGTGGTATAGGTTCGTTCACACTTCCTTCGCTGAGCAATGCTGATATTTTTACTGTTTGCGCGCCGATGCCGCCAAGCTTTATTTCATAGACATGAATTTAGCGCAAATGCTGTTTTGGCAGAATCCGTTCCAAGACTAAAAGTTCGTCACAGTTGTGGATTCCTCTCTAAATAAATAGATCAAGCATTTACAAAGAAAATGAAAAGCGCTACCAAGCATTTTACAAGTTCTCCAGAAAATTCTCGTCTCGTATTCTAGCATCGGAAAATTTCCTTATATTTTTGCACCAGCCTGTTGAAATACAAAGATTCCCAGCGGTTATTCCAAACATGTTGTGGTTCAAGTTGGTCACATTTTCCAATTTCGACAAATAAATCCCGTATATCAAATAAGACATTGTTGGACAAATCAGAGTTTATTCTCCGGGAATATAATGCTTCTTTTTGCTTGTGCGAAATTGTCAGCGGAGTATCATGACTTTCAGAAATCACCCTACCCGACCCCAACAGCCTTGGCTCTCTTACAAAGCAGCTTTAGTCATAGTATCAAAATTCCACAGAGAGACGTCGCGACACTAATATAAGCTACCCTATTGTTCTTGTCATTCTGACAGCCATTCATGATTTTGTTAATACATTGCGGACAACGTAGTGCACATGGTGCATCACGCGAAATGTGCTGCTCATATCCATAGAACCTTTATCTGTGGTCAGGTGGTGTAAGTGCTAAATCAGCAGAAAAAATGTCCTCTGGCCATCCCTGCTCTCTATTCACAAAAGTGCTTGGTCTGCAATGTGTTAAATTTGATGGTGGTCCTTCGAATAAATGCAGGGATTCTATTGCATTTCTCACCACTTACAATATTCATACCGATGATGAGGAGAATACGTTCCAGCTTCCATGGCTGACATTTTATATTCTCAAGCGGTTCCCACATTGTGCATTCAGTCGCGGAATAATCTATGCATGCATGTCGCGGCCGACGGCGCGGTGTTCGCGCGCCAACCGCTAGCAAACGCTTCGCCCGTTTGGCCAGTTACGGGGATTAGGTGCGAGAAAATGGTTTTGGTTTAGCATACAGTTTTGACCAAAATACACCTTTTTCTGTCTGAAAATAAACATTCCATGACATGCAAGGATGGTCTGAAAAGCTTCTGGAATAATTTCTGAATAAGTGTTCTTTACTAAAAAAAAGCTTCCATGCTGTTGTACTAGTGGGCCCTCCATATGAACCGACTGGAAATGTCAACTCGGTGTGACGAAGACTGCTTTTCGCAAACCTTACAAGTCATGAAAATTATGTAGTTAGAAAATGATGGGATATTTATCAATCAATGATTCTTTTTTCTTCCAACTAGAGAAGAAAACCGCAACAACCCACTACAAGTGCCACTTAGGTGCTGATTTTGGAGAATCGGCACCTTCATATAAATGGAGATTTCTAGTAACTTATTGTGAGAGGTTAAAGGCACCTAATCTGAGAGCATGAAGTGATCGATTAGTAAGGATAATATGTATGAAGAACACAGTCAACGTTCCTAGGATTTTTGCACTAGCCGGTTTCGGGGCTTTAACTAGACCGGAAGTGCAGCTCCCTTGGCGCCGCCGGGGCGTTACCCTTTCATCAGTAGTTCCCAAGGAAGCTACCATTTCCATATTTGGTATCCCGGTTTGGGGGACCAAGTTGTCTGGACGCGGCGAACAATGAACTATAAGCAGAATGCAGTTTACCACAGCAGAGAATAGAGGAGGCTCCTCAACAAGATTTCACTTGATGGGGTAGAAATATGTATTACATTAATGTAATGTAAGTGTAAATTAAGTAATGTAAATCAAGGGGATCTTCAATATGAGTGATTAGTTTTCATTCTACCTGAAGGAACAAGTCTAAAAAATACATAGGTGCTGCATTTGTTCAATCCTAAACAAAGATGCACCGAATGTAGACGTTAGCCATCTGTTTCGAATATTTGAATTGAAGCCAAAAATCTCACTGAAGTGGGACCTTGATTAAGCTCCACACACTGATCATAAGAGATGAAATGAAAAAAATGAATGCCATGAAAATTGCCGTCTAGGGATGAAGAATCGGTGCAGAAGAAAAAAGTACCATTCAGTGAAGCGGAGTGGTGGCTGCGCTTATTTTTGTGAGTGTAAAGATTTTGTTGATGTATAGAGAACTTACTACAATAGATATTCTCCGAAGCTCTAGATGCGACAACTTAAGTGAAAAGCATGGGTTTGGCCAAAAAAAGTACTTTATTACCACGTCAGCATGACCTCTAATGCAGATTTTAGCGCTCAGAAAAAATTGTAATAATGTAATCCATCAAATTAAGTGTTAATCATGGTTTTATACGTTCATTTTGAGTACCTCAGAAAATTCATCCCAGATGGAGAAAGAAAATTGAAAACAGGCCGGAGCAAGTGTGAAAAGCTTTGAGGGGATTGCGTGAAAAATGAAATATTGCTCGGATCCAACATATTTTAATTCCATTGTCATTCCAGAGGAACAAAACCATTTGACCTATTTCATTCCTGCAGTTTGACTGGCCATACTTCATTAATCCATTTGGCTTGATTTCATTCTCATATGCTTTGAGGGGATTGCGTGAAAAATGAAATATTGCTCGGATCCAACATATTTTGTTCCCATTGTCATTCCAGAGGAACAAAACCATTTGACCTATTTCATTCCTACAGTTTCACTGGCCATACTTCATTAATCCATTCGGCTTGATTTCATTCTCATATGTTTTGCAGTGGCGCTTTTCCAATGGCAGCTTCGAGTGTAAAATAAAAAAATTGCGGAAACTTTTCAAACCGCTTTCGTAATGAGCACTCGAGGCTGCAGAGTTAGCATTACATATAGAGCAGTTTCGACAGCATAAATGTATGAGTAGCCAAAACATGCATAACTGTTTTATGAAGTAAGAAAGGACCTCATATCACATTTTGCATAGAGGGAATTATTCATGTAATCCCCCGGAACCACAACCCCCGCTCTGAAATTCAAAGCTTGCCATTTTCTACCCCAAATTCGCTGCCGAGGGTTCCTTCCTCTTCTCAGCAATTGGGGAAGGATGGGATTGAGGAGAGGACAGCAACAAGAAGGGGAAGGCTTTGAACTCGACGTACTACGCGGTTCGGGCTGTGCTCATGCTGCACAACTATCAGAGTGAGAGAGTGGCGACATGATTTCGAAACAAAACGGGTATATCTTAGTTGAGCACTAAATTTGCTGCACAACCACTCGAGAAAGGGTCTAATGCTTCAATCTAAACTGCCGGAAGCGAAGACCTACCAGATTGGCAGTAAAAAAAAATGAAGGTTTCAAAAAGGTTTGACGAATCCATAAAAATCACTGTAAAATTATCCGTCAGTAACTTAGATGTCACTCTATTATACGCTTAGGCTTAAATTCAAAAGAGGTTGGCTTTAATTCGAAGCTGAATTCAGCCAGCAGTGCGTTCTGTGGAAACGAAACTTCCACAGACGGAGTTTGTGCATGGGCTTCCTATGCAAAACTCGATCAAACGTGCTTGCAGAATCAAATTAGATGTCTCCGCCCTTGTATGTATTGAGTGCTTCTCTCTGAACATTTAAGTATTCAAGGTGTTTCAGTCGACTGTTTGCAGTTCGGGTGAACCTCCGGCACTTTTCTCGATCAAACCCGAGCAAGCTTTTCTAAAATTATGATTTAGGATAGGGAACGCTTGTTTCTGGAAACCATAGTTATGTAGTGTTTTGGAAACCATAGTTATGTAGTGTCATGTATGTATAGTTCAAAGCTATGAGCTGTAGGCCTATCCTTAAAGTGTATAGATTGCAGCGCAGCGTATCGAGGGCAAAGCCTTCGTGCGACAAGGAGCCCTCCGACAGAAGAATGTCCATGAGATTAAGTGGGTTCTAAATGTATCACATTTTGCCTGTACTCTTCACCTTCTAACAAGTTTCAGATCTCACAAATTCATTGCCCGATTCTTCAAGCAGCCCACGTTTTGCTCTCATTGCAAAGATTTCATTTGGGGATTGAACAAGCAGGGATTCCAATGTCAAGGTGAGCACCAATGATGCTTTAGCGAGTGATTACTTAGACTGATTGCCTTGAGTTTAGGATTCCTTTCTGGTATAAGGCAGTATAAATTTGTGTCTTACTTTTAGTTTGCACGCTAGTGGTCCACAAACGATGTCACGAGTTTGTAAACTTTGCCTGTCCTGGAGCTGATAAAGGAGTTGATACAGATGTGGGTTTCACAGTATGACACTCGGAAGTCGTAATTGCACTAAAATCCCCTAATTATACTTCACTTTACATTTAGGATCCACGACAGCAACATAAGTGGAAGGTGCAGACGTACTCCTCACCCACATTCTGTGACCATTGCGGATCGCTGCTTTATGGAATAATTCACCAGGTTTGAGTTGCCCCAGGCACAACTAAGTCCGTTTGAACTCATTCCCGTGGTTTAGGGGATGAAATGTCACACCTGTGACACGAACGTGCACCATCGATGTGTACGATATGTGCCTAATATGTGCGGTACTGACCATACGGAGAAACGCGGTCGAATACTGCTCGAAGTCAACGTCCAAAACGAAATTCTTACCGTTTTTGGTGAGATCATCCGACAAAGTCAGACGTAGTCACTGAAATACGAGAACTTCTACCAATACTTCTTATAGTGAAGGAAGCTCGTAACTTGATTCCTATGGACCCCAATGGACTATCTGATCCTTATGTGAAGCTTAAGTTAATTCCTGAAGATGCTGGATGCAAATCGAAGCAAAAAACAAGGACGTTACGAGCAACTCTGAATCCAGAATGGAACGAGAAGTTTACATAGTGAGTGAAGTGTTGTGTTGTACATAGTTGTATCGTTTTTCTTGCAAATAATCGTGTACTGGAACAAGTGAATTTCTGAATAAGGACAACACTCCAGTGAACAAGGTTTACCCCTGCTGTTCCACGAATATTTGATTCCTCCATATATTTAATCGAAATCTCCGAAAAATCAAGTGTTCGAAAGTTTCTGAAGACACGAAATTGGGCCTAAATAAAAAAAATCATGTCTATGATAAAGAGGGAATTTTTGGTTTATTATAGGCGAACGCAGTGGTAGGAAATAGAGTTCATGATCTTGCTAATGTTACCAAGTGATATATCAGAATATGCGCTTTGTCTGTCTGGAGTACTATTAAAGAATTTTGGAAATTTTGCAACCGTGAATCAGTTGCGTCTCTGCTCCATTATAACCGACAAGACCGCCCGACTCTCGCTCAGCTTGTCCCCAGATGATCCTGAGAAACTCAAGGGCTCAACTGCAGGAAGCAAAGCTCACCTGCGGTGGGCGTGTTACCTTGGTCGTCTCCCATTTATATCGCTGTCCCCATCGATCACCGACCTCGCGCCTCCCATAAAACTTCATGGATACTGTACGTCAGCGAATTCTAGGAAGAGCATAAGAACGGTGCGTGCAGCCCCTACTTATGTTTCATCCGCTTTTAGGATAATGAGGCTAGCTTAGCCGGAGAGGTCAGGCTAATTTCCCAACTACGTGACAAAATAGGCAATGCCATCTACAATACCCTCGCTAAATTCTTTTAAAAACTACACTCGGCGCGCGAAGTTGCATTCTTTCCGTTCCATCTCTATAAATTTGTTGAGACGCAATGTACCGCAAAGAAAAACCGATGGGAAGAACGTAATTGATCCAAAGCTGAGCCCTATATAAGGTGAGCTAACAGTTTTCAGCCCCACCATGAAATTTCAAGTGTCCTCCTCAGACAATTCCAGAGGCAACAATCTAGCAGATAGAGTTCCGAACGAGCGGGGGGGGGGGACGCAAGAAACGAGCGGAGCCCTGTTTTCGCCTATGTCGCTCGCGCGTTTGGACCGGAACGCCCTGGTATTGGCCCTCTTTAGGACCCCAAATTCTGCTTCTTTAGACCCCTCTCAGGCGTCATTCGTTACTGCTACTAACCAGTTTGACTGTTCTGCTTCAGTGCAGTCAACTGGTTAAAACCATTGACAAATGACACCTGAAACATTTAAACGATTATTTGACCAAATATCTTTATTAAAAGCTGCTTCAGTACAGTAGAAATGCACTTCATTGGAAACTTATGACTACATGACTACACATGCAACTAAGTACATACTTGAGAAAGGAAAAAAATTAGTCCCTAATCAACAACTCCAAGTTGAGAGGACACGATATTGCTTGTACAATATGAGCCGAGTACCGGTGGCGAAGTCAGTTATCCTCGAAGACGATGTCGTGACTTTCGTCGTAGTCTTCACAGGCGGTAGCGACACGTTCGTGTTCTGTTGACGTAGTCGACGGTCGCGTTTAGTGTGACGCTGAAAGACAAATTCCCTAAATTAATTACTTGTGCAGAAAGATGATAGAGATATACCTCGCACACGTTAATATGATAATCACTACTACCTGGCTATAGTGCAAACGGCTATGAAGATCCACTACTTTTTCCAGATTCTCGCACAAGGTATCCTCGATCTGTGTTCGCGTGCTGATCCCTTGAATCTCAATCCTATCCGAGCGTTTTGTGCGCTTTATCCACGTCCTGCAATAATTGAGCATCATTTGCACAAGCAAGTCACAGGTCTACGTCTGCAAGGGACAACCTTTACGCAGGCTTTTTTGACCAGAGCCATCCACTTTTTGCCCGGACATTCCACGCAGCTTCGTTACTTCAAAAGGAGCCAAGACTTGTTCATGAAGCTTTGTCAAATCTCTCTTGTACTAGAAATGTAGGCGTCAACGTGATGACTCAAACTCGTTCAAGAAAACTATCAAGTAGATGAACGAATTCCACGATGTATCCACTGTAACAGGCGGCGGGAATCGGTACAAAACTGTCATTAGTTCCTCCATCATGCCAACCTCTTCCGCAGAGATACCAAAGTGATGGATGTAAGAAGCGTAATAACGAATTCTCCCATTCCTACCTTAAGAAAACCAGCCTTTCGTTCCCGAATAAAAATAGGTCTCCTATGACTAAACATACTCATTTCGGATGTGATTGAGGTTTCCATCTGCTCATTTAGCACAGAACCACCATCATCGCAGTTATCGAGTAAGATAATAGAAAATGTTAAGCATAACTAGCGCCCGAAAAATTTTATACACCTCTTGTTGAACTCTTATAAAAGGCTGGTTCCTTCACATATCTGTTGTATGACGGGTTCCACACTCAGATCTCTCGAGCATGATCGTGATGACAGTCTATCTAGATGTTCCCTCATCATACGTCTCTGCCTCATCCTCTCTTCTATCAATACAAAAAAAAAGAAATCGTTGGCTCGTTAAACTCTCACCGCTGTACTCAAGAACTTGCTTTCGTAGCCGCGTGCACCGTGCTTGCTGATGTATTGTGGCATTCCACGCCCAAAATAAAATTACATAGATGAAAATGCTTACATGAAACAAATTGTGCAGCTACCACGGACGGGGAAAATAATGCAAATTCTCAACTACACGAAAGGAGTGAACATCACAGCACACAAATATAGGAACTAAAAAATGAAGAAGTGGAATTGAAGACGAGCTTCGAAATTGCAAAATTTCGAAACTTCATCAATGTCTTGGATCAGAGCACGTTTTTGACAAGTATAAGAAGAGCTGCACCTTTAAGAAATCCATTGGGCCAATCTGAGGAGTCTTTCGAGCCGTTACTTCTACAAAAAAAAAATTGCGGTCAGCCTCCATCCATGAGCGGTCACATGCAAGCGACTAAGCATGTTCCGTCCTGAACGGCGGATGTAACGCATCAACCCGATTGTTGCTCTCTTAAGACCAGCGAACGAACGACACCCGTCATTAGCCCTCAACACACCCAACTTTCCTGCGCAGTTGGCCCGCTGTGGACCCTCGGTCAAATCTTTCGCCCGGAAAGCCTAGTGGAGCAAATCGAGCTTTGTCCCTGGAATTGTCTGAGTCGCTTCACCCCAGTTTTGTCGCGTATCGCATGGCTCGCCGCAAGCGACGTCGCGCGCTGTTCGCGACGGAAGCCCTCAAAATGAAGAACGCTCAAATTTCACAGTTTACATGAAATCCATAGCAAATTGCTTATAGGTAGGTCGAACAGACATGTACGTTTTCCGTGATCTATTTGGACCTTCGATAGACTGCATTCCACCAGATTATAGGGGATGGAATGAAAAGAACGCAACTTCGCGGGTCGAGTGTACTTTTTTAAAGAATTTAGCGGTAGTTTAGTTTATGGTATTCATCCGAAGATCTTGCTCAGCTGGATCTCACAACGCTGCAGTGCCTGTGAACATAGTTCTCTCCCGCATTTTGTTGGAAGGGGAAGTACAGGCATTTCTCGTGCAATCAGTTGTTATATTCATTTCTCCTCTCACTCTGTCCACCATTTCTCTTAACGCTGGCGACAGCTGCATTATCAGCCTTTGATGGGGTCACGGCTGGTTTGGTTTCAGATGAGTTTCTCGCCGATATTTAAATTTCAGCAAACTACAAGCTGGGGACAAAGACAGACGATTATCTGTTGAAGTCTGGGATTGGGACAGGACATCGCGAAATGACTTCATGGGCAGCTTATCATTTGGTATCTCTGAGCTTCTCACTGAGCCAGCTTCGGGCTGGTTCAAGCTGCTTAGCGCGGTAAGTTCCTCTGAAATCGCTAGTAATGAGAAAGTATTCTGATGGCTGAGAACGACGTAGCGAATTCATGGAAATTATACATAGATTGAGGAAAGAAATCGTGCAATTCTTTTTTTTTTCATTGAGTCGGGAGTGCCTTATGATCGAGTAGTACAGTGTTTTTATTTGGTTCTTCTCTTTTTCTTTATAGTGGCTTATTTTCTTTGCTTTGATGCCAGTAAGGTACAGTTATAAGTTTACTGATGAGAACTACATAATGGCTCAAATCGACAAGAACAAACATATTCGACACCATCTTCTCTACTTTGTTCCGAAAAGGACGTCAAAAACAGCTGCAGATGAGGCTTCGCTGCAGACGGAACATTTCGAAAATGGATCCTCTTCTTTAAAAAGGGTCCTTTCGATCTGAATGACTTTCGTTCGCCCCGAAGATGCTGGGTTATTGAGGAGATCATATACAGTAGCGAGCAAAAAGATTGCAACTTTTGGTTTTTCGTCTGTAACTTTGTTCAAAGTAGAGCATGAGTGCCCAAATTTTTATGGGAGTTGTGAATCCTCAGGCGAGACAGGAAAAAGTTAGAGCCTGCCCATTCCACCGTTTTTCTGTTTTTTAAGAAAAATTTATTTCGCAGAAGTCGAAATCTGTGACTTGGCACCATCGACAACGCCTCGTGAAATGACGTCTATCGTTGGTATCTGATCACGCTTTGGTTCCTTGATGCAGAATCAACCCGTATACGCTAGAAAATATGCATCCGTACACCACTGGTTGACATACGCAAAGTCCACTTGAGGTTACTTCAGCAGTGATCCTTTATGAATGTATCTGTCAGCCTTGTTCCTTCTATCAGCTCTGTTTAGAAGGGAAAGGTACTGCTGACGCTTCCACAAGTTTAGTTACGAGTATTCGGTTTTGATGCAGTTCATTACTCTCTCGGAACTCCGAAATATTCTTGCTGATTTCAGTGCACCCAATTGTGCACATCACGGAAAATAAGTTTTGGAATTTTTCTGTCTCTGGGGGCAAGATGTCTCAACGATCCCATTAGTGATAAAGATGCTACAGGGTTCCTAGAATATTGTCGTGCACACTTGGATACATGCAGGAAAAGCAGATAGCACTAAAAAAGTGACTTAAATAAGCGTTAGTGAGACGACGAATGATGTTTCAGCGAGAAATGCGTACTATTTAGCGAAGACGCCTAAATCATCTCAAATTCAAGCTAAAATCCTCTAAAAACCGATCTCAGTACGGAACTGTTTGATGCCGCTAGAACTGTTTGAAACTTGTTATAGGACCTGTTGGATACAAGAAATTGTCATTGGAGCGCGGTTTTTTCTCTCAAACCCGGAACTTTCCCAGGAAATTTCTCTCGTTTGAGGAAGTGTTCCGATACGCTGTCAAGTCCAAGGAATGCGCCTTAGCGGTACCAACTCTCCCCCAAAGTGGCATCTTTCGTTTTTGAGAAACCTTCTTCGTTTTTGAAAAAAACCGTCATTAATGGTCAAAAAATGGTCAAAAACCACTTTTTGACCATTAATGACGGTTTTTCTCAAAAACGAAGACGGTTTCTCAAAAACGAAAGGTGCCACCTTGGGGGGATACTCGTTGGTATAGTGCGCATCTACAGTCAAAATTCCAACATGATACGTCTCCTACAGGTTGAGCAACACCTGATTATCACTGGAGCGCACCAGAGTGCAGGGTAGGGATGGAGTAAATGGTTGAACAACGGTGGTCTTCAGCCACGAGTTGATGATCCTCCAGAAGTGCCCCTCTGAAATCTGCTTGTGTCTAACATCAGCAGACGGTTAGCGGTTGGCTACGCTCCGGAAACTGGTGCTAAGCCCCCTGAATCTGCAGGACGCTACTAAGTCTTAGTGGTCAATGACCATCTGGTGCTGCGCCCTGTCTGAGCAAGATCTGGGAAGTACTGTTGATCTAAGAGGTTGTTGAAATTGAGCACAAGGGATTGGACACCTTTGTAATTGAAAAGGAGTTTTTGGAACTTTTGAACAAAAATAAAGGCCAACGATCTAGAGGCCGAATTCCCGCGTAGCCGCTGCCAGCCGCCTTTGGCCGGCCAAATTTGGCCACCGACATGTATGTATACTGTAGATACGGAATCTCACAGAATTCCCTCATACTTTTTCCCTCACAGAATTTTTGCAAATGGGCGTCATTCGATGTGTTGAACACAACTATCGTATTAATTTTGTCCCACACCTTAAATTACGGTGGGCGATGGAAAACTTCCGGCGCCATGTAGCCAGTCTTCAATGGCCAGGAAAGCGGCCAAATGTGGCCAGAAATCTCTAAGAAAAAAAACAGAAGAGGTGGAATAGTGCCGACCGGCCCAACACAATAACGACTCTAGGCGAGAGGTTGAAGGCAACGTCTCACCTTGGAATCGTTTCCGCGATTTAAAAAAAAACTTTGCATAGAGGGGTTATTTTAGGTGCTGTACACTGAAATCGCATTCTTTTCGTATAATTAACTTATTTCAGTTGGATAACGGTCGATGTACGGTAGGTACGGTATCTCACAGAAATTTCTGCAACTGCGCATAAACAATTATTTGAGGTGCCGAAATCAATGTCATTCGGCATGATGTTGCCGTTTTAATTCTGAAACTGGCATTTTCTTCCGAGTTCTGGCCGGCCAGAGGTGGCTGGCCGTGGCCACGCCGGAATTCGGTCTCACCTGCCTGTGGACCGTGCTTGAGGTACTCACACTTCCCGCAACCTCAGTGAGCCATCAAGGAAGTCGCGATGAAGCATTAGCACGTGGAATTGAAAAAATGTTACTAAGCTAAAAAAGAATGAGTAGACAAGTTTGCGCATCAGAGGCTACAGAACGTCAAAATCAGAGGCTGGAACTTCTAAATGTATATTTTTTCGCATTTTCAAAGCTGAGGTAGTCGGCTTTCGGAGCCGTATTCTCGGGAGGAAATTCATGTGGCAGTTAGAATAGAGAGTGTTCCACTTCGTACTTCACGTATGCCTAGTAAGGAAAGCTAGCAAGAATATTTACGATTCAGAACGGAAGATTCGACTGGTTTGGTCATACAACTAACTTCGTCGCAAACTAATAACCGCGTTGTCGAAACTAGCTAAACGACCTCAAGTATAATATATGGGTGACCACATAGATCAGGCGCGCGATGGAGTGAAATGGCGTCAGAAGATCAGGAAGCGGATCCACGCCCTCCCCCCCCCCCCCCCACCACCTTCCCTACGAACGGGACTAACGCTAGAGAAGAAGAAGATCAAGCTGTTTATCGTGACATCCGAAAGTCAGTAGCATTTTCCCCAGATGTTCTCTGACATGGTTGTGGCCGATTGTTATCGAAATTTTAGCGTTGCCGGACATGGTCAACTTAATTAACGGATTTGTTGAACCACTTCTTGACGGCTGTTAGAGATCAATGGCGGTTCTTATGCATACATGAGAAGACCTCTGCACATAGCCCACAAATATTTCCTTTCTTCAAATAACTCATTCTGAAGGAATTGTACGAAGATCCATTAAATTTCGCGGATCACGCGTGTTCCCCGAAATTTTCCCCGATTCTACGACTGCGACTGTAGTGCGGTACAAGCAGTTCTAACGCTAACAAGTTCTCATAGCAGAATTGGCTGAACATGGTCCGAGTGAGTCATGTCAGTCAGTAGGGATAAGTATTTGTCTTTTTGGGCATGCATAAGGAGACCGCTATGGTCCCATAGATTGTGTTGACAATATTTGCTTGTACGGTTAGCAAGATACATCACCTTTTGTTAGAGAGGGTTCACCATTCTGGATGAGTGAGAAGGCTTAGAATCTTCTCGAGAACGTTCATGAACCTCTCTGCTGTTCAGTCCCAACAACTTTAGGATTTGACAAAAAAGGAAAACAGTTTAGTGCTTGATATAAAATGAACCTCCAGTTAGAGATGCGCGAATTTTCTGCATATTTTTCCTGAACGTTGATAGCGGCATACACTATATCGTGCCCGGGTATTCCATACTTGCGTTTCATCCGTTTCAACCTCCTAGTACGCTTACTAGTTTTCTGTTTGAGATGTTTTTCCACTAGAACTGTTGCACCCAATGGCATGGCTTTTCACGGATGTGGAATTGAGACGCAACCCAGCGTTTGATTGCTGCAAACGAGATTCTTCTATGCTAACGAAAAATGGCATGAGTACAAACTGGTATCTCATGTCATGAAATCATATTGTAACCATAAGCATGTTTAATCAACAAAATTGAGAGGCTAATTCTAACTCCTTCAAATGCAAAGCTGTTGTGTTCAAGAAAGTTTACTTCAGGAAGAGGGAGAGTACTACAATATAAATATTCCTCCTGAATATGAAGAGGAAATGGAGAAAGTACGCAGGACAATGGAGGTATGTGTGGAATTTGTTACAGATACAACACTGTTCACGGGATTGTGAGAACGGTCGCTCCGCGGAGTCACCGTCGCGCACCGTCCCTTTGCCATAACTTTCTTAGAACTGCCCCGACCAAGGCGGTCAAGAGCTATCAGTGCTCTTTCAGAAATTGTAGTTGTGATAGTTCCAGCAGTCCTCGCTCATCAACTAGGACCGCATTACTTTTGCTGGAAATTAAGGCGCATTCCTGTATCCGTCTCTAGTAGCCGTGGAAGAGCGTAGGACAATGGGAGCCTATGCACTCTTGACGAACTCGCGAATGAGCACATTCTGTGTCAAAAGGACAAGTTTTCCACAGATTCGATTTTGCAGCACTATTAACTCCGCCAATGCATCCCTTTAGAAGTGAGGGTGCCACAACGACGCATTTGTGGTGGGTCCCAGGTTCAATGCCTACCCGCTGAATTCTTCTTGCAAAATGCTAGACAAGATGAAAAACCCCATATGTGGGCATTTCCAAAAGCAGTTGTGGATGTCTTTGTTGATTTTTGCATGGCGCAGTGGCTAAGCGTTTTGTAACGCGAGCAACAGTTGCAGGGTTCGATGCCCGAGTTTGGCAAACTTTTGCAAAATGTTCCTTTACGAAGATTGGGGAGTATGATGTGCCGAATATTTTCACGACGGGACTCCAAACGCTTCTCCATTCAAAAAAAACTATTCACATCAGTCTTCTATGGAACACAACGAGTTAGCATATCATGTTTCGTTTTCATCTAGCGTTCTTCATTGTCTTCAAATATATTTCCACCTTTCTGCTGGACCACATGACGGAGTATGCCCTTGATTCCTTCTATCTATTTGGTACATACTTCAGGAGTGAGCTGCTGCCAGTAGTCGACAATTGCTTTCTTCCTTCTCTTCGTAGTCGCAGAATCAAATCTACGTAGTGTGGGTCATGATGAGGCAAAATGGGGTGGCGTCTTCCCGCCCTTCGGCGTCGACTCGTCCCCACTCACATTCAAATTTTATGGTGAAATCGAGCGCGAATTAGTGCGAGTAGGTCCTGAAGGGCGGGGCGAGAGTTCGAATGAATCAATTGCAGACACATTGCCTAACCACTTTTGCCTCATCATGACCCACACCCAAATCTATGTGGTCATCAACTGCCATATTTTGTCTAGGCCAAGCGCGGATTATCCAGTAACTGAGTAGGATAGCACTTCAGTGGGTACGCGCGAGGGCGTGGCTTCCCATGGCTGCGTGAGAAACCTCTTGCTGCCAACTCTCAGGACCTAATTTCCCACGCATGCACTTGCGAAACCATCCACCTGCTGAGAAAAGTCACTGTCGTATTGTTAAAATCGCGACTGGCTATAACGCTCGGCAATGTTACCCGAATTTCCTATTGTGTTCTTCTCCAATCGTACAGTGGACGTAGTCCCCAACTCTGCATTCTTGACTGATCCAGAAGTGGGACGCACTATGAGGGTTCGGTGGCATGGCAAAACATGCTCTTCTAAAGTGCGTGATTTTTCTGGCTAACATCCTTCAGTTTGCTTTCGGATTTTTATCATTTTGATGTTGAGGTCTTGTTCATTGAGTCCAAACGAGACTGTGAAACGAAGGCACCGTTGTTCACAGAAGAAAGCGTCCTCAGTGAAGAAGCTTTCGAAGTCTCTCCACCGAGTAGAGAAGAAGAAGATGACGATGATGATGTGTCAGGAGCGGGCTCCACCTCATCCACAGTGGAGTTCCGAAAAGAAGTAATAACAAGGATGAGAACATTGGAAAACCGTATGCCTACAACGGCTTTCGAACTTGAGATGAAAACAGAAATGTGAGCTATGAAAGCAGAACTTGCACAGATGAAAATCATGCTTACGGAAGTGCTCAAGCGGCTCCCAACACCGACCCACCTTGGTTAGACAATAACTTGTCGTTATTGATTTTACCGCACTAGGTGTAGAATTCAATAAGCCATTAACTAAAGAATGTGTTCCAAGGTGAAATTGAATTTAACTATGTGGCACAAGAAGTGGAATCGATTCGGAAGCAAAAAGGAGCAAGCAAAACTCTCTTTGCATTAGCACTGGAAAAAAAGTTCATGCCGACCTTCCATCCGATCTTCTAATTTCCGTTGATGAAAGCTCAAGCACTGACAGAGTGCAGTTTATTGAGGATGTGATTAATCATTGGAAAAATTGCTCTACGCTGTAGAAGTAGCAATGTGTTATAAAAAAAAAGAATTTCAGTGCGTTTTCAAGTATTACCAAGTGCCCAAGAGCCTTCAAACAGAGGTATGGAGGAGTGGGAAGGACTCAATGAATAGCAGGATTCGCATAGAACGGAAATCAGTGAGGGAAAGGCAACAGAAACATCCACCCTCTTCATCCGAAACCACCAGGGCTAACACTGAAGAAGGGTCAACAGCATTACCCGAAAACGAGGTAGTCCTTTACGAATTCAACTAAGACATCTGATCTGACAATAGTTACGTTCCATAGAAGACTGTTGTGAATAGGTTCTTTTCGAACGAAGAAGCGTTTGGAGTCCCGTCGTGAAAATATTCGGCACATCATACTCCCCAATCTTCGTAAAGGAATATTCTGCAAAAGTGTGTCAAACTCGGGCATCGAACCCTGCAACTGTTGCTCGCCATACAAAACGCTTAGCCACTGCAAACGTCGACAAAGACATCCACAACTGCTTTTAGAAATGCCCACATATGGGGTTTTTCATCTTGTCTAGCATTTTGCAAGAAGAATCCAGTGGGTAGGCATTGAACCTGGGACCCACCACAAATGCGTCGTTGTGGCACCCTCACTTCCAAAAGGATGCCTTGGCGGAGTTAACAGTGCTTCAAAATCGAATCTATGGAAAACTTGTCCTTTTGACACAGAATGTGCTCATTCGCGAGTTGTTCAAGACTGCATAGGCTCCCACTGTTTTACCGCTCTTCCACGGCTACTAGAGACGGATACAGGAATGCGCCTTAAAGGCAGCACCCACGGAAAATTTCGACCTCTAGATTTCGGCATAATTTGGGGTAACCGCATGCGCTGAACATTGTTACAATGTCGAAAACAGTCGAAACCTTCAAAATCCCTATTTTCTGTAACCTCCCAGATCATCGCTTTTGAGCAGATTGGGCCAAGTTGCGCGACTTGTTCGATGTGGACCGATACAAAAAAGTCGATATCGCTGCATCCTTTGTCAGCTGTTTTGTAGGGAAAATCGGTCTTTTGCACTGTTTTGCAGTGTTTTTGAAGCTGATGGAAGAAAACAAAGTATGGAAAGGATTGCATAACCAGTCAAGATGTCGCAAAAACACTAATGGATTCTAAAATGATCCCATTACTACGAAATTGGAACAAATTGAAACAGTTGACGAAAATCAGACCACACAAGTAAATAAGCAAGTGGATTCGTGCTAAAATGAAAAGTAGAAAATTTTGATGTAGCAGATAATGCGAAAGAGGAGAGCTAAGGAGTAAAAAAAAGAGCTTATTGGTACCAGGAAAAGTAACGGCTGTCCACCCGAGCTGGCAGCAGCAGTCCGCTGTCACAAAAGCTCGATCGAACGACCTCACGCTGATCATGCTGATCCAGGATCTTGGACATTCAACTCGTTATACAGGGTGGCTGTTAAGTATGGATCGCGTTTTTAGAAGGTGAAATAGAAAATAGGAAAAGCAGCTATCACGTGAATCTTGTGATGATACAATAACTAGTGGCTTTCGTGATTAGCCCGAGAATTTTGGTTCCCCTGCTTAGACTCCTTCACAAGTTATAAAAAGATTTCGTCATCTACTGCCATCAGTGAACCTCAGTGGTTGCACGCTCCATGTTACTGAATTTGCTAAACGCTCTGATTTCTCCGCACCAACAGAAGCGAATATGGTGAAACAGCAAAGAAGGACAGGCTGTACTTCTCCACTCCAGAAACCAGAGCGACCTCGATCCATTCGCACTTCACGTTGACGTGGCATCATCGGGAAGAGTTTCGCCTGCGACAATTCCATCACATTCAATTGCGTGGCTTCCAACTCGATTATCTCCACAGACACTGCTCATAAGATCGCGAAACTTGGGTCGGGGCTGCGCAGTTACTGAGCGTTTGAATCAACACACTGTCAGATTGGGTGAGCAGGGAACTTTTGGATTAGGCAAAAAAGTTTCCAAAAGGAATCTTCGTGCCCGCCTCTTCAACCTCGCTTTTATAGATGGAAAAGCATTCACTGTTTCGGCTGCTTGAGTTCTGTGGGAGCCAACACGTCCACTGTTATTGTATCTTAGTACAATGAAGAAATAGGTGACAAGCGAACGAGCTCTTTTTCTTTAATCTGCTATTGTCTGGGATGAATTGACCTCAGGAAGGCCTTCTTTGCTGTTTTCCGCCACAAAATTGCCGAAAATTGACGCTGGTTTTCATCAGAAGGACATCTTACGCTATGTACTCCTTCCAGGGACCAACAGACGCGGTTGCGCAGAGTGGTTTACCTCGTAGCAAGAGTGGGCCTCTCATTTAGCCATAAAATCCACTTTCGCCTTCTGTGACTCTGACTTTCCCGATTGGTAAGGCTAAGATATACGGTTCTCCTGCTCCCTAATCTCAATCCGCTGTGCTACTTTGTTTGAAGCTTCTTAGAGGCCAAGATGTCCGCTACTAGCCACGAAGGTGTGAGCTCCCTCAGGATAGCATTTGAGAGGGAGTAGAGCAAGACCGACGTCAACTTCTCGCGGCCAACTGAAGCCCAACTTGAGGGGCAACTGAGGGCCTGCACCGATGCCGACTCAGACGTCTTCGAGCAGGACGTATACCTGGTGATGGCCAACGCTTGTGCAAAACAAGTAAGCAATATAGCATCGCAATATCTCACTTCTTTGGAGAGGGAGGTTAAAAAATTGAGCGATCCATACTTAACAGCCACCCTGTATTTTAGAAACTGTTGAGCTTTCCGTGCTATTCTTTTGTAGGATTGTTGGGACAGTTGTTAAGGTTCCAAAACGATCAAAATCTAAGATACGAAAATTTCCATGGGTGCTGCCTTTAATTTCCAGCAAAAGTAATGAGGTCCTAGTTGACAAGCGAAGACTGCTGGAACTACCACAACTACAATTTCTGAAAGAGCACTGATAGCTCTTGATCAGCTCTTCTTAGGAGGTCGCTCATCTCATTGAGAAGCTGTAGTTCCCTCAACATTAAGGTTTTCACAAGGGACAGCAAAAGTTCGCACTTTGAGCAAGAGTAACATCGAGATTAGTAGGCCTGCGACAACGCCACTTGCAGGACTTCAAGTGCATAAAGAGTTATTTCCGATCTGCAATTATTCCCTATTCAAGTTACTTAGTTGCAATGGAACGGCGTGCTCTATCTGCAACTTCGTCGAAAATCGGATGTCTTTGAAATAATGTAAAGTTTGCCCAGTTCTCCGTCTTCATGCTTGATTTTGGGAGTTTCTGCGTCTGTTTAGAAAAAATAATCGAAATTGAGCTTGAGTTATGACTCATCGCGCGCATTTCCGCTACTACAGATCCGATCCATTACATGGCGTCGAGCGATATATCGATTACTTGGCGAAAACCTGTAAGCAGAAGGCATACCCTCAGATTAGGTAGGTCATTTGAAAGATCTCGTCGAGACAAATCGATTGGACCAAACCGCCTTGATCGGGGCAGTTCTAAAAAAGTTATGACAAAGCGACGGTGCGCGACGGTGACTCCGCGCAGCGACCGTCGGTTTTCATGATCCCGTGAGCAGTATTGCACTGTGAGATGTCCTCGTTTGTAAGATTGCAAGAGCCAGATATTTTAGGTTACTAGGGATCAAGGATCTGTTCGCTCCACTACGGATTCTAAACATAGTTTGTCGGGAGCTCAGAGTCAAATAGTTAAAGAATCGGACTTCACATTTATCACTGTTCTTGGAAAAGGATCATTCGGAAAGGTGAAATTTCTGATCACCGGGACTGGTTATACTTGTTTCAAAAATGAAACGTCACTATAGGATGTCCGCGTTCGAATTAGGTCATGACGCACAAACGGCTGTCAATAAAATACTTTGAAATGGTGGAAATATTTTAATCTTCACATTGAATGTCATTACACGCCTTAATAAATATTCTTTCATACTTTCGTCTTTACTCTCTTCTTTTCTGGAAGCTCTAACTTCTTTTATTCCGGGAAATTATCCTAACATATTGAAAACTTCTAAGTTTCTTTCCGCCACCACGAGTGTGCTAGTTGACACTGCTCGGCCTTTTTATTTGAAGAAGTAATGAGGAATTCATGAGCATGGGACGAAACCCACTTTGCAACGTTCAGTTGACATCACTTTCAGCACACCTCTGACGAGCGACTAACCGGGCTTGAGTTCGTGGATGTAAACTTGGTCGGCAAACCAACACTGCCCTTGTGCGCATATACTGAGAAACTTCGGGGCATATGTGCCGCTCCAATATTGACACAAGTGCCGACCTGAACGGGCACATGTGATGGGCGCCAATGAAGAAACCTACCTTGGCGACCGTAGAAATCCCGGATCGGCTCCACTTTGTGCTGTGAATGGGGCTCGGAATCATCCATGTGGGCACTTTTCCTGCGCCGCTACCGGGATTTTCTAGGTCATGCCTACTCAGTGTGGGGTCGAACCGGTGCCACCAATGCGCGCAAGTGCCGTCCTGGGACGGCACCTATGCCAAGTGCAGTAGGTATCGCGTACTGGGACACAACTGGCGCCAGTCGTAAAAAGTTCCCATGATTTGCGTTCATGTGGGGCGGCACCGATGCCCCGAAGTTTCTGAGTACATCCATGAATTTTTAGACAGCTGATCATGCCAAGCATTTTTCCTTGTGTGCTGAAGGTTTCATGATGCAAAAGTTTGCCACGTTCGATTCGGGATTGAAGTCATTCCGACAATAAAACGCTATACATCCATTATCTCAGAACTGCCTAAGAAAAAAAAAGCACAATTCAGTAGATATCGCCAAAGTTGTTGCCGGTGATATATCATGTTGATTTTTCTGAGAAACCTTACTAACCGTCCAAGTCTTCCTTAAAATTGAGAGGTATTAAGGTGCTACTAGGAGAGCATAAGGAAACGAAGGAGCTATTCGCCATCAAAGTTCTGAAGAAAGACGTGATTGTTCAAGACGACGATATTGAATGTACAATGACCGAGAAACGGGTGCTAGCATTACCTGAAAAGCCACCATTTTTGGTGTCTCTTCACAGCTGTTTTCAAACAATGGTTTGTTGTTCCAGGACAGAATCATATTTCATTTTGACTGCATCGCAACGAACTTCTTTTAGGACCGCTTATATTTTGTTATGGAATTTGTGAACGGGGGAGATTTAATGTATCAAATACAACAAATCGGCAAGTTCAAAGAACCTGTGGCAGTGTAAGTTTTACAATAGGTTGTCGTGCTCATCTATTTATTTATTCATTTATTTATCATACTCCAGAAGAATGGGGCGCCATAGTCAAAACGAAACACAGAACGCAAAACGGTCAAATGTTCAGAAGAACTGAAAGGGTAGCAGAATTAAACCAAAAAGCGTCAATTCATGAAATTTGTGTGCACAATTCCCATACTCTGATGCTCCGTTTCAGTTTTTACGCAGCTGAAATAGCTATCGGATTGTTCTTCTTACACTCCAAAGGAGTCATTTATAGAGATCTCAAATTAGATAATGTTATGCTAGAAAAGGATGGTCATATCAAGGTATAATTATATCAAATAAAAGTACGGAACGAGTACAATGAAATGTGGACTTCCACTCTTCAGATTACGGATTTTGGAATGTGCAAGGAAGGCATGTTTGGTGACGCGACAACGAAGACATTCTGTGGGACCCCTGACTACATCGCACCCGAGGTGAAGATGAGAGGTTTTTTGGTGTACCTCAGTGAGTTTCAAAATTGTTGTGAAGTTGTGCCAACACGACCTCATTTCATAAGATCATTCTCTACCAGCCCTATGGGAAGTCTGTTGATTGGTGGGCATTCGGAGTGTTGTTATTCGAAATGCTAGCAGGTCAGCCACCGTTTGATGGTGAGGACGAGGACGAACTGTTTACAGGTTGCTAATTTTCATATGTTGAAACTCGATTTTACAGAGGGGTTTTCTCTGAAAACTTGCATAGTGCTGGTCGCAGATATCTCAACAGATATGTTAACTGCGAGCATAACAGCATTTTTGCATTATAGCATTGGTTTTTTTTTGGATTTCTCCAAATTTGTATCTTGACAACACTGCACTTCAATGCTTCTTGGAAGTATCCGTTGAAATGGTTTTTTTTTTGTCAAATGCTGGACTAAGTGACCAGCGCCTACTAAGCCCATAGTAGAGATCCTCGAACCAGTAGAAGTCAATTTGAAAATTGAACCAAAGCAGTGAAGATAGCTCAGATGTCTCACTTTGGAAGCGGAAGGCTAGTCTGGCTGAGTGCTGCAATTCTCGTCTTATCCGATTCTCCACGCACACAATGGAGTTCTTGGAAAGAATGGTTGACAGATGGATATGTGAGATTGTCGAGCTATCCTGAAATCAATGCAACTTCGAGAAGAACTGCGGCATTGCTACTATGGTGCACGCTGGAAGTGAAAAGCACCCCGAGGAAAACCGTTCTCTCCCCACTAACATTCATTGACTTAGACAGTGCACTTGGCGGTGTTCCGCACATTTCTATCCGACATTAGTTATGAGTCCACGACATTTCAGAAGTGCTTGTAACGTAGGTTAGGATACAGGATGATAATGAGAGAAGCCATGTACAAACGCCAACCTGCAGCCAGGAGGACTTCCTCGTGGATGTGCCTCGTCGCCGTTTCTATTCATCATCGCCGTAGATACCATCGAAAGACATTTACAGGATGGGCCATACGATAACAAAGAAAAATGTACGCAGGACAAAGATTCATATGTAATTTGAAACATGTAAAACTTTGTTTACTGAGCCACATTTAACATAAGCAAACCCTTCCCCTCAGAATCTCCACCATCTCCGACACAGGCCCTGAGATGTTGAGTGAAGTCGCTGACCACTGCGCGCAAGTGGTTCTTGTACATCTTGTACAACTCATTCGACATTTTCACAATGCTTTCCCAACTAATCCAAATTCTCTAGAGGTTCCAAATGAGCCAGATCTTGGATACCACCAAATGCCTAGTAACAGTACGAATTGAGACCCACGCAATGGGTTGTTCACTCTATGAAACCAATAATACCTGGAATTTTTTTTTTTGGCAGAGTCTTGAACTAAATTTGACCTGTGTCCCGGAGCAGTGTTCCGGTAAGAACATCCCAACTGAGGTTGACTTTAGGGCAAAACGTATGTATTTCTTTGGTGGAAAACGCGTGTTATTATCGTTTTCCCCGCCCACCCTGTAGAAGCCATTTCCGTTGACACTGTTGTGCGCCGGTGACTTCAGCTTGGGTCAAGGATATACCTTGAATGTCCGTCTTCAAGTATTTGGGCACTGTTATCAGTGACGATGCAACCTTAATGAGTAAGCTGAATGCGGACATAAACACCTGGAAGCACCTGGCTTTGGTTTTGTGCTACACCAGGTGTGCTGTACGACCGGAAGATAAAGGTTTTCAAGACAATGACCTACTGAGGAGCTATTCACCCGGCTGCGATGTACGACTCAGCGTATGTCCGCCATGAAGAAAATCGAACGACTTGAAGTTTTTCGAATTGAATCCTGATGCAGGATCGACACTAGGAGTGAACTTGTTTTGCTTTTGCTGTACACCTATTCGAAGTGACTCAAACACGTATGACCGAAGCGAAACGTCATTGTCTACTTACAAATGTAGCATTAACAAAACTCCATGTCTGAACCAATGTTTCGATCCGACATTTTCAGTTTGAATATAACCCTGACAAGTGATTTGTTTTCAGCGATAACCGAACATAATGTCTCCTATCCAAAGAGTATGTCAAAGGAGGCTGTTTCTATATGCAAGTCTCTATTAAACAAGAATCCTGCAAAGAGGCTTGGTTGCTCCCCAAACAACGCCATAGCTGAAGCGGACATTAAGGTCTGTACTTCTGGAATATCTTAGACATTTTTAAAAATTGCAGCCTCCCTCCTTGGGTGACTTTGGCTTCGAGAAGGCCGTATATGCAGTGAATGTCACATTGGCAAATTCAGCTCAGTTTTAAGTTCATGACCCTGCTAATTTAAATCATAGAAGTAGACGAAGATTCCCGATGCTGAAATTTGACAGGCAAATGCAAGCGCATGCACCGACTGCACTTCTTCAGTATCAGTATACTTCGCTTTCTTTCAGTATACAGCATACTTCGCAGTATTCAGTATAATTCGCTTTCTGCTTAAAAAGCTCGTGATATATACGTGCTTAACTGCAACAATTGATTTATGAGAAGAGGATATCTATCCCCTCCCCCCTTGAAATCTAACCTGAACCTTGACAATGCTCTAAACTAACCCGCCGGCAGTTTACAATGGATGATTTTTGACTCAATTCTTGACTCAGTAGTTTGCTACAACCCTCCGATTATAAGTGAGAATAGTTCTCTGAATTTCAGAAAGAGGTGTTATTCATGCTTTAGGACCACCCCTTCTTCCGCAGAATTGATTGGTTCAAGCTAGCGGCACGCCAAGTACAACCGCCTTTCAAACCAAAGTTGGTAAGTCCCTGTTTATTTGAAGACATTCACAGAAATTTTTGCCCCTGAGATGAGCTGTGCCACAATGTGCTATGCCACGATCACGAAAAAAACCAAGGAAATAATTGCCCGCCTGGTCGGATGTTTCGGGTGAAAGCGTGATCAGACATGTCAGATCTGGCCAACCCACTCACAAAGATGCATCAGTTTCCAGCCAGGCCCGGCACGAGGTCTTCCCCAGGCCAACACTAGAACGAAGCCCCCTTGAAAAACCGAAATTTTACGAAGCCTACTTTGAACATGCAAACGAAAGGAAAAGTTGAACCGATTTTGAAAATTGGAGTCCCAGGGAACAGCTAGTGCTGGGGCACGAGTTCATTGTTCAAATTATAATCTGAGAAAGGTGAGGGCACAATATTCTGACGCGAAAAACAAAAAAAAAAAGCATAAATTCGAAGAAACAACTTCAATCCGGAAGAGAATGGACTAGGAGGTTGAGCAGATCAAAGGGCAATTTATACTAGATGCGTGCGTTTGACGCGCGTGCGTCTATATGATGAAGGATAGAGTCAGTCGTACCGCTGTCTCAGCTCAGGGGCACGCATTTACGGCCTCGAGGCGGCCGTACGTGTACAATCCTTCGCAAATTAATGGGTGCGTCTGACGCACGTAGCTAGTACAAATTAATCTATAAATTGCCCTTGAAACGGTCGCTGGAACTTATGAGAATGAACAGATGATTCTTACAAATAAGCCTAAAAGATGTCGGAGAAAACAGGACATATTCGAAAATGAAACAAAACAGCAGCGATTTCGATAAGATTACATCAGAGACGCTACGAGCAAATATTAGAGTGATTTACAATTCTGGATGTTTATTTGAACGTTATCCGCAGGGTACATTTGAACGTGATCCACTTTGCAAAACGCGCTGAAATTAGTCCGCGGCGTCGTTCGATTGGAGCACATATTCTACGGGCTTGGACTCCATGGGATTCCAAGGATTCCTGCGCAGCGTTAACGCAACGGAATGAATTGCGATCTTCAGTAAAAGTAGAACTACAAGTCTAGGGTACTATAAGTCTTTGGTAAAAATCACCGAAACTCATGTGAACTAAAAAAGTGTATGCTCCTTATATATGCTGAGTGCCAAATTACAGCTAGTTAGCAACACTCTAAGAACTCCTAGGAATTCCACACTTCATGGATCGCATCCATCAGGTGCTTGGATGATGAAGCGGGTTCTATAGAAAAAGTTTATGATGAGGAAGCCCAAAAATCATGTGAACCCAAAAAGTCTATGCTCATTAAGTGGCTTAGGTCGACCTGGGAGACCTGGAAGGCGACCTGAGGTCTCGCTAGCGTATATTCTTCGCGCCGTACATCGGTTGTGGCAATATTGAGCATACTGTTGTAGTGCTCTCTTAGATCTCCCCAAACTCCAATTTTCAAGACCAATCTTGAAGTCTGGACTTCACAGCAGTCCCAAGAAATTTCCGGAAAAAGCACTTTTCGTGTATATCTTTTGTGCGGTGTATAAGTTTTGGTCGTCCGTTCGAACACCTGTGGTTGTCCCTTAGTTCTTTTGTTAGTGAAGATATCATGTCATTTGGTTGCGTGCAGACTGCGCCGGAATCCTTAGAATCCTACGGTGTCTGTAGAATATGTTTACAATCGAAATACTTGGGCCGGACACTCGCCTGACCGCTCAAAGCACGAGCAGCCTCCCTACAAGCCGTTTTTCGACCTCAGTCGCCCCTATTGCGCCGCTCAAGGCAAGAGCAGCTTCTCCGCATCTAATGGATCGGTCACTCAACTTACTCATCCTTATAACTTACTTATCCTTCTATCTCGCCTGATGACTGTGATGCCTTACTTAGAAGTAACAAAACCACAATTTTTCCGGGGATCCGCTCCGGACCCCAGCACGAAGCCGCCTTTGCTTCTTGACCCTTCTAGGAAGCCCAGCTTGCCCCAGAGAAGTCCTATGCTGGGGCCTGTTTCCAGCTCGAGGCCACTTTTGGTTTGGTACGCAGCTTGTGACTATCGACTATTTTCTGTACTTACTTCTCCTTCAGCGTTTGTCCCGATCCGCTTCCCTGGTCCGTTGACGCCATTAAGCCCAGTCTTGCGCTTGATTTAGATGGATTCCAGCTAGCTTGAGATCAGCGCGGAGCGTGTAATGCCAGCGCTGCTTTGGTCGACGCTTCGACTGTTTGGCGGGGTCGAGGTCAAGATCGACGTTGCAGACTGTTTCCTCCTCGGCGCGAGTGGCCGTACCATCGCAGACGACATTCGCAATATTTACCAGTCGTCATCGCTGCCACGCCTAAGCGATTCTTGATGGCCTGGTTGCAGATCCGATCGAGCCGCGTTACTCCAGCCATCTAGCGCACCATGTTCATCTCCGTCGCACTGAGGCGACGTTCTACTTCATTGGTTGCAGGCCAACATTCAGCGCCATAGAGAACAAGCGGACGGACAACGGTACGATAGATCTTCGATTTCAGTCGGTCCGGGATCTTCTTGTCACGCAGAACACCGTTCAATGAATGCCACTTCCTCCACTTAACTCGGGTTACAATTTCATGATAAAATCTACCCTCAAATGAGATCCCTGACCCAAGGTGCTTGAACACATCCATCATGTCCCGGGTTCGTCCACGCTGATTGTTAGAATTCCCTTCCTCACGTTTAGACGTAGGCCGAATTGTACAAGTTGGTCGCTCCAGCTGGTGTCAGCCGCTCGAGTTCTTGCCTATCTTCGGACGACACTGCTGCACGTAGACGCGAGCATGACGTCGTCTACGTACAGCATTGTCTAAGACGTGGGCTTCTGCAGATCAGGTATTACAACATCTATCACCACAGTGAATAGGAGGGGGACAAAACAGAGCCTTGGTGCACACCAACGGAAAATCAAAAATCCGTCGAAGTACTGGCGGCCGTCTGCATATGACCCCTTGGACTGGAGTGTAGAATTCCAACTCACCTGATAAGTTTTTCAAGGACACCTTGTTGCAGCAGAGCATATCAAATGAGTTCATGGGGTACCCGGTCAAATACCTTTTCCAGGAGGAAGGCGAGATGTAGCGGGTTTTGTTTCTCAAGATGCTTCTCGACCAAGAGACGTGCAGCATGCATGACATCAGTGGTGCCGCGCGCGCCTTCAAAACGGCACTGGTTAATGGAGAGCTGGTTAACACAGTCACCGGGAATGCCTTTGCGCTTCCACATCGGAATTGTGGTGCTCCGCTGCCAATCCAAGGGCACTCACCTTTCCACCACTACCTGATGAAGAACTCGCCAGCCAGCCAGCAGAGACCTAGCATTGTGGCTTCCACAAATCCACTGCTACGTCACCGGGTCGGTCACTTCAAGTGCCATTATTCGTTTCAGCGCTGTCTCCGTCTTCTCGGCAGTGATTGCCTACAAGGGCCCATAGGTCGGCGAGACATGAGGTATTGGTAGGTGGGCTAACTCGCCTGTTCAGACTTCCTCGAAGTAATCGCTTTTAAGGGAACTTTTCAGTGCCTCCCATATGGTGTTTACGAGACTTTACGAATCGGTACATCAGCCGTTCGCCCCCCTTCATATCCAGCTTCTTTCCGACATCCGCGTAATGCGCGGCTCTCGCCACCTCCATGGCCTTTTTCGCTGCTCTCCTCGCTTCGCAGCGTTGCGAAAACTGTCAGCCGTCATGTTATCGAGGAAGGCATGATGCACGCGCATTTTCTCGCAGATCCTCGACTTCAGTTCATCCATTCACAGCCAAGGTTGCTTGTCAGCCTTCCTTCGACCCAATTGAGTCACACCAAGTTCACGCCGCCCTGCCTCTGCGACCACTCGGGCTACATTCTGCAAAATTTCCTCAAACTTGTCATTGGCAGTAGCTGAATGCGAGATATGACCGTAGCCTCCTTCTGCTTCAGTCTCTACCACTCGACTGGTGTGCATCTCTTCTCGTACTTCCTTTTCGGTAGTGGGATTTTCAGTGTTCAAATCAGCGGCCGATGTTGTGTCGCTACCGTTTCATATGGCACGGCCTTCACGTCCGCAACTAGCTTTCAGTCCCGATGCCGCAAAAGTACATAGTCGATCTCTGTCTTCGTATTGCCGCTGTAGAAGAAAAAAGGGCGTTTGTTTTTCAACCATTTTCGGTGTTCGTTATTTCGAGGTTTTGAGACTCGGCATATTCGAGAATGCGTTCATCATCTTCATCTAGTGTCCCATAGCCGAACTCAACATGACAACTTTTCATCTTTCCCACGTGACAATAATGGTCTCCCGCGACGAAGATCTTATCCTCCTTGGGTACCTCTTCTCGTTAAGCAACGCCCTGAAGTCGTCCTTAATTCGCTTGGAGCAGCCAGTTTGTGCGGCGTATGCCGAGAAGAAGTGTAGCGGCAGTTCAACAGTGGAGATAACTATTTTCATAAGGCGATCATCGAAACGCTGGACTTCTGCTATTGGGTCTCGGTAGCGTTCTGAGGCTAGGACTCCGAAGTCGATTCTGATGCCTTTACTGCCATGGTAAATGAGTTTATAACCACATCCTATCTCCTTCGACCTACTGCCTAACCATCTCGTCTCCTGAATCGCGCATATGTCGATTCTTCTGCGCTCCAGTGCGGCTACTAGCTCGTGGCCTGTCAACGTGCCGACATTCAAAGTCGCAATGCGCGTCTTGGCTACGTTATGCCTCTTAACGACTCGCCTGCTTGCCCCCCGATGCCGCCGTTTGCGAAGCATCGAGCACCCTCGCATTTTTTTCACACTAACCCCCCCCCCCGAAAGTACGCGTCGATTCCATTATGCGCTGTAGCTTTTTTCTTAGGCACAATTGACGTCATAACCATACGACGTAACATCGGTCTTCCTCGACCGGCCTGTCACCACGGCCTATCGCCGGCATTCGACTGTTGAGGAAAAACTATATCCCCCTCTCCTCGTAGACGAGGGACTTATTTGTCAGAGGCGGCCCCAGATCGGCTTTCATTTGCTTTCCAGTCGTTAGAATGCGTGGTTTTGGCCAAATCCAAACTGCAAGATACAGCCAACATACTGACTTTTCACGAATCTTGCCACTTGGCCGTTCGCCAAGGTGAGGTAAGTCTCGCCACGTTGGTATAGGCGAGACATGTTTTGCGCGCTTCCAGCTATCGATCGTCGATTGATAGCGCGAATTTTCATGATTTGGGGTGTTATAAAATGCGCGCTGTGTAATTGAACAAAATATATTGAAGTGCTCTGATTTTTGGAACAGACAATAAAACATTTGTACACGCCCACACGCGCGAATGCTTGTTCACACTCATATGCAGGCCATATGAATCGAATTCAGCACAGTCGAATCCAAGTCTAGCTGGTCATAAACAATGAAGCATGTGCATGAGTCACGAAAAAGGAAGAATTCTGCTGAACTACGGCACCTTAATAGTTGAGAAAAAAGCAGTGACGAATTGCGATGAAGATGTAGTGAATAAATGTAATAATGCCGACGAATAAATGAGTGCTTTTATAGAAATCGCCTGACGACGTGTCCAACTTCGACTCAGAGTTCACGCATGAAATTCCAAGACTCACACCAATTGATCGACTTTTCCTAATGAACCTCGATCAGACAGAGTTCAATGGATTCTCGTATGTCAACCCGGAGTATGTCCAAGAGCTTTGAACCTCACGTCCAATTCACAAAAGTGACATTCAATACGCCCCGCTTTCATTTCTCTTAGAATATGTGAACATTGTGGGATGTCAAAACAGTTACGATATTTCTAACTTGAGTTAGTGGAGACTAGAAAAGACTTTCCCAAAGATTTGGTCACATTGCCAATTTGGTCAAGAAGTCTCATGTTTTGGTTTTTCGATCCCGTCAAGAAGTGAATTCTCTCTTCATATATTGCATTTTCGCAAATGTTCAATTCTTTATGGTTAGCACTTATGTTTGTGAAATTTCGTACGTATTAAAATTGTTAATGTCAATCGCATACTGTTGTTGATTTTCTTGAACTAATTCTACAAAGCAGTGCTGGATACATGACTTCCGAGAAAACAGTCGGAGACCTTTGTCCATCGAAGTTAGTCCTTGATACAGTCTGTCTCAGAATAATTGGTGGTAAAGCGCGTGGTGGGACCTACTCGAGTCTCTTACGCGGAATATACTCATACCGTATCCTTCGTTTGGGCCCGCTTTTCTTCTCGGTCTGCGACGCTTTTGAGCTGCGCGCACAATCTGCCGATTATTTTCCGGCAGACCTTACTGCTCTTTTCGAAAAGATAGGCGGAACCATTGATAAGCCACTATATCATAGCAGGGTAGCAGATTTTGTTCCGGCGGCTGCGTCGCGGCGCGCTGCCATGGGGCGTGGTTGCCATCCGCCACTTGTGCATATCGAGATGCCTCGTGGATGTTTGTAATCAGAATCTACAAATCATAGTAATAGAAGGATTTCATTGCCCAGTATCGCGTTTCCGAGCTCGATAGTGATGTCTAATGGTGGTCTCACGTCCAAACACAGAGATACTGCTCTCACTTATGAGCTACATATTTATAGGCTTTCATCACTTACATTTAGCATTTTGCTTGGAGTTACACTGCCGCTATAGTCCTCGAGGACTGTAGCACCTTGCGTCGCCGTCGCCGGCGACTGTGAGGCCAACACGCATCGATTGTGGGCGGAGCGGCGGCGGCGGCCGCCGTCGCCGGCGACTGGCGATCGCCAACATCGGCGGCCGCCAATGTTGGCGACTGTGACGTCGGTGCATATCGATTGGTCGCTAACATTGACGACCGGCGGCCGCCAATGTTGGCGACTGCGGCGCCGGTGCGTATCGATTGTGAGGGGTGCCAACATTGGCGGCCGCCGTCGCCGGCGACGGCGACGCAAGGTGCTATACTCCTCGAGGAGTATAGCGGCTGCCTTAGTCGTTGGTTGAAATGAAGGAATTTTCTCAATACTCTCACTTTTCTGAGATTGATAGTGTTGTCTCCATCAATTTAGCAGTTCGATCACTTGAAGTGTCACTAGAAAAGTTCTTAAATGTTACAACTAATGCCTAGGACGACTCACTTTGCAGTCAGACCGGCGCTGGTCAACAAACAAGATGTTTGGAGCTCTCATATGATGTTAATACACGCTTTTTATTCAGCTGTACAATGCTATGGGAAGAGTTGTTCGAAATCATTCTCTGATCATTTGCGTCGCTGCGAAATATCCCATAGCCTATTCTGACGTTCAGGTTGCGATACATTTGGTGAAAGAATCTGCTTTCCAATATGTTTTTCAAGAGGAACTATTGCTGAGCAGCAGAAACTGCAACAAGATGTGGATAAAGTTGTCTGGATATGCTTAGAGAAGGTGGAAGAATGGAGTTGGCGAGATATATGTAGTTTGGAGGTCTGGCAAAAAATAAAAGGTCACAATTGTGCTGCCCATACGTTATGCGGAATCAAAGCTTGGATTCAATTCACTCTTAAGAGTTTATGAGATAGAAATTTATGTCTTAGCGGTGTCCACACAGGCGACACAGCTGCTAAGACAGCGCACAAATATGTACACACATTTCGATAATTGGCACTACAAGCTTATCAGTGATTTCACATTTTTGCGCGTTTGCTATCTCTTCATTTTTGCGCTACATCCGCTGGGAATTTATGTATGGCAATGCAATTGGCGAACATCGCTTTTCTAGCTAGATGGCAAACTAGTCTGTTAGACAGGCAAACGAAGCTCGCCAAACGTGTCGCTTCTGAACATCTTAGTAAGGCACCATTGCATAACAGCACATGAATTTGTTTGAAAAGAAATAACGAATTCTTTTCCTTTTGATAACAAGTTCTTTTTAGTACCACAGATTGAGGAAAACATGCACACATATAGATTTCGTCGTTTCGTACAGAAACCGACTTCAATTTTGTAGTGGAGTGACTGCCTGAATTTGAAAGTAAGTTTTAAACCCACTCACAAGAACACAAAACAAATCCATGGTGCTGAATAATTGGCAATGTGATCACCGTTACAGAATCAGCTGAAACCAAATCATAACACGAAAATACAATAGAGAAAGAGAACAAAGGCAATGCCACAACACGCCGGCAGTCCGAATGAGCCCAAGGGAAAAAAGTAAACTATAGACCTCTTGGAAAGTTGCATACATGAAACCTGAAATCAAAACCATTGAAATCCGAATGTAGAGTAGAAAATAGGATCAGTTTGAGTATCGAGTTCATTTCGTAGCAAACACATACTGAACACACACTGGACATATATGGTCCCCTAATCGGCAATCTGTTGTTGAAAGTGTACACTACTAGTGCAAAACGTGAAGGAAGTAGTTCACCATTACAATCTGATGCGTATGGCACCGAACTGATGCACAGGCACTCGAAATTCATTGATAAGATGTTCCCGCATCTTCTCGCAGGATTCTGCAGGGTCTCTGACAACTGGCGCGCCCTATGGTAGCGCGCCGCGATGCAGCCGCCGGAACAAAATCTGCAACCCTGCTGCGATTTAGTGGCTTATGAACCATTGCGCGGTTTCACAGTGTTGCAGCAGCAGAACCGCGTCGGGGCCTAACGAGAAATGCCGTGAGCCATGCTCCAAGTGAAAAGGTAGATTAGGTCTTGCCGAGCACCTCATCCTTCTATTATTGAGAGGTAGGTAGTATTACATAACACATATGCTAGAAAATAGGTCAGAAAACGCCACTGCAAGGATTGCTTGAACGGGAACAGAATTGCTCAACAGGCTGCTCTGCAATTCCCGCCACAGCATATACAGTGGCGGACATAAGCATTGCAACTAGTCTTCCATCCGTAACTTTTTTCAGAGCAGAATTAGGCGATTCCAAATTTTATACGGGGTGGTCCAAAATTACCGAGATTCATATCTAACGTTAGAAAGCGAGTTGGCAATTCTGTTTCCAGTGTGGTATTTTTCACTCACCAATGAACAGAATCTATCTCCTAATCTTATGAATTCTGCTATCACCGGCGACAAAAAAGGCTGAAGAAATTGGAGAACGCGCCTACAATGGCGCGGAGATAGTCTCTCGAAAGGTAATTTCACGCTTCTAGTAGCGTTTGTTCCAAGGATTGAACAGTTTTATGAAAGGAGAACCACTTTTTGTATCTAAATGAATACCATAACGAGAAATCTATTCCAAGGAATACTGGAAACACTAGATATAAGGGAGTGGACATGACCTCCTTAGCAAAAATATCTGTTAGAGCTGGTTTCCGGGGTTTTTTTTTCGAATGTTCACGTAGTGCAATGGAACTTATTAGGCTCACAAGCTTCCAATCTCGTAATTCCAAATGATGTTTCCCCATTACACAGTTAATGATGGTATTTGGTCTTGAAAAGCACGCTCAACCCGCGTCGAATTTCGGCGTATACGCACGAGATCTTGGATCTTATAACCAAGATAGGTCGTCATTCACAATGGCTTTAACATTTTTCTATTTCCCACACCATGTACTCTTTGATGTACTGAAGAGTGCCCCATTTGCAAAAGTTTATACGTTAGCACAATATGCGCGCCTAGACTACACAAAAAATGTAATTGGTTGGTAGTAGTAAGCTTGACTGACGGCCTAACCGTCCCTCAAATTCGTAGTGTTAGGTATTGTTTTAGAAGAAGCTTCACGTTTTAACAAATTAACACCAAAAGATTGAATGCAAAATGCCAAAACCTGAAATTAATCGAAAAACGCGCATCGCACCCTTGTCTCCGTGATGATGATAAAAGGTCGCCCCCACGTGACCTCCCCCCCCCCCCACTCCCTTTAGACGCCAAAAATACGACCGCCTTCCCCTTCGCTAAGTATCTATGGAAAGAAATTTTTACAAAACATGAAAAACAGTTTAAGAACTCTCGAGAGCAGGTGAGTGATCATACAACCATGAATTGTGGGACCTATTTCGAGCTGGATCGTGTTGGAACCGAGCTGTAATGGATGCATGGCCAGGAACGTAACGAAGGGGTAGAAACATGCAGAAGCACTTCAACGAGTGCTTGGACTGAACCCAAACGTTATTGCGGTAGTAAGAGCAGCGCGTAGATGCAAACGCTCCCTCGAGAGCAAAGTTGAAAAAGGATTTAGAGTACGTCAAGGAGGATTTGAAAGTCTATCTACTCTAATATCAAATCTCTACTGTGTCCGAAAATCGATAGACTTCTAGGTAGACTTCGTTTGGAATTTCCAAATGGTGGGAGCAAGTTGATGGTTTACCAGCAGTCCGAAAGTGGTTCAAAGTACAATGAGTTTGATTACAGTCAAATGGCTAGAGTTACGGCACTTACTAATGCTCATATTTCTGATTAGTCAGTGAACTTTCTCGAACTTCATCCTTGGCGCTAACAGAAGATATGAATGCAGTAACCTTTTGAAAGAAGAATTACGAGTCCAACGTCTAGTCAGGAGCAAATACACCGATGACTCGCAATTACCGAAAATTAGCGGAAAAGTTTTGCCACTGGTCTCATTCCCCTGCTCTTTCTAAGGAGAAGTGGATCCTTGTCCTGATGTCGGCATCAAATTTCGAATGCTGTCACCAGGAATTCTGCCGGTTCTCACTGAAAATGAACGGCTTTGGTGAACCAACATGATATAGGACCAGTGGCAGGAATTTAAGGAAATTGCAAAACGATCAACTGTGAAGCTATTCATACCACACTTACCTCCAAAAAGGAGGCAAATTTGTGATCATACCAAAATCACTGGATGTGGAATTACTGAACTACATCCGTCAGATTCAACGATGGCGCATCATACAGAATGAGTTTCATTCGTAGTGTTAACGGTTAAATCGTACTTGGACGACAATTAGTAAAGCTGCTGATTTGAGCGAAAATTCCTTGAGTAGGTTCCTTACCCGAACTGTCCCTTCTTTGACAGCGTGATTCAAACGCATAACGTCTCAGTAAGAGCGAAGCGTGAACTCGCGTGAAGTTCACGCTAGACAGCGATTACAGCAGTAATGGTGAGCTATGTGAGCAGTCCAACTGCTATAATCTCGTGGTTCTTCAGCAACATTTTACCCGAGATATCCTCCCACTTGACGAATACAAGGCGATTACTGGAACATCTACACAACACCAGTTCTGTCAACACTGTGTAATGAAATCATTCGATGTGACATCGTTGCACACAAACGTCTCAACCAACTATATATATATATATATATATATATATATATATATATATATATATATATATATATATATATATATATATATATATATATATAGGTTTGAACGTCCCATGGACGTCTTAGGAGGATGTCTTCTGGGAACGAATAGATGGAAGCAATGGAAATGCGATCTCAGTAGCAAAGACTTGAGGAAGGAATCGAAGATCAAGGACCTGACAGACTACATGGCATCCGCAAAGCATCGGTGGGCAGGACACGTGATGCGCCGAACTGACGATAGATGGAGCACGAGATCAACTCTCTGGACTCCCTTGAACGTCAAAAGACCCCTCGGCCGACCCTTCACGCGCTGGTCTGATACATTTTCCAGGTCGTTTAAACAAAGAGAACTGACGAACTGGATGAGAGCGGCCCGAGACAGGAGAACCTGGAGCGAATGTGGTCCACACTGAGAAGACCAACCCAGCAGTGAAGATGGACCATCAAAGTATCAAAGTAAGTATATATATATATATATATATATGCTATACAAAATCCTGGGTTCTTACGAGATGGCGATGGAGACTTATGAGAAACTCGTAATGAACGTAAAAACTACCAGTGCGCAAGAAAGTGTAAGTTGCATGTGAGTGATGAGGTATGAGATTCATAGGGTCCTTGCTTCCACTAAATCAGTGATCCATGAATCCCTTCTGCAGAAAAGAGTTTTAGCCCCGTCCAGGCCCATCAAAAGTAAAGACTAACCATCCTTCATTTTCTGGTATTCATCCACACAAAGAACAGTTCAGACAGTTTTCAAATAAATTTGTATCCTACTGGAATGGCTTCTGACTTGTTAATTCGCGAGAGGATTGTGGACGCCATTTTCAGGAGGACCTTTGCTATAAGTCGTTGTATGAGCTTTGTTCTGTGAATGACGACGGTCTCTATGGCTTTTTGGAACCAGTAAGTGTTGTCGGATGAAAACAGCTGTTTAGAACTGTCCAATTGCAACAGTCAAGTCTCCAAACACGTCGCGAAGAGTTTCCTGGATTGGACTACAAGCACTCAACGCTTCTGGTAGTATTGCTGCTAATTCACATAGTTAACATTTTTCTAAATCGGACTACATCCACTGAAGTAAACGATACGAAATTCAAATGAGCAAGATGATCTGAGATATAAGCATGCAGAGCATCGGTTCGAAAATTATTCGGCAACGTTGATTCATGTGCTTATATATGTACAACGAATGAATTATCTGAAGTATCTGTCACCAGGACTGTCTGCACGCATACTGTCGTCGACGTGATTTGATTAATTCGAAGCATCTATTGGAAACTGCAACTGCTCAAGCGACCTGTACTAGAGATATGGAAAAAATGTAGTGCTCGAAAGGATCGCTCACGATTTTTAATTTTAAAGAAGACGTATTCGTTCTCAACGACACCAATCACTTTGATCGAACAAATTTCTTGCAGGAGCGCCTGGGAATTGCTCAGCTTGAATCGTACTGAGCTTACGCATTCGAACAGCATCGGAAGCGTTCTGGTCCCTGTTGGACACAAAGGGTAGTGGAGTTTCTTTCTCGACTTGGCATTTTTCTTCTTCATCCCAAAAATTAGGTAAATCAATAATGTTGAGAGACTTCATGATGATAGAATTGTAGAGAACGCGAAACGCTTTCATACATTAGTGCGTATGAAAGTTAAGTATCCACCCCGAAAAATATACGTAAGAAAGTTCTAAAACAACCGATTAAGGTGGGACAACTTCCATTCGTTTCAGCAAGTACGGAGACCCCTTACTGAAGTAATCTTACCGGGTCACTCACGTTTTCTCATGACAAAGATGCTAGCTATCACGTTTTGTTTGTACTAGCGCACCTTCGGGACGCTAGAAAGTGTGCTGGGGCAGCCACGTGGGGCATGTGCAAAAGCTTTGCACTTGCCAGATCATTAGAAAATTGACAAAGAAGCAAAACTAATCATTAAATTAGCTCAAAAATTAAATCCTTCTTATAGGTTGAGTATGTATATGACAATCATCATAAGGTGTATTAGTGTGTTTTCCTCACTACTGGGCCAACGCAGAATCTTTCTATCGGCGGACCTGTATCCTGCCGTTCTCCACACTTTTGGGCCAATGCGAGCTCGTATCTTGGTGTTCTCCACACTACTGGGCCACGGCGGGCCTTTCTTTCATCGGTGGACCCGCATTCTGGCGTCTTCCTCACTGCTGGGCAAAGCGAACCCGTACACAATCGGCTGAACCGTATCCTGGTATTCCCCACTTTACTGAGTCACAGCGGACCCATCCTATATTGGCGGACCGGTGTTCCCCACACCAATGGGCCACGGCAGACCCGTCCTCCGTCGGCGGACCCGTATCCTGGCTCCCCACACCATTCGACCACGGCGGGCAAGTTCTCTGTAGGCGAACCCATATCCTGGCGTTCGCCACACCATTGGGCCACGATGGACCCGTTCTCCATGGAAGGAGTCGCAACCCGGCATTCTCCACACTATCGGGCCAAAGCGAACCCATATCCTGGGGTGGTATGCACGAAAGTTCCGGCCCAGGAAGGCTTTCGCGCAAAAACCCGGAACGGAAATTCCACTCTCGGAGATTCCCGCGACAAAGCCTTCCAGCCGGAACCTTCAGGCACGAATGATCGGTACCTCACTGTTGTTTACTACCGGGGTGTTTTGATTGAATGTACGCGAAATCACTTCATTTTGACTTGTGATTTAAACGTGTAATAAACTGTTTGGTCGTTAATACCCCATAACAAAGCAGAAGAGTCTCAATTTGGGCCAATCTATTCTATATTCTTGCGCCAGTCGTGCCTCAGACGCAGACAACTATTTGTAGAGGTTTTTCCACGGAGATTGGCCAACGTCGCATACTCCTCTTCAATGAAAACACCGCGCTAACACCGTAAATGGTCGCCACGCAGTAAATGAGCGCACCTGACTTGCGTCTAAGCTGCATCAAGGTTGCAGTTGGACCGATCCTTCGCATTATAAACGCGTCAAACAAACACATCTGTTATAAATTGCCCATTCCAAATAGACAGGCGTACTGACAAGGTCTCATACACTGAAGGCGGTGTAGGTTGTGTACAGGAAATGACTAAATCTCTGGACAACATAATCTGTATATACATATAAAGGTGAAAGTTAGTTTGTGTATGTGTTTGTGTGTCAGTACGCGTGTATGTCCTGAATAGAAATCTCAGAGGATAATCCGTCTGGACCAAATTTTGGATGCAGATCTCTCAAGGGTCGAGGGAGGTTATTGGCTACTCTACACCCGAGACTATCGATGAGATTGTCGAGTTTGTAAAGTTCTCCAATATACTGAGCACGAATATGACAACTATTTTCAATGACGGTATTGATTTTTTGATTTTTTCGATTTTCCACAGCTATTTCTCAGAGGTCAGTAAGGACATGCCCGCAGAGGTCGATGCGCTGAACGTAATATCAGAGGGGTAGATTTGCAGTCCTACTATAGTTTCTACAATTTATGACATGGTTATGGCAAACCAATCTTACATTGGGCTTAATAACTCTTTTTGATGCTTTTTCCATTGTCATTCTTTCCAGTGATCGCCATCTTTTTCCATGAATCATTTTACTTCTCTTTAACAATTGGATGAGATATGAGAACTCATTCCCAAAACCATGAATAAGGGATACTCGCTGGGTGTAAATTCTGTAATGGTTCAAGAAGTTCATAAATGTTCTGACTAGGTTAGTAGCCATCGCCAGAAAAAGATTGAAAACATCTATGAATGAATTTATTATCGATTCTCGGAGGTTGGGGTGTTGTGTTCTTTCACTAAGTACTACATCGAAAGTGGACAGTTTGAAAGAGTGAGTTAAAGAAAGAAAAGAAAAGACGAGAGAGAAAAGAAGAAAGACGAGAAAAGAAAAGAAAAAGAAAAGAAGAAAAAAAAGAAAAAAAGAAAAAAAAACGAAAACAATAAAAGAAGGAAAGAAAAGGAAAAGAAAGAAAAGAAAGAAAGAAAAGACGCCACAGTGGACCCGTCCCAGGCCGATTTTGTAGGTTTGAGCGCCGGCGCACCCACGGCGCCAGGGTGGATCCGTCCCAGGCCGATGTCGAAAGTTTGGGCGCCGGTGCACCCATGACGCCACGGTGGACCAGCCCCAGGCCGATTTTGCGAAACTCAGCGCCGGCTCACCCATAAAGTTACAATAGGAAGCTTAAACGATGTAAAGGAGCATCCTCGGGTACTCCGTACCAGCTCATCTTTGCGCTGGTACGATCGGAAGCTCTCAGGAACCTCATCTGGAAGCTAGTTCCCGGCCCGGTACTTATTAACTTCCGAAAATTCGTGGACAATGTCGCGGGAAGCTCTCAGGAAGCTGGCTGGAACCTGTGGAGCTTCCGATTAGAATGGCCGGAAGCTCACAGGCAGTCGGAATGAACTTCGGAACCTTGCAAATGTAAACAGACCGCTTACAATATTGCGCTCGAACTCTAGGAAACTGCCGGGTACCTATCGGAACGTTCGGAACTTTCGTGCAAACCACCCCTGGCGTTCTCCACACCACTGGACTACGGTAGGTCCTTTCTCCGTTGGTAAACCAGCATTCTGGCGATTTTCTCACGACTGGGCCGAAGTGGACCCGTTCTTCCTAGGTGGACCCGTATCTTGGATACGGGTCCTTCCTCGTGGACCCGTATTCTGCCCTTCCCCACACCATTGGGTCAGGACGGGCCCTTCCTCCATCGGTAGACCCGCATTCTGGCGTCTTCTTCACTCTTGGATCATAGTGGACCCGTTCACCGTCGGCTGAACCGTATCCTGGTATTGTCCATTTTATTGAGTCATAGCGCACCCATCTCATATTGGCGGACCCGTATCGTGGTGTCCTCCTCACTGCTGGGCCACGACGGACTCTCCATCCATCGGGGGATCCGTATCCTGGCGTTCCCCACACCATTTGGTCAAAGCGGACCCTTTCTCCATTAGTGGATGCATATCCGGACGTTCTCCATGTTATTGAGCCATAGCGCACCTATCCTATATTCTGGCGTCTTGCCCACGGTCAGACTAAGCCGGACGCCTTCTCCATGGGCGGACTTTCACCCTGGCATTCTCCACACTATTGGACCAAAGGGAGCCCATACCCTGGCGTTCTCCACCATTGGGCCACGGCGGGTCCTTTCTCCATTGGTGGACCAGCATTCTGGTGTTTTCCTCACTGTTGGGCCACACCGGACCCTTATGAGATCGTTGGATCCATATCCTAACGTTCCCAAATGTTATTGAGCCAGAGCGTACCGATCCTACAATGGTGTGCTCCACACTATTGGGCCATTCAGCCATCGGTTAACCCTCATTCTGGTGCTTTTACTCACAATTAGGCTAAACCGGACCCACTCTACAATGGCGAAGCCGCATCCTAGCGTTTTCATCACTTTTTGGCCACGGAAAACCTGTTTTCTATCAGAGCCCCGTACCCTTTGTCAATCTCGAGAGTAAGAGTATGCCCAGACTTCCCCAGTTCAGAATAAATTAAAATGAACCGTCGATACAAGAGATAATTATCGTGGAAGTGATACGTATGATTGCCACATCATATTGCCATGGATAGCTGCCAAACGGAGCTCATCGCCCGTGGTCCCGAAGATGTGCCCAAAATAAATAGGCGATGTGATGACAGCGATAGTGGAAACGATGTCTACCGATCGCCATGCCACATCAGTTATCATCTCTCTCACGTCTGAAGCCTTCTCATTCACTTTATCCATGTGGTGATCGCCTGCCGTCGTGGTGATCGCGATGACAGCCGGCTGTAGTGGCGATCGCCACGATTGCTGGCGAAGTCTGGAATACTCTAATGGTAAAGGCTTGGGATCAACTATTGGTTGATTAGTTACACAATATGATGCCTTGCTAAATTGAAGCGTTTACTCTGCATGTTAGTGCACAGGCTTCCTCGAAATGAACGGATATCGTGAATGCACAGTCCCGAGGCCTCAGCATGGGATGCGGCGGGAACATCCACCAAATGAGGCGACCGCATAGGTTCAGCCACCGCCCAGCTCCAGCAACGCTACGTCCATTCCTTCAGTGGAGGTGCCTACATCGTTCCAACAGTGCAAGGGTGGTTTTCCTGCTGCGTACATTGTGCTCTGAAGTCCATTGGCGACCTATTTGGCGAGAGAATGTGTTTGGCAAGACATTTTACGGGTTAAAATCTTGTTTGGCAAGACATTTTCCGGGAAAATGGGTCTAGAGTCTGTTTGGCAAGACAAAATGCGAGAGAATATGTTGACGACCTATTTTCCGGGTGTTTGGCAAGACATTTTACGGGTTAAAATCTTGTTTGGCAAGACATTTTCCGGGAGAATGGGTCTAAAGTCTGTTTGGCAAGACAAAATGCGAGAGAATATGTTGACGACCTATTTTCCGGGTGTTTGGCAAGACAAATGGCAAGAGAATGTGTTGACGACCCTTTTTCCTCGACAGACACATACGACGCATCAGCTTTCGCGTCGATGAGTCGGTTCAATTACCCAAGTTTGAGGTACGCACTCGAAAGGGAGTCGTACATTAGGGTATTCACCGCTAGGCTGGACTACAGCCTGATTTTTGCATGGGGATATCTTCGCGGTCTTTGCCGCAACACGCACTACAGTGCGCAGTCGGCTGAACACCACGGAGACGTCCACGTCTTTCGTGCCTCCAGGCACGGAATCGATGGATGTCATCGGTTCAACTGCTTGAGGAAGTACTTCACCCAAACCACTTCCTGGATCTGACCATTAAATGTAAAGCTTGAACATTGTGGTAATTTTGGAGGCCTCTCCTGGTAATGGGAGAAAACAGGAGTACGTAGCGAAATCTCACGTACAATGTTAAGGCGCAATTTTTGCATGGCGACCCATTTGGCAAGATTTGTATGGCGACCTGTTTGGCAAGGATTGTATGGCGACCTGTTTGGCAAGGTTTGTATGACGACCTATTTGGCAAGGTTTGCATGGCGACCCATTTGGCGGGAAATCACGTTTGGCAAGACATCTGGCGGGGTTCGTTTGTCTGGCTCGTTTGCAAACCCGTTTCCTAGGTTGCCAAACAAACCTCGCCAAATGGGTCGCCAATCGACTTCAGAGTGCAGCGTGAAAGCTTGTAAACGCTCCCTCACCCCTATGCCGCGAGACCGCCACCGACGGTGATGAGATCAAACCGTGCAAGAGCCAGCAGTGACGTAATTGGCGGGTCCCGAAACGAACGTGTCTGAGTCCCTAAAAATTGGTCATCTCGCCTCGCAGTCTGCGCCTCAAGATTGCGGTGTCTATGAGTGCCGCCGCGTATCTCTAGGCGCTCTAGCCATCTTACGGCGCTTTGTTTAATAGATAAAAATTAATCATCCACTTTAGAGTAGAGAAATTTTGCTGATCTGAAAATGGGTATGAAGGGCTGAAATCTTTGCATGCTTCGCCTGTTGCTCTCTGCCGATATGCACCGTCGTGGAAACCACCTGAGATCCGCTGAACAGGCACAAATTCGAGCCTTATATGACGCAGGTCTGTGCAACCGAGCAATTGCGGCTCAGTTGGGCCGCTGTCCTGGATGGGTGAACAGGTATCTGCGAAATCCATCTGCTTACCATAAGCAGCCTAATCCTGATCACCCTAAGCTGCTAACCCCAATGATAGAAGAAGGATCAAGAGACTCGCGTCGAACTACATGTTGAGCATCGCTCAGATGCGGGCTTATTTGGTTTTAAATGATTCAAGAATGACCATATGGAGATCGGTCTGAGGGAATTGCAACATCACAAGAGAAGTTAAGGCTCCACGCTCGACCCCAGAGCATAAAGAAGCACGTCTGCTCTTCATTAGCAACAACATGGCAACCCAATTGGACAAGGCACCTTAGACGTTGCTTTTCGAAACTTATCGAGATTGCTGTGAATTTAGCAATTCTAATTTCCAGGGAATGTTCAGTGATGAATCGAAATTCAATTTGGATGGCCCGGATGGATATCGTCATTATTGGAGGGAGCAACCCTTTTTTTCAAGGGGCAACCTTGGGTGCGGTTCGCTTATGACTTGGCCAGCATTCGGAATCTCACGGGAATTAGCGCTGGTGTTTCTAGCAGAATGGATTCTTCCGAATATCAGGAAGTTCTCAAAACGTATCTGCTTCCTTTTTTGACAGGTGATAGGCGCCATTCTCTCGTCTTCCAACAAGTCAACGTCGCCGCGCACATGTCTCATTCAACGAGAAGTTGGCTCCAGGAGCACCGCGTGCGTACATTGGACTTCGCCACAAGGTAATCCAGTTGAGAACATGTGGGGCATAATTGTACACCACCTTTTATCGGAATAACAAACAGCAAAACACGGTCGATGATTTAAAGGCGGCGATACTGGAAGATTGGGACCAGTTGACGACAGCACCATACAAAACTTAGTAAAAAGTATGCGACAAAGGATTTTCGAAGTCATACGCAACGATGGTGGACCGAGGACCGATTGATTATTGAATGTCCGGGTATAATGATAAATTTGTTCGACAGTGGATATTTTGATACAAACGAAAAAATTTTCAGATACAAGAATTCCGGGGCGAAACCGTGGAAAATAATGCGGAACAACCATATAAGGTTTATGCACTAGGGGGAATCTATGGAGCAAGTTCCATTCTGCGGAAACCAATAACAGCAGAAGTATTGCGCACATTGGGGTGGATACTTAATTTTGATACCACTGCAGACACTTCAGATAGGATAGGCAATGGAAAAAGCGCAAAGACTTTCGTTAACACCCGATAGATTCCGTGTTCTCTCTTTGTAAAACTGGGCATGACTTTGTAATGTTATTGACTTATGCCGCTGTACCTCACAGTTGTTATAATATGTTATGTTTCTTATGTTGTTTTTATTTGGCCTGACGTCTCAACCCCACGTCGCCTTCAGAAAAATGAAAATGGTTCAAGATGACATTTCTTACGAGCTAGCCCACCAAACGCCTCCTCTTCCTGTGCATTGACCTTGTGTTGGTTAGCAGATTTTGAGATCTTAGAAGGAGACGAGACCTACCACATGTTCCTCGAATTCAGCGAAAAGAATCCGCTCCAATGCTTTGAACGACAGACCCCTACTAACAAGCAAATCAGAATGACCCAGCTCTGGCGATGATCCTGTTGAGCTTAAGTAGTCTGTGTTATATTATAGCTCGCATAATGATAGAAAAAGCGTTGTTGTTGTTTTTTGTTTATTGTTCATACTCTTTTATCATATCGGCATAATGACGATCTAGCCTTACGTGCGAAGAGTTCGGCTGATTTCTTTACATCTTCATCGAACAGCTTCCTCCAATCACCAACGATGTCTTTTCCATAGCAGTTCTATCGTTCCCGCTTCTGATATTCTCGTGACGCTGATAGTGATTATGTGAAGAGAATCAATCGATTGCTTTAGCATACGGTCCACACTTGCCAAATGCATATTGTACCAGGTCCTTACACACTGGTTGTAGTAGGGTGTGATGGAGGCAGCAGCTGGAGAGGACCGACCGCCCTCGGTCACACACAGTGCAGAACTGAGAAGAAGTATTAGATCACTTATCGCTAAATTCTCATTTCTGCTAATCGTGATGGGATTGCGCTTGCAGACCCAGAATGCTTTCAAGCTCTTTCTAACAGATAGTTGCGCTTCTAAGGCCAAGATGGTGCATTTTATGTCGGACTCGACCGTGGTCTTTTTTTTGTTTCCCCAATAGTGTTATTAAACCTTCTTGTTTTTTACTTGCCAGACGTCCATTTACGCATACATACAGCGGTCCACCTCTTTCTCTAACATGTTGTGCATGACAAGCTAAGCATTCGTGTTTTTATCGCATAACCCATCAACGATTTTTGAAAAAAAAAAACACTAAAGATAGCCATTAAGACATGAGATACAGCAATTCAAGACGGTACCGCTGCTGTGCGCTCTTAGGTTTACAAATTTGTCGGCTCCATCGATACTCACTATAATGCAGGCCCAGATACTGAAATCGTGTTGGTGGAACCTGACCTGCTTAAAAGTCACGAGCCGTCCTCAAGGGTCCTTTCTCGGAGTCCCGTTACATCTTTAGAGCTCCCGAGCCTTTGCGATTTGACCGCTGAAGCCATACCTGTGGCAAGGGAACACCCTTTAGAGCATCGATATAATGCTTCTCTTTGTAGTTGACGCGGCCAACAACTGGTTACCTCGGAAAATAATATTCTTGATGTGTTCTGTGGTGTTGCTCTCTCCGACCTCAATACTGGTTCCTTCTAATGCCCTCATTCAGGCTTTTTGTGATGTCTCCTGCTTTCCTCTTTTCGACGGCCATCGCTGCTGCGTCATGTTTCTGTTGTTCTGCGAGTTTTTTCGAGGACACACAAACTCGTCTATTTTCGCACATGTCCTTGTACTAGTGTGTTCTTTTTCGAAAATTGCCCCGCCGTTCAATGTCAACTGTAAATTGCTCAATTTCATTCTGTACTTGTCTTGCCGATACTAGTTGATGTGCTCCAATCTATACTACACGTGTTTGCGTCAGCTCTTCGAACTTAAAAAAAAAATTCGGAGGGTATCCCATGCATCATTTTTTTCTATTGCGCACTCTGGCTCTTCTAAGAATATGCAGCGAGTTTATTGTTCTTCTCGCTTTCGAGCTCCCTTAAAGTTTCTGGATCTGCACAGGTCAAACAACTACTTCGCAAATAACCCATGAAATTCTTCTCTACTCATATAGAGAACTATAATTCTACCGCAATCGTTGAGCATTGGCCCTCAGCACTTTTCCGATTGCGTTCCAGTCGAATTTCAAGGAAAATAACTACATCTCGTGTCGCTCGTACTCACTTCCTATACTCCTAAGGTCTTGTCGCTCGTAGTCACTTTCTATGCTCCTAAGCTCTAAGTGCTTACCATACTATATAGCTATGTTTTACAGTAGCATTTCTACGGAACGATAGAAAGTGGGGTTTGGCAACCAATTGAGGTATGTGCAAAAGCATCGCATTAGCAAAAATCTCAGAAACAACATAAGCAAAACTAATCATTGATTGAGCTCAAATACGAAGTCCCCCTAATGAGTTGCGTATATTTCACCATTCGTGCGCTGCTGGGCTAACGCTTATTAACTTCTAGTCTTTTCCTGATACCAACCTTGCACGCTAATTTTCCATCGCATATCTACATGTAAAGTTACGCTATAATATATCCTTCGTTTGTTGTCACCGCATTTCCTGTATGCCTGCCCACATGGACCCGTCATGGCCAGTCACTGCTAATGCTAACTCTGCGCTGGCATTTCCTTTAGAAGATTTTAGTAGCTGTGAACAATATCCTATAACCGACAAAGCGCGAATAATCACTGAACATGATTGAAGTTGAGAGTGTTGTTGGGATGCTCCAACTAACAGGGGTGCTTGAATACTTGAGAGGAAATAGAGGTGATCGATTGAGATACAAATAAGAGTGTGATAGAGAGCAGGAAGCAAAACTACGCCCACATGAAAATAAGCCCAAATGAGCGCTAAATCAGTCTCACAAACTCAGACAAAAACTAACAGATGTCTTGCGTTTCCCGTTTCCTGCTGCATTCTTTTCGAATAACTGCTGTGACTCTTCCAAATAGCTGCTGAGGTACTCCCGACTTTCTGCTGTGCTCCTTCCAAATAACTGTGTGGGTGCGCACGCCAATCTTCCGTTAACATGCTCCACTCCAAGCCCAGCCTCGATGGTCCCCTATGCGACAAGCCTGCACTCGAAAATTGCGATCTTTCTAGAAACCACGGGAATTGCAGGCCTATACACCCAGGGGCAGTACTCCCTGGCCCGACCCGGAAGACACCTACTTTCCGTTACCTACAACAAGACTTAGCTCCGTATTTGAGACTGGTACAATAAGTCTCACTCTCTTATCTGCATTCTGCCGCGATTCTTCCGACATTCTGCTGCGATTGTTCCTAATCTATGCATCTCTGAGTCTCTCCCTTATTAACCGCATGATCAAAATCTCTTTCTGCTGTAATCTTTCCGAGAGTTTGTTTGGGCGAGCAGTAGATCAAATCTTCCAAGATTTTTCAATGGCACTCGCCTCACGCAGCGAGCCGTGGCTCGCTGCGTTAAGCTGATATTATAGGAGAATCTTGAATAATTCATCGAGATATCTGACATTAGTGAATTTTACAACAACAATTCTAGAGCGATACGTAACAACCATTGTACTTCAAGTAATCTAGGATGCGTCCGATTACTCCTCGTAATAATCGACCCGTCGTATGACGTCTTCCCCATCGATGGACGCCCATTCACGCCTCCTCCACCAGGTAGACCTGTGTATTGACGTTTTTCCCATTATCGGACCACAAAGGACCTCCTCTCTATCTGGGACCCTTATCTTGACGTTTTCCACAATGGGCATCTGCGCACACATTCCCCATCGATGGACCCATGCCTTTGCGTTTTCCTCACTCCTGTGCCACAACGAACGCCTTCTCCATCAGTGCACCTCAGTGTCGGACGCAGTATTGACAGGTATGGAGCGTCTTACCTGGAGTGGGAGGCGCGGTCGAGCTCTGTGATTGATGATTGACCAGTTGGATGAATTGACCAGTCGCAGAGATAGTCCGCACCGCCCTCTTCAGGTGTAACGCTCCACACCCAGTATTGACACGTTCGGAGTGGGAGGTGGGAAAAATGGCATCTCCTCCACTCCCAAACGCAGATGAATTTCGAAAATACTTAAAGTATTTATTCTAATTACAGACAGTAAAAATTGTTAGGAAAGTGACAATAACTTTGATACTTTGATGGTCCATCTTCACTGCTGGGTTGGTCTTCTCAGTGTGGACCACATTCGCTCCAGGTTCTCCTGTCTCGGGCCGCTCTCATCCAGTTCGTCAGTTCTCTTTGTTTAAACGACCTGGAAAATGTATCAGACCAGCGCGTGAAAGGTCGGCCGAGGGGTCTTTTGACGTTCAAGGGAGTCCAGAGAGTTGATCTCGTGCTCCATCTGTAGTCAGTTCGGCGCATCACGTGTCCTGCCCACCGATGCTTTGCGGATGCCATGTAGTCTGTCAGGTCCTTGATCTTCGATTCCTTCCTCAAGTCTTTGCTACTGAGGCCGCATTTCCATTGCTTCCATCTATTCGTTCCCAGAAGACATCTTTCCAAGGCCCTGTGTGTCGTTCTCATAGCCAAGGAGATGTTTCTGTTGTCCGTCCATGTTTCAGTAGCATAACACAGTGCCGGAAGTACCGTAGAATCAAATAGGTGAGCTCGCAGCTTCGAGTCCCTGATTTGACTTGTCGTTTCTCGAATCGTGTCCATGGCTGCCCACGCCGCTTTTCTTCTTCGCCCAATTTCGCCTGTCAAGTCGTTCGTCATATTTACTTCACGTCCCAGGTAAACGTAGCTGTCTACTTTCCTCAAGATAATTCCATCCAGCTGTACTATTCCGTTGTCACACCACTGATTTGCCATCATCTGTGTCTTCTTCATATTCATTTCCAGCCCGATGCTCTTGCTCACTTCGTTCAGCTCGTTTAGCAGCTGGTTCATCTCTGATGTGTTGTTGCTAACAAGAACCACGTCGTCTGCGAATCGTAGGTTTGAGAGCTTCTTTCCGTCGATCGTGATACCTTTGTCTTCCCAGTTCAGTCGAGACATAGCATACTGGAGGGCTGACGTGAACAGTTTTGGCGATATTGTGTCACCTTGTCGGACACCTTTTCCGATCGGAATGCGTAGTTTTTTGTCAAACAACTGGATTGTCGTCGTTGTTCCGACATTGCACTGCTCAAGAATGTTCACGTAAGCTGGATCTACTCCTGCATGTATGAGCGCATTCAAGACTGCATTCGTTTCGACGGAGTCGAATGCTTTTCTGTAGTCGACGACTGTGAGGATCAGAGGCATCGTGTATTCCCTGCATCTCTCAATCAGCTGGACGATAGTGTGAATGTGGTCCATACAGCAAAAGCCTTTTCTGAAACCTGCCTGTTCTATTGGCTGGTACTCATCAAGCGTGGTTTCAAGCCGGTTCAGAATGATCTTCGTGAACAGTTTGTACGGCATAGACAACAAAGCAATAGGGCGGTAATTTTCGATATCTTCTTTGTCACCTTTTTTGAAGACCAACACTGTCTTGGAGCTCTCCCACTGATCGGGAATGATGCCAGCTTCGAGATAGGAGGTAAAGTGATCTGCTAAGAGTTAATGCATTGTATATCTTCCGACTCCAAGCAAGTCCGCTGTAATGCCATCGAGTCCTGGGGCCGTCCCCTTTCTCAGCGATTGAATTGCAATTCTCACTTCCGAGACCAGAATGGGTGGTGGCTTTTCTTCTGTGGGGGATGGGCGTCTTGGGACAACCGTTGTTGAGCGGTACAGATTTGTATAAAAGTCCGTTACAATGCGTTCCATCTCCGTCCTCGTCGTTTTGGGTATTCCCTGTTTATCTTTCAGGCACGTGGTCACAGCAGAATAGTCCGAGAGTTCTCGTCGGCATCGTTTCAGGCTTTTCCTCTGAGCGGCTGTCGAAAGTAGCTTATTTTTGCGGTGCTCTCTAAGGGATTCCTTCATGGCCGCGCGACAGGCTTTATTGATGACCTTTCTCCAAATGCGTCGCTGCCTGATCTCTTTTGACTTCACCTCTACGGCGCAGCAATTGTTTGGCCTTTGGGTTAAGCTTTTCTCCTCTCTGTTTGTAGTGCATCATAGCTGCTTTAGCACAAAATATCAGCCCTTTCGCTAATTCTTCATAGTCTTCTGTGGGATCTTCCTCCTTTCTCCAGTTGTATGCATTCATGGCCTTCTGCAGTTCGGATTCATCATACTCAGGAGAGCGTATAGGTGGCCCACGATGTGTGTCTCTTTTGAATATGCGATCGCTGAGTCGTATCTTGGCCCGTAGCAGTCTGTGGTCGGATCCGGTGTCAAAAGAGGGTACTACTGAAGTGTCCATCAGGCTCCATCTTCGGTTCGTGAGGATGTGGTCTAGCTCTGAATGAGTTTGTCCGTTAGGACTTTTCCAGGTCCACCGTCTGTGTTGAGGCTTCTCGAAGATGGAGTTTCCATGAAACAGGTTGCAACAAGACATCAGATCTAATAGACGAAAGCCATTGTCGTTCCTAGCTTCATTTCCGTGTCGACCTAGTCTCCAGTTTCCGTCGCTTCCATTTCCTACAAGGGCGTTGAAATCCCCGCATATGTATTTGTAGTATGACTTTTCCTTCTTAACTACTGCTTCCAGCTCAGAGTAGAAGTTGTCTTTGTCCTCTTCGCTGGCAACAGAGTTAGGAGCGTAGCAGTTTACAATGGTGATGGTCGCTTTCTTCGTCGTTCGTAATCGTAGCACAGCAATACGCGGACTCAGAATTTCGTGCGAATGAATGCTGGGCTGTACTCTTGGGTGGATCAAGAAACCGACCCCCCCCCCAACGTTCTTCGCATCAATCTTTTGCCCCATTATAATCAGTTCTCCGCTTTCCATTCTTCTTGCATACGGGGTTTTCGTTTTCGTCTCTTGCAGACATATGACATCGTACCTGAGCCTCTTAGATATGTGGAGAAGAGTTCTCAAGTCTGCGTCGGATGCGGCTGACCGGCAATTGTATGTGCAGATGTCCAAGCATTGTCCAAATCGTTTATCGGGATTTCCAGTGGCGCCCCGTCCCTTTCCTCTTCCGTCCTCGGCAGGGGCATCTCCGGGCGCCGTGGGAGAGCATGTCCGATTTCGGGCCGGTTTTCTCTCTGTTGCGAATGTCGTGGCTTTTCTGGTGGCCTGGTTACCCCTGGAGTGCCTTGCCGGAGCTATCCAAGGGCCGCCCGTTCACGCACTACAAGTAGTGCGGTTCTGAACTGCGTGGCCGTTTGTGCCGTTGGCCATCTCCCAGAGATGAACTCTGGTAGATGTTCACCCCTTCACCGCGATGAGGTGGCACATGAAGGGGTATATATATATATATTATATGTATTATATATATAATACATATATATATATATATATATATATAACCATTCAAGAATAAACCAGTACAAAATTCCTATTTGTTTTATAAAATAATTCGAAGAATTACGCGACACGTTTTCGGGGTACCCCCCCCCCCCTTTTCCCCTTGCCCGCATCCGCCATCGGTCCAACTTTTCAGCATTATTGAGCCGGTATCGGTCCTATCCTCTATCGTGCATTTGTACATTTTGTAAATGTTGAGATCAACGAAGGAAAATTAGAAAATATTTAGAAAGTTTGATTGATTAGATGATTGATTGAATATAACATCATAATCCTTTCTATGAAGCACTTCTTGTGTACCCACGTAAATAAATAATTGTATAATCGTAAATAAATAAATGAATGAATAAATAAACAAATAAGCAATAACTCATGAAGACGTGATTTCAAGTCTGTGTATATGAGTGTCCTCGAGAAGAACGAATTCTATGGCCGCAGGATCGCATAGGGACCTGGACGAAAGAACGCCGGTCCAAGATGTAGCAGAAACATTGTCTCGGTGTACTGAGACATTCGCGAAGCTCTACTCCCGGTGCACGCGGCCTGGTCCGTCCACGCCCCGCCCCGAGCAGCACGAGAGGAACAGTGCTGACGAGAGCAGCGGGGTCCCCCTGTGGCTAAAATTGGGACATTCGAAGGGAAACTGCTTCCGAGTTTTCCACGGAGGACTCGGACGCGCTTGTGGCTGCGGTGCGTGCTGCCGATGGCATTTTCAAAAATGCGTTTCGCGTGGAGATGTGGAGTTATCGCGCGATGGACGTCGAAGTTGTCCTTCTTTTCAGCACGCCTACTCATAGACGATGACATACAGTTCGTTTTAAAGATTCTAGCCTATTTGTGTCTTTACCGTTCGCATGTTCGTATTGTTCGCGCTTCGTTTTTTCATGTGTTGCTTGAATTGATAGTTACTTGTTTAAGAAGTGTTTTTGTTTTCAGACAATGCATAGGTTGGCGGCCGCGCACGTCTGGACGGAAGATCAGATACTGGACATGTTGGTAGAAGGGGATCACCCTACTGCGCCGATACTGCTCGGGGACCTTCCGATGTACCCGGACTTGGAAGTAAGTTTTTTCTTGTATTTGTAAGTGAAGGGTGGAAATAGTGATCATTTTGATTGCTGAAATGTTGAAAATGATGGATCAGCCATCGTTTTGAGTACCCTGCCTGTTCTGAATTTCACGGTCGAGCCATCATTTCGAGGATTGAATTGTTGCATTTCTCGGCCGAGCTGTTATACTGAGAAATTCATTTGTTGCGTTTCTCGGCCATCATTTTCAGCATTGAAATGATGAAAATGATGGGCTATCGATGGTTTTGAATACTCTCGCATGGATTTCTCGCCTGCGCCATGATTTTATTTTGGGCTGCACTAGAATTTGTTAGCCTTTCAGATTCTCTAAATATAAAAGAAAGCAGTGAGCTGACAGATGAAGAATGGATGATGACGCCTTATGTGTGTGGGACTGTGAAATATTAGAATCCGAAAGGGAGTCTTCTAAAGAGCCCATGAATTTTCAAGTCAATACAGGCACCTCACCTTTGAACCTGTGAAGGAACGGGCTGATCTTTTCAAAGATTTGCAGTACAGAAATCTAAGGATCCTTCGGGTGGATGACACGCTATTCAGAAATAACTGAGTCTTCGTCGTGAGTTTTTGTCGATCGCGTGAATTCATCGCACTGGTTACCATTCGGTTATGAGCAAATCCTCTCAATGGCGATTTCTACCGTCTTCCAAGGGAGATACCTTCACCTCCCTCGGCAAATACGTCGAAGTCGCTCCCACAATCGTCCAACAGTGTGATGAGGGAACTAACCACTCCAGTCTATGTCGAATACAGTACTGGAGTTGTCGGCCATGGTAGGTAGACCTGCTTGCCCCTGTGAGGACAAAACTACTCGTCAAAGTTCAGATCGATGGTCTACAACTGCGGCTTGAAAAGCAGTCGGTGCCTATACTGAACGAAAAGCACCAGGTGACCAAGCTTACCCACATGCCACTTCCACCTGAGGTTTTTTCTTGGGAAGGGAGGGGGGGGGGGGAGCGAGGGAATTGTGCACCAAGAATGGGTAATCCATGAGAGGCCACCTTTCAAGGTTAGGCAGAACTTTCCGTGACTTCTCCGCTCTCCACGGCCAATGAAATTTTGTTGTTTTTAGCGCCATAACCTAAAAGCACTGTTGAGATCATGGGTGCCCAATGCCCGAATCCCAAAATCGAACTTCGCCACTTTGTGCACAGATTTTGCCAGACACTATTTCATAGTGGTCAGTTACTAGCAGAACATTTCCTTAGACGGTCAGGCCAGCTAACTTATAAGCTCCCACCTTTTCTACAGGCCTGCGAACCAGCGGGTGCGATTCAAAACTTTAGTGTGCACGTGAAGTCTAGGGGCGGTAAGAAGGAGGAGTTGCGGGATCTGCCGGAAAGGGTTGTGTCTACATTAGTGGGTGAGTGTGATATAACATTTAAAGACCTAACCCTTCCCTCCAAAAACAGTTGGTTCCCCTTACACAGATTTCGTGCTCGAGGCAATGGGAATTGACCAGTCAGAACTTGAAAAAACTTCGGAGGATCTCTCAAAACGACCAACGGAGTAATCCTTTATGGTCTGTAGGATTCTCACCTCACCGCTGTGATCAGCTCTAATTCAGGTTCTGACTTGACCTTGAGAGGAACAACGCAGAGCAGCCCTCGATTACAGAAAATCCTGTCGAATATCCTGAACTCCGTCCTGCAGAGTCTCCATTTCCAAAGCTCTGTGAGTGCCTTCTTCACACCATCTAATTGTCCTTCCTTAAAAACACCAAACAACAGTTTTTAGGCTGATATTCGCCAGTACGGTATGGGCGCAGACCGACTGATGCCGAACAGGTGGGTTCACTTGTTCCACTTCTGCTACTATGACTTTCTCATGGCCTTCCATTTTAGAAAAGACTGGGTGTCAGGCCGCAGCTTGAGGAGTCCACAGAACTGTCGTCGGATCATGAAGAAGATCTCAGCTTGGATGTGCCGATGAGAAGAAACCCGCCAAATCCAGGACCAACTACCACTGCTATCATCACTACTACCACCACTGCTAGCACCAACACCCCACCAGCACATCCTCCTATTCGATCAGGACATAACTGGCAATTTGGTTGCGTATATCTTCGTTTTATTCGTTCTGTAATGCGTTAAGCACGCGCATTCAGCTTTCCTTTTTATAGCTTTTTTTGAGTGCATGTTTACTTGACGCGCGAAATTCTATACTTTTGTTCCGTTTCGTTTCGTGTGATACATTGCTGGCTTCTCACCGGGATTTTCGCACTACGTCAAAACTTGCGCGCGTTGAAACATTCTCTCCTCGTTAGAAGTGTGCCTAAGCTAAGCCGAATTCGCGTGCTGCATCCTCCAAATTGTTCCTGATTATATTTTGAAGCCCCATAACACATGACTCATTCATTTCCTGTCCCAAACTTTTTGGCCATGTCAAGCGTTTGATAAACTCTAGGTGAATCGATTTTCTTCAGCCTGATGGAGTGTCTCTCATTCGCCGTTCTTTTTTTTCTTCCAAAATACGGTCAATTTTTTCCGACAGGGTGAAAACCTCCTCTTCTCCGCATGAGTTTTTGCTTTGTTTTGTCTAAGTGAATGCTACCTTTCCCCTAACTCACGAAGTTTTTCTGCCTAGTCTCTATTAATTTTTCTCAGTATCTGCTTCATCTTTATCCGGGTGAAAATCACTTTTTTAGGGTTACTTGCCGGTTATTTCATCTGGATCACTGAGTTTCTTTGCACCTAATTTTATACTTGCCTCTCTGGTTGGTTGAAAACTGGTTCAAAATTTAATTCTTGAAAAGCTTAACGAGAAAAAAAAACGGGAGCGGGACCTCGCGAAATAATCTTCTGATTTTTACTGCGACATCCGGACCTTTCAGTGCCAAGGAATCTTTTTTTTTTTGTTTGCGCGGAAACGTGTTTCTTGTGGCGTTGACTACCTTTTTTTGAGCGTGATTCACGAGCTTTTTTCCCATGGTTATCTTTTTCTATGGGTATCTAGAAGTTTTTTTTTCTCCGGATATGTAGTCTTTTTTGCCTCCTCGTTTGCTTTTTGTACGGTCGTGTGGATGGCATCCACTACTTTTCTTTGTCTAATTGAATTTAAGTTTCGTTTTAGTACCATTTTTACTATTCTCATTCCGAACTGGTCTCTCAGATTTTTCTGCCTCATTGAAACTACCTATTTTGAAGTTGCTTTTGAAGTTCTCAGTCTCATTATTTGCATGTAATCCTACTACACTAATTTTCTGCACATGGTCTATTTTTATGGATTTCTCTATTTTTTCATGTTTTCGCTTAGTCATCAGTAGTTCATGAACTTTCATTGTATGAAGCATTTTTATTAATAAACTATTTCATTTAACATTCTATGTGTGCTTTATTACGTTGGCGCGACGATCCCCCTCACTACTTTTTTCTGGGGACTCTACACTGCAAATTCATCGCAAATTAACTGCAGGGGGACCAAAGCGCAAACGCAGCCTAGTTTTCCCGGGGGGACTGTTCTCCGGTCATCGCCCCCGGCAAAGTCAGAGTTCTTTTTCAGCTCTCTAAGAAATGTGCATGCGGCAGCGTTGCTGTCATGCTGGGGTCGAGCTTCTCGAATGTCTGAGTAGGAAAGGGCCGGGCGAATTTCGCCTCCTGCGCCTATGCCATTCTGCGCCCTCGACGCTAAGAACCCCAGCACGACGTTACCGTCTACCTTACCAGAAGTGCAGCACAACTGCCGTATTGTGAAGCCTTGGAACCCTTTAAATACTTTCACGTATCTTCTTCTCCGAACCTGGGCATGACTTGTTAAATATTCCTCTCACTGCTGTGTCAACCAGTTTGCTAGTTGGAAACTTTTTTGTTGGCCTGACGTTTCGGAAGGATCGTCTTCTTCAGAGGCCTAAAGGTGGCTCGCGGTTCGTTACTTATGATCAAGACCGTCAAACGTCTTCCGCCAACCCTGCCAGTTTTCGACGTTACCCCTAGCTTGCTAATTAAAAAGGAAGACGAAGCAAAATCCAACCCGTTTCCCGCCGTTATTGCGGGAACTCCGCACCCGGCTGTCGTTGCAAACAAGTGAGCAACACTTGGGTGTCCGCATCTTCGATGATCTACAATCTATCCACAGCTCGCATAACGATATGGTAGGCAAGAAGTCACTGGTCACGAATAAGTACTCGATCATGTAGTGGTATGCACGAATGTTCTGGCTCAGGATTCTGCGCGATGAACTGGAGTAGGAATTCCGTTCCCAGAGGTTCCCGCGACAAAGCCCTCCAGCCGGCACCTTCCGGCACGAATGATCAGTACCTCACTGTTGTTTGTTGCCGAGATGCATTGATTGAATGTTCACGAAATCACTTCATTTTAACTTGTGATTTAAAGGCAGCACCCGTCGAAACCATCGTGTTTGTAATTTCGCCGGTTTTTGGGGTTTTTGGGGGGTGTATTACTCATATCCGGTGATGAAATCGCGTGAAACTCCCGAGAAAGCCGGGGCGGACGAGCATTCCGGCGGCGCGCGACCCCTACTTTAGGGTTCGGAGCTCAGGTCCGAGTCGGAGAATTCGACTCGTGCTGCCTTTAGAGACAGCGCTCACGATAAAAAATGTCGTCGATTTTTTCATGAAATTCTACTCTAGAGGCTATTCTTGGGCCATAGTAGAGGAAAGGCCATTAAAAAAGGCTACGTTTGCAAGAAATACCATGTTGTATTTTTGCCAATACATGTCCATTTGTACGAGATCTATCGCCTGAGATGGCTGTGGCCGCCGAGGTGTGGAAAAGACCACCGCTATCCGAAAATACTGATCGATCCTGTATCAGCTGAGAAACATAGCCGCACACGATCAAAGAGAATGGGGCGGTATTGAGCATGATGGGCGCATTTGAACATGCGTACGAGTTTTATTACTCGAGTAACTGCAGGATTTGGAGTGATTCCTTTTGCAGTTACACTCCAATTGATGGCACCTTTAAAATAAGCACAAATGCGAGAGAACTTTTTTTTCAGCGTGCGTGCTGCCTTTAAACGTGTAATAAGCTGTGTGCGGTCGTCAACACTTCGGAACTAATCAGAAGGATCTCGATCTAGGCCAATCTATACTAGATGCTTGCGCCAGGGACGGACTTTTTGAACAGCAATTCCGAGAATGTAGGGTACCGCTGGGTCACTCCCCCACTTTTCCTGGCTGCTCCTCTAGTTGCTGCGGAGCTGCCAAGAGGTCACCACCACTATTGAGGCTCCACCTACTACAAATCTCACCTGTACCCCGATTAGTAAGCACCGGGAGCGGGGCCGTATACAAGAGCTTGCCAGGAGCTTTAAAACATTTCCTGAGAATTCGTTCAGGAAGCTGTCTAACATGGTGAAAACGAAGATACAGTCCACCTTGTGGTCCATTTTTTTACCTTGTTTATTTCCATTTTGCATGATGAGTCAGTTTACATCACTTTTCATTAAATTCACTGAAATTTCAATTTGAAATAAACCAGAAGGATGAAGGAGTGAAAGTGCAAGCTGCGCATAACTTTGAAACGCTTGATACTTTTAATTCTTTTATATCATCTAACTGAATTTTCTTCAAAGCTCGAGTATTGGCATTCCTAGAAAACAGTATTCAGGATTGTGAAGCATTATTACCTCAGATAGGATTCGCTTCCTAATTTTTTGTAAATATTTTACATTTACATCTCTGTTCTTCACAGTGCTATCGACAGTTGACCCATCATCAGGTCGGGTGTAACAAATGTTTTATGGATAGGCACTGTGCCTGCAGCCATAGCTCATGGATACAGTATTCAGGATTCTCATGGTAATGCCTTTGGGTTGCCATTCAGTAACTGCTATTCCAAAAATTGATTCTTGGAGCTAACAATAAGAATGCAATAGTGGAACGAGCTAAACTGCAGTATCAGGACAGAAAAATGCATAAAATGTTATTTTCTGATGTTCACGAGGGATCTCAATTAAAAAAAAATCCGCTGGTAACTTACAAAATTCGAATTCGGCTGCAAACGATGAAGTGCGCAAAAAGTAATGTTGGTCAACACGGAACCTTCTTAAAGAGGTTTGATAAGTACTAAGCACTTCAACGCTGACTTTTTTTATTCAAAGGAGTACATTGCCTTCCAATATATTAACGCTCTCGAAATTCTCACGAGATGGAGGTTCAAAATAATGAAATCACTTTAGAAATTTCTGTGTAACCTCCACTGAAAATTGTGCATAATCACGCACAAGTTTCTCAGAAATCTCGAAAACACCAGGATTTTAGAATACCAAGAAAACCCCACTATTTTGAACATCAAAAAAAAATAACAATGATAACATTTCCTTGTTTGTTATTAGTGCTGTACAATCCAAGTGTTTTCTCATATTCAAAAGAATCAATACGGAAGAAACAGATGTTGGTAGGCGATCTCGCGACATTGTATTCATAAGATACGCCTGCAGACATGCTGTGAATCTACAGGTATTTATAGCACCCCATGTGGTAGTGAATTTCGCAAGTAATCAACTTCGACAAAAAAGAAGGTACAACTCAATGATAGCAATAAAATCGCCATTAAGTGAATTTCAGTAATACAGAGTTAACGCTGCCTCAGATTTTTTGAGCCTTCAAATCTATTTGATTTACTTATTTTATCCTTCGGATTATCCTAATCAAAAGAAATTTCATGTAGAGTTCCAAATATTCCTTACCCTCCTACTCACGTAAAAAGAGAATAACGGTCTCAGCCTCGTTTTTTCTTCAATTTTTTATGCTATTTTCCACACATTGCACGAATAACTTCTTATACAACGATGAAAGATTATATTAATCTGAGAGCAGGCAGTCACCTTGTATACGGATCCGATCCTAACGCTTGCTAAGGAGCTGGCCGAGTTTTGTAGAGGAGACGGAGCCTGGGTTGGTGGCATGACCCTGGTTCCTTGGAAGAACTCGCGAGGGAATGAGCTTTCAGAGCAGTGTGCTGCTTCCAAACTTGAGAGTTCTGGTTGAACTTCTCAAGAATAACAAGAGGAGCGTTTGTGGTGCTCGTCTTGTTGCTCACTGTCGAATAGCTACAGTCTATTGATTCTCTCCAGTTCCGCGGACGGACTCGCAGGAGAAAAGACTGTCTGACAGTGGTTTTAGCCGTTCAAAACCTATCCCACTTTCTGGTTCCTTCGTGGAAGGACTCGCGAAGAGAGTTTTCAAGGATTTGTGGCTAGTGTGCTGCCACGCGGGTCATCATTAATGAAATCGAGCGTATTCAAAGAGCTTTGGACAGGCTCAAGAGCTGCCGAGAAACGTTCGAGGCGATAAACGCAAGGATCATTCACCTAGAGCAGACAGGAATGACGATGAATGCAGACAGGGTTTGGCGCCGCATGATTCTATCGATGTTTCCTGAATTCATCTGCACCGCAGTGATCCAAAAGGAAACGGAATGCGACCACTCTTTCGATGTCAGCGAAATCATGAGCACAATCGACACAGTCATTACCCTTCGATAGACCACAGAGACTAACTCGCGAAGGACAATCACCGCATCAACATTGCCAGACAAAGCGCTAACAAACCGAAATGGGAAATCGAAAGGATCATACCAAAGAGACAAAGAGGAATGTGCTTGTGCGGACAACCGCACTCACCACATGTCTGCCCAACGTACACAACTCCAGAGGCGCATCGCCTTGAAGTACGAAGACAGAAAGCATGCTGGAGATGTTTTTCAAAGAGTCACCAATCTAAGGATTGTACTCTCATGGGATTGTGTTCCAAATGCAAAAACGGACACCACTCATCGCTCTGCTTATCGCACACGAGAAGGCAGGACACAGGGTATCCCACCCTTCCTTGACAACCAGCAAGGAACGTCCAACCGCCACCAGCGACTCGTACCCACCAGTGGTCAGCCAGTTGCAGTAACCATCAGCAAGATGGCAACAGAAGCGTTCAAACTCTGCACCATTCACAAAACGGACGCCACTTGTGCACCACAACGGACAGAACCACAACGGTTAACAGTCAGTGTGTGCTACAAATCGCCTCAGCGATGATATTCAATGAAGCTAAATGGGATTATCAACCCATCATCTTACTTCTCGATTCCGGAGCACAGACGAACTTTATTAAATCCGAACTCAGCGAAGATCTCAAGCTAGGGAAAACAGGCTCCAAATCATTCACAGCTTCTGGAATGGGTGGAATGCAAGAAGTCTTCGACTCCGACGAAGTCACCTCCACAAGTCACCCTTAAGAGCCTTCACAGCTCTAGGAAGCTTGAAGGCAGCACCCGTCGAAACCATCGTGTTTGTGATTTCGCCGGATTTTGGGGTTTTTGGAGGTGTATTGCACATATCCGGTGATGAAATCGCGTGAAACACCTGAGAAAGCCGGGAAAACGCGATGCTGCCTTCCGTGCGCAGACGAGTATGCCGGCGGCGTCCTGCGTGCGCAAATGGGTCCCAGCACGGAGACAGGGGATCGGTAGCAGCCCGCATGCGTCTAAATGCGTAAGCTGGCGCGTCGAGCCCCTCGAAGCACTGGCCGACCGAGCGTGCACGCGATGGCAATTCGTCGTTTTCTGCAGGTAAGTCGTTACTGTGTGTGTTCCTTGCAGATTCGTGATGTGCGCGACGCCTACTTTAGGGTTCGCAGCTCAGGTCCGAGTCGAGGATTTCGACTCGTGCTGCTTTTAAGAAACTGTCGATACACACAAAGAAAAAACTGACAACGTCGTTGAGTACAGCGGAGCTGTCGAAAGCTGATCTTGACCTCATATCAAGCAATAACATCACGGTCGCTCAAGAATCAGTTGGGAAAACAGTGGTGTCGCCCGACTTGCTCATCGAACAAGATCTTCTAGGCACGATCTTAGACCATAGCAGTCCAGTGCAGACACTTCCCACATGGCTGATTCTCACGCCGAGTATTTTTGGTTCCATCATCTCTGAATGGATCATCAACCATATATTCCTTGTATCTTTTAGGTTCAAAGATCAACTGTATGTTTTCCCATGAGCTATTTCTCACCAGAAGTTGTACTCAGTATCTAATCACTCAACTTGGAGTGACAATTGAGCAGTCGGGGTCGATCCTTAGCGCGGCACCCCTTTGTATCATTGTATCCATTGGCATTCTTGCCACAACAGTCCCGTATCGGATCAGCCCCGCCCCCTTTTACCTGCATAAAAGGGGCTTCAGAGTGTATATTGTACTCGTCATTATTCTGTGCAGGGAATAAACGTCTGATTCCCAATTCGTCCACCCCATCACTTGGCTGCCTTACAAGCCCGTCGTGGGCCTCCGGCTCTGTGCTTACCAAGCGGTGATGTTAAACTTCTACGCCTCTTGCTAGCCAAATGCTCCCTTATACGTATATTGAGCTTTCTTCCGGTCTCGCCAATGTATAGCGCGTTACACTCTAGACACTGGATTATTTTAGGGTGCGGCAAAAGTTTTTAGACATCTAGCATCCCTTGTTGAAGCAGCTGCTGGACGTCCTTAGTTGTATGAGGGCTGAAAGCGAAACGGGCGGTTTCCAAGTGTCTCTTGGTCAAGGAAACCAGCTTTCCTTGAGAATCTCCTCCACGTAGACCTTTTTTTCGATTTTCGCACCATTTTCCATAGAAATTAACAATTCTACCCATAAATCTATCGTTTTGGTGATTCAGAGCGGCTTTTACGGTGAATAGTTTTTCGTCTGAGAAAACGATGGCTGTGCTCCGCGCCTAGTTGAACCTGCGCAAAAGATTGCGGCATCTTTGTTCTCTTTTGCTCACAATAAGTGTGAGGGGATAACACTTTTGCCTGTTCTAGCTCTTCATTCCAAGATTCTTATGGCAAAACGGATCGTTTACCTACTCCTAGTTCTTTGGCCATCTTTCTCATAGACCTCTGCCATTTATTCCCAACTCTATCTTGTACCTCTTTGATGACCTTCTTGATGTTGCTGTCTTAGGACGTCCAGAGCGGTGACTATCCTAAGTTCCCCCACACTCCTTGAAATGCTTGATGGTGTAATTAACAGTAGAACGAGGAATTTCCAGGCGTTTTGCGATGAACGGCGCGCTGATGCCTTCACTGTGGCTTTACCCATTCTGTAAACTCAGAACCACCAGAGTCATGTTTGGAGGGTTTCATTCTACCACATTAACAACAAGAAAAAGTACAAACAAAAAGCAGCGGGATGCAATGCTATACAAAGACTTCTGCCGCACCTTGTATATACACTACTCCCTCTTTCATGCAGTCGCCTACTTTTCCGTACGGAATATCACCTAGTGTTCAGTTTTTGCTTTCTGATGTTATCGCCAGTAATGCTCACTAACAGTACATGATTTTGTAGCTATGCTCGGTGCAGAAACTGTTGCATAGCCGCGCTGAATTTCTCTGAAATTAAAAGAAGGAAAAGTGGGAGTTTGCGTTTCCGTTGGGAGTGATCGCGGATCTCAGTGGATGTTCTACACTTGCTCTGCGGCACTGAGTATCCATTGCTGCAAGCAGTTTAAAATCTATACTTCGCGATTCAGAGCGCCCAGCCTTGCAAGTCCCATACCTCGGCGGCGGTTTGAACATGTTCCTTATTACCGCACGTTTCATTGCAGCCGGAAGCGCGGAGTTGGCGTGGATGAGGATATTCTTAGAAGTCTCCCTGCGCTACCACTTAACACTAACAATGCCTTTGAAAAGCTCCACTTGTGTGTTGAGATGAGGCAGCCATCTATTAAGCTGAGTTTCTGGTGTAGGTCTGATGTACTGCGACTAACCATATGTGAGGTTAATTAGCTAATCAATAAGTTTACAACATAATTAATAAGTTAACACTAACAAAACCAACCATTATATGTGTATGTATCAAATCCAGTATCTGGAGTGTAACGTGCTATGCATTGGCTAGACCGGCAGAACACCCAATATACGTATAAGGGAGCATTTGGCTAGCAAGAGGCGTAGAAGCTTAACATCACCGAAAGCACAGAACCGAAGCGCACTACGGAAAAGATTTCTGTGGCAAATGCAACAGTTTGACATACGGAACAGAGGTTTCTGCGAGAGAAGTTCTCGAAGTTTTCTGGATTGCGACTAGAACACGAGCATGAACAACAGGAATGAGTGCTTATCCATGACCAGTGACTTCTTGCCTTACATATCGTATTAGGAGCTGTAGATATGTAGACTGTAGATAATATAAGATGCAGACGTCCAAGTGTTGCTCACTTGTCCGCAACGACAGTCAGCTGCGGACTCCCCGCAACAACGGTGGGAAACTGGATGGGTTATCCTTCATCTTGAAGGCTCTTCAAGTAGCAAGCTTGGGGCAAAGTCGAAAACTGGTGGGGTTGGTGGAGGCGTTTGACGGTCTCGATCACAAGTAACTAACCGCGAGCCACTTTAACGCCTATGAAGAAGAGGATAATGTGGAAAAGTTAGGTTAACAATAAAAGTTTCCACCTAACAACCTGGTTAGTACAGCTGTAAATAGAATCTTCAACCTGTAAGTATGATCTCACCCAGAGGCTGTGAGAGAGCCAGTGGGGGACGCGGGACTCACCGGTAAACCGTGAAAACACTTTAAGTTTCTCGCTTCCATCACTGGCGAGCGTATTCTCAGATCCGCCATTTGAGATTCGTCTGTGCCTCATCATTGCCAATATCCAATATTTTTGTCGAATGATGGAAGGGTAGTGGAACGCGGACGGACTTTCATGTACGAATCTGTGGAAACCTGTGCAATACGGGGTTTTGTTAAGGAGGATTTCATCATCTCAGATATTCGGACGTTTGGAGCGCCGATGAACCCGCCCATTTTTGGCTGATGCAGGCTTCCGGCAGGTAGTCGCGGGTGGGGCAGGAATACTTGCTGAAGGTGCGGATGGAGCAGAAAAAACTGCTGTGAGCGCACATGAGGCAGGGTATATGCAGGTTAACCTGCACACTTTTTTTCCTCCATTGCTACGTGGCAGCCGAAGTGTATATAAGCCGGCAGACGGGTGTAAAAGCTTAGTCTTGTCTCCACTGTAGCGGAGACTAGACGAGTCCTACGGGATTTGTCTGGCCAACTAGGGCCGGTTGAAACTGTGGCCCAGTGTAACATTTGGCCAGATAAGATGCGTGGGATGCGAGGCGCAGACGGGAAAATCCGCCCCGCCATAGATGCCCGGCTCATTGAGCAGGGAGCACACGCGCCCGACGAACTCATTTCTGTATCATTTTTGTAGTCAACGGTTGCAATAGAACATGATCTGCCTTGATCCTTCTATCCCCGTTGCAGGATCACAGCAGGTCAAATGCAGGATTAGGCGCAACTAACGGCGGAAAAGGCGCGCCAACTCCGCCCACTTTTGCGTTTGTCCCGCAGGTGTCATGCCGCGAGAAACGTTGTGGGCCGGTGCTCCAAACGGCCGAATCTCTGAGATCGTGTTTTGTAGACGTGTTTCTTAACAGGTTATATAATTCCGTCTCCAAATCTCTTGTCATTGCCTACAAGGAAACGAGTTTTGATTATTATCTTTCCTTCAAGGCAGCACCCGTTCACATCTTCGCGGTCGAGATTTTGCTGAATTTTGGGTTTATTTGGGTCCTAGAACTCATATCCAACAGTGGAATGGCGCGAAACACATGTGAAACTAATGAAATCGGGGTGCTGTTTTCCTTGCAATTAAGCGCGCTCCGTTTGGCACTATGTTCGCGACTTCGATTTGAATTTCTTCGCAGGTAAAACATGATTCTTTGAGTAGGTTGAGCAATTGTGATGTGCTGACACTGTAGATCACTACTGGCCGTTCAACTCAGTGTCGAGAATTCCGACGGGTGCTACCTTTAAGCATTCTTTCTTGTTGTTGGTTGTTAATTCATGCACTTTACCTTACCTTCTTAAAGTCACCTACATCGCCAAAATTGATAGCAGAGGATGTAAAACATGCAATTACTTTGTGTTATTGCACCATTGTTTTGTATTATTTGTAATGTCAGTCGACGAAGAAAAAATTATGTCAAGTTGAGGAATGAGTAGGTTGGAATAACCAAAGAGCAATGTTTTGCTCAGACATCGCATGGAGAGCGGTAATTTACTCCTATTGTTCTTGCTGAAAAAGATCCTTGGTTCAGGAAGCCGAAGAACGGCCCGACTAACGTACGATCCAGGCCGATTCTGTGACTGCGCAAAACGGTAGGACCTGAACAACGGACACATAGAGACTGTGACCCAAGTAATAGGGTTGAGTAGGTCCCGCCGCGATTCTTTTTTTTTTGCGACGCCATGAAATCGCACGCCAAATCCGTCTATTTTTTCGGTAAGGACAGTATGTTCCTTCCGCATTGTGATCAAATACAAATCTGAATGAAAGACGACTTTTGATCAGAAAGCGCATCACGGATGCAGAAGGATGGTTGTTGACGTTCTGGCTAATATAGAGCTGCACTGGAAAATCACCGGCAGCGTAGGTCTTGTTAAACTTTCTATGCTAGATCTAAAGAGACGGATTTTTCGTGAATGAACGCATCACAACTTTTGTTGATGTATTCCAGCAAGAAACTGGTTGTACATCTCGCTTGGATCTGCTCTTTGGTCAACATATTAGTCGTTGTCAATCTATGCTCCATCGTATTCATACTTCGTTTCTGAAGCTCCGAAAACTGCTTGACCAAAACACATCCCAAGCATCATGCTCAAATCAGAGAAACAAATGGTGCTTGGCCAAAACTCGCAAGTGCAGCCACTGTTGCTCCAGGATTTTAAGGCGGAAGTAGACATGGAGGAAAGCGAAACTAAAAGGTGTTCAGCACAACACGGTTACGGAGACGATAGAAATACAATGTAAAATAAATAGGTACGGAAATGATCAGGCTGTTGCCAAAGTGGTTGCCGTTCCGGAGTATGCTCAACTAAGCTTTCCTCTTCTGCCCGATTTGATGAGCTTTGGCCCTGTTTATGTAGGGTTTTCCTTCCCCTTTCGAACGCTGTTTGAATATTCTGGCTAGCTCTTTCCTGAGGATTTTTATGAAGTTGCGAACAAGTGATGAGCCGACGAAGTTTTCGGCTGATTACGGTTAATGACTTCAAACTCGCTCAGTCTTTCTCGAAGGAATGCGGTAATCTTGCTTTTGTTTTGGCTTGTATCCGCCTTCCTTCCCAATGGGCATTGGGTTATTGGATCGCGAATATTTCTTCCGTCGATTTTGATCGCCAAGGTAGCCATGATCGTGACCGCAGGTTGCTCCCTGAAGGTCAAGCGTTGAGGACTGTGGTGAAACCTAAACCGCGTCCTGCCATTTGGACGTTGAGGGAGGATGGGTGCTCACTGTAACACAGTTTCAAAACATTTGACTTTATTCGACTTGGAAGAAAGGTGCGTAAATGAACATCTCACGATCTGACATATGACCAGTGTCTCACCCGCTGTGACATCTTTTCTAACTTAATTTTTCGCCCCAAAGACTACCCACTTATACACCGTGTAATAGCTATAGATGGAGCTTGGTTTCTGTACGATAAAAAGAAACGTGAATTCGTTTCGGTAGACACTTCCTCCCATCTCCACCTTTTTCTAAATTAAGTCTTCGCACTAGGGAGGTTGTGTCAGAAGTGTGGTGATGTTGTAAGGTGTGATCAAGTGCAGCCTCCTCCAAGCCAAACATTAGGAGCAGAGACCTAGCATTGCAATTTTGAGTTAATGTCCGCAAACTCATCCGGCAAAAACTGATACAGTAAGTCATCGAGGTCCTCACTCAATGCCCTCATTCCTCACACTATTACGCCACTGTACATCATTTTTCCGAGCTCCAGATACAATCCTGCGACAGCAGCAGAATGCTGATCCGAAGCATGCCGAGACTGCCTTCCAAAAGTTTGCGAATTCTTGTAATCTCAGTCTCTGTTGTAGAAGCGTGCAGGCCCCGCTGCTTTGTGGAAAAGGATCTACCGAATTGGATGGTTGCTAAACTGGTGAAAAAATGGTGTTTGAGTCGAGTTACAACACTTTCAAATGAAGGGTCCATTTCGGCAATTAATCTCCCAGCAACTAATAGCTTGTGAAGCTGACTTTTGTGTAGGAATCCATTTACAGTCATGCTACGGCAACATTCTTCAAGACCCGCGGCCAACAAAGATCCTCTGATAAAAGGAGACTCAACTGCATTGATTACATGCTCTCTTACACGGGAGGCGGCATTGAGGAACCCGCAGCAGTACCACCAGCCGCAATTAGTGGTGCGGCTGCCGGTAGTTGACAGCGCCCGCGCTGCGCTACGCTGTTCATCGTTAATTCCAGCCTCTGCAGAGCTAGCGCTGCACACCTTCCACGTCTCGCCCCATCCGCCGCGCGCGATACGCTAACGTCGCACTGTGTCTTATACGCGGTGGAGTGATTCTAGCGCTTCAGAAGTGCCAGAAATTAACAACATAAGGCAAAAGGAAGACCTGAGCAGCTTAAAAGAATGAATTCAACAAAACTGCAGTATTATTTCTGAGAGAGAGAAATCAAAAATTTTAATGAGTTGGAATTGGGGGTTATTTGGCGTTATGACGATGAATTTATCTGTAATATCTGCACTGTGATGTCGTTGTTGCATGGTCTCGGCAATTTCACGGTGTATAAGTAACTTCTTCAGCAACTCAAATCACAGTCGAGTTTCCCATGATCTCGGGTATTTGTCGCGTGCGCTCTAATGTTCACTCGATTTTTCTAATGTTGGCAGAAAACACTTATTGCACTACCTTACGGTTCGATATCACTTTCATTACAAGTTACTTTTTTGCATTCTGGATTCCAGGAAATCGATACCAACAAAACAGTAACTGAATGGCAATCTGATGATCTAATTCGAAATTACGAACAAGCTTCACTTCCATTCTTTCATCTTTTTGATTTGTACACATTCAAGTCTTAGATTTAACAGCTATCATCAACTTCGGAGCTCTCTTTTTAAATTGCAATCTCATTGTCACGGGATATGCTAATAATAAGAGAAGTGATGTAATATGCGAGACACTTATCAAAATATACAAAATAATGGGACTATATCAAAATATACAAAATAATGGGACTATCAGGGCAGGAACAACTTGTTTACAGAACCGGTTCATATTTCGCAGTAACACATGTATTAGGCAAAATTTGGCAGAAAATCTTTTTTTTTTCATTTTTTTCGTTCCGAAACTAGAAGTTCGACGACGATGTGAATTCCGTTCGAAATACAGGGTGGTCCAAAATTACGAAGACTCACCAAAAGATTCATATCTAAGGTTAGAAAGAGAGTTGGCACATCTGTTTCCAATATGGTGCTTTTCACTCACCCATAAACAAAACCTATCTTCAAATTTCATGAATTCTGCTATCACTGGCGAAAAAAAAAGTTGAAAAAATCAGAGTAGGCACCCTTGCTGGCGCGGAGATAGTCTCTCAAGAGGTAATTCCACGCTTCTAGCAGTGTTTGCTACAAGGAGTGAGCAGTTTTATGAAAGTAAAATAACTTTTTTGTCCTTGGATGAATACCATAACGAGAAATCTACACCAATGAATACTGAAAACAGTAGTTGTAAGGCAGCGGATATGACAAAAACAGGGCAAAATTGTCTTCTAAAGCTGTTTCCAGTCCTTTTTTCAATGTTCTGGTAGCACAACGGAACTTATTAGGCCCACAAGCTTTCAATTTCGAAGTTCCAAGTAGTGTTTCCCCCATACACAATTAATTATGGTGACTGGTTTTGAAAACCACGCTCAACCCGCGTCGAATTTCGACATATCCGCATGAGCTATTGGATCTCAGAACCAAGGTAGGTAGCCTTTTACAATAGCTTTAACGTTTTTCTATTTCCCACACCATGTACTCTTCGATGTACTGAAGAGTGCCCCATTTGCAAAAGTTTATACGTTAGCACAACATGCGCGCCTAGACTACACAAAAAATGTAATTGGTTGGTAGTAGTAAGCTTGACTGACGGCCTAACCGTCCCTCAAATTCGTAGTGTTAGGTATTGTTAGATTTCTTCATTCGAACTGCTAAATGGTTCTACAAACTATCACGCAGCTTGATGGTCGTAAGAATTCTTTTTCATTTAAGAAGTCTTCGAAGTGTTATAATCTTATGGAAACCATCCTAGGGAACGTTGGTCTTGGAAGCCCTGGATCTAGATGAGGCACTTGCTCTCGTTATTCGATCCGCACCTAATACTCTTGTACTTTGTTACTCCATGTGTTTGTTGGTAAACTAACCCATTGCTGGATCGGTTACTAACTCTCATATATATTGGCTTTTTGTTGGTTTCCCCTGTACCCTTCCAAAATAGCCAGTAAGCACACTCAAATTAGGAAATTAATCGTTATTCAATTAGCCTCATAGTATCTACCTGCCAGTGCCAACCACCAACCCTCAAGGCCGCTGTTTTACCTGGTTGTCAGTACACTTTAAACATTGTCGTTAAGGAAAACCGTAGTCAGGCTACCCAGGGATGCATTGCTAGGGAGGAGAATACCTAGTTTCCGAAAATGCACCCTTGAGCTACTCGCGACAGACCGAGTGAGTGGAGGCATCTCTCCATTGCTTCGGCCTGGCATAAACGGTCTATACCTTTTCGCTTATTCCTGAATGTGTGCTGTCGAACTTAAACTGGCCACTTTTAACAACTTGGTGCGGACACTGCCTCGGTGATATACAATCAAGCAGACATTTCAACTTAACGGAATAGATAGCGTGCTGTTGATTAAAAGGGATGGTACAGGGAGTGCTGCATTAACTTCGTTTTGTTTTGCGTTGTACGTTTTTTTTCCTTGGCGCACCTTTGAGTGCATTAAAATAAAATAAAATAAGTACATGACATGCACCTAGAGGATGACGAGTACACGGAGAAAACCGCAAGTGAAAACAAAGTCCAAGTGTACGAGAGTCGGGTTACTCTTGACGAAAAAAAAAACAGGTCTTTCACCAAGTTCGGTAGCACACGGAAAAAACCGACGGCGAGGAAAAGACGACACTGCAGATTAGAAAGTTTATTAGGATAACAATTAACGGCACTAAACGTAGAATATAATGGTGGGAGATCGGGACCGGCGGGTCCGGTGGCGGTGAGAGAATATAACTGACTCCATCGTGTGGGAGATCCTCCGATCCTAAGCGCCGGAATTGATTATTGTGATCTCCTGAGCGCTCAGAGAGCACGCCTTTTTGGCCCCCAAGGGCCTGATATGCCCTCCCCGCCTGAAGACATCGTCCTCGATGTCTGGCTTTTGTCAGCGTATGTCTGCAGCTGAGGGGATTGTACCCCTACGGCTCTCTTTCTGATCGCTTCGTAGATGTACTTCGGCAGTGCTGTTCCCACATAATTGTTGAAGTACTGCGCCCCTCGTTCAGGCGCGCCGGCTTCGACAAAAAGTTCTCCGTGCTTCCACATATTGCTTGCGGTAGTTACTACCTGACCGCCGCAGTCACATTTTACTAGCGCTTCATCGAACGATTTCCAGAGGTCAGATATCCCATGCCATTTCGTTTGGTTCCTCGATGTGATTGGTGGCCAAGCGGTCACTATCTTACCTCTCTCTTCGAGATACTTCTTGCTCAACGTGAGCACCTTCTTCGGCACGTCCGACTTCACGTTCATGTCCATAGGCCAAACTAATACCCAAGTCCTGAATGTGCTCCATTCCTCCAGAACGTCGAGCAAACGATCGAATGTCAGGACTACCTTGGTCAAAACATTTCCACTGATTCCATCTCTCTTCATTGAATTGGCACCTTCTACGGTGGCATAACCTATGGGACCTGTTTTCGTTGGTCTACCCCTCACTGCTTGAGATTGGATTTCCTGGCGCACCGCGTGTAAGACTTCATCGTACGAGCATTCCAGGGAGTGCCCTTCAATCTTGCTGTGCTTCTTGATCGCTCTGGTGTTGCAAATGAAGTCTGTCCAATCGACACAGGTGCTGTAAGCGAGTTTGAGGACGGATTTAAGTGCTTCGGCATCAAAACAAACGTGCTTTTCGCGGTGGAATTTTATCTTTTGTCCCAAATCGATGTCCGATCTTCGAAAAATGCTACAGGCGAGCCACGCTGCCCACAGATTTTCCACAGGCTCGTTCGATACAGCACTGGGAAAAGTTACTCCATCGATTTTTTCCCAGTGTAACTCCTTCGAAACAGCCGTCAGAACATTCGAAGAGGAGGTGCCCCTTCTCGAGCGGGCTCAGAAGTGATACTCCTCTGAAATGCAAACTATTGATTTTATATACTCTCGAAATCTTTTCTTGCTTTTTTCTACCTCGTCTCCCTCTCATGGTTTCTGTGTCTATCCTATCATCAGGTGTGTAGCTTGGTACGACTCTTAATTTATCAAATTGTATCCCAAGTGGTTCCTCGTTTTCCCCTATTCTAGTGACTAATGCCAAGTTTTCGCTGGTTTCTAGTACTCGGAATGGCCCCGCCCATTCTGAAATCAACTTCGGTTAAGTGCTCTTTCCTTTTCCGTTTGAAGCCATTACGTAAACCCTCTCCCCTACCTTAGGATGTCGTTCCGGGTCGATCTTATTTCGACTGTCATACTGCGTTTTCATGCTTTCCCTCACACGATCGTTAAACCCTCTCACCCTTTCGCGCACTTCCGCCACTGCTCGAAGAATTTCCGTCTTGTAATTGCTGGTAGCTCTATCGATCAGATACCATGACTGTCCGCCATTCGGAATAACTTTTGAAGGAAAATTTGCGTCCCTGCCATAGAGTATGAAGTACGGGTTTCACCAGTCGCAGCGTCAGGCGTCATGTTATACGCTATCATGCAAAATGGCAGTCTGCTGTCCCATTCCGTGGGGATCATGGTTGATTTGCGCAGCATTGCAAGAATTGTTTCGTTGAGCCTCTCTGTGACTCCGTTCTCCCTAGGATTGTAACCCTTGGTTAACAACTGCTTAATTTTAGTGATCTCGGTAATCTCGTCCATAACTTTATTTACGAATTCCCCGCCTCTGTCGAATAAAATGGCTTGGGGCCGGCCGCATCCCTCCGCGATCCACCTTACGAACAGTACGTTTGCTACCGTACTAGCAGACTTATCTGACATAGGATATGCTGCCGCGTATTTCGAGAACACATCGATTAACCAGTAACAATGTATGAGGAATAATGGAAACAAGCGCTTATAATCGGAATATTTTTCAGGATACTGAGAAAAACTGGAAAAAGCAGCGCTATAAACCCAGCTGGTGCAAAATGCGGCGGCCGATTATCAACTCAGCTGATCGGTCGGACAAAACGAGAGCGCGTGATGGAGCACTTTGAGGAACATGGCTAGCAATTACAAGGGAATGCTGTCTAAGGGTTAAAGGGAAACAAAATCAACCAGATAACACAAGAAAAGACTCCAAACAAAACTCCGGCAAAAATTGATTGTTCACACGAAATAGTGCGTGAGCGGCGCCACTTTGGTCGTGACCACGGTTGAAGTTCCCGACGAGGTACGACCTCGAACATGCCCTAGGGCATGTCTGACCTGCCGACGGGGAAACCTCTCTCCTTACACACTCTCTCGTCGCACTCGCCTGCTGCCACCTACGTTGCCACCTTAAGGTGGCAACTTTGGTGGCACCCAAGGAGATCGCGTCCTCGTAGGCACCTCGGGCTCTCCTTTATTTTTGCACAACAGTTCGGAATCAAGAGATCTGGCCACTGAACATGGGGATGAAGTGATTTGCAGAGATGGTACTCATGTGAAAAAGACTTGCGAAAATCAACCGTCCCTATTGATCGAGGTGCCTTCGCACCGTTACCGCTACCACTGATGTCGCACCGTGGTGCCACCGCGAGTTGGCAACTTGCGGGGTGGCTTACTACCGGCCCAGGTCTTGGGAATATGAAGGGTGTGGTAAAAAGGTCTAACTGAACTTCATCAGTTCTTCATTAGTTAAGTCTTGGTACTTCTTGCAATGTGCGATCGAGCGTTTTCGTGCTGGAAGTAGATTCCTTGTTGCTGCAGGCGTGCATTTTCGAGATTTGTCTTTAAATTCCTCAGTTGCTCAATGTAGACGCCTGCGGTCACTACAGATCCTTTGGCGAACAGCTCCCAGCATTCGTTGCCGTATACGCTCCACCAGATAAAGAGCATCATCTTTTTGGCGTGTACTTCTTCATTTTCGATGGAAAAGTCACCCCGACGCGAACTTTGAGTGCTACTTGTGGACTGTACTTCTAGCTGGGGCGTGCTCCTTGTAAGTTTCCTTCAGACGTCTATCGATATCCGTGGACTCTCGGCCAGATAAGTAGATAAAGCGTATGGCGTTGCGGAGGTGGAGTGACGACGATTTGAAGGTGCGTAGCATAGTGAAAGGAAAGGAACTAGTTCGGTATGCTTGTTAGTTTGCACTTTGAAGAGCCTTTTATACTCTTTCAAACGGTAGCTAGCGCGTCCATTTTCGTTAGCTCCTTGTTGGGTTATTATCCCTACCACATTGTTCAAGAACTTTCGACTCAACCTAATATATTGCTATGATTCCCCATATACGAATCACCACTGTTGATCTGTTTGATATTCTCATGTGGTGCCAGAATGCCTTTTTTCGTGATATGTTAACATTAGATCAAACTCCACTATCGCACCACTAGATGCATGTTGAACAACAATAAAATTTGATTAGGTGACGTTCGTTACCCGTCCTTTTGGCGAAAAGGGCGGAGTACGCGACGAACCCTCCCGGCGTCTGCGCTCAGACATTCGGGCGCGAGTCCCGCCTGACAAAATCATAACTCCCGCTCGAGTGTGAGCGGGAGTCATCAAAAACTGCGGGGTTTTGTCCCGCAACATCCCGATTTTGTCCCGCGAGCTCCAGCGGGAGACCGGATTTTGTCCGGACGATGATACCAGCATCATGATCCGGGAGATCGAACTCTGTCCCGGAATGGAAAAGCGCAAGAAAGCAAAAATGCGCGTCGAGCTCAGGAGCGCACGCACTCCATCCGATGTTGCCTTCAAGCAATCGTAGTCAACATCCATGGGAACCACACATGCGCGACCGCGCTGCGAGCTAGAATCGCTATTTCGCGGCAACCTTATAGTTAACTATAGCGCTATGTAGGGTTTCCTTTTTCTTCCTCAAGAAGATAACAGAATATCAAACACACTATGTTCAGCTCCAGCGTGTTGTTGTCGCGCAATCGAGTCCGCAAAATCGTCGGCACTATCAACGCGTCCACTGTACAGTGAGCGTTGACGGAGGTGCTTTTTTCGCGGACATGGAAACTGCGCGGAGGCGCGCCGCCCGCGTCAGAATCCTCGCTGTAGTGGCAAATCAGTGTTTCCCTGTAGTTTTTCGTCATTTTTGATGTTAATTACTGAGTAAACTAACTAACTATAAAGAAAAGCCTATAATTTGTTGTTTTGGCAAGGACTCCAGCGCAAGCAGCGCGGTCGTGCCGCCATGTACACTGTACTTGTACATTGATTCAAATGTCTGAATGTCGAATATTTCAAATATTCGAATGATTGAATTGATTCGAAGATGAGAGGAAACTTTCTTAATTATCCCAGTTGCTTCAGAAAATGAGGTTTTCGACTACGCGAAATTCCGGATGAACCCGATCATTTGAATGACTCATTTGAATGATCGAATCCATTCGAATAATTTTGATAAGAACAGTAGCAATCTGTGTCGAACTTAATGGCGGATGGTGCACACGGCTCCAAACTATTATATTACGAACCGGCGTCGCAACGGGACCTGTTATGTATACTGAGACACTGGACCCCAGTTTGTTCGAAATTACAGTAACAAAGGGCGGTTTTGTGGAGATGTTTATTATTGGCAAAATACTGGCGATTCAGCCTTTTATGGCTGAGCGTGCATAGGCGTCCCCTTTATTGAGTTCTGCCCGGAATGTGTTGGGGTCACGGGGAGCTTCATCGGAGCGATGATACTCCAGCCGCGAGAGAGACATAGAATGATTACAAGCAATTAATATGTACAGGTTAACCATGATATGTATCACAACGGCTGGTAGTTCACCGACGGCCATGGTGTCGAAATAGTGTGCTGAAGAGAGTTTTCTCTGACAGGGGAGGCCCGTTATGCCGTCTCCCCCCCCCCCCCCCTTCAAAAATCGGGTTTCCCGCAACCAAATATAGGAGCGTTATATACGAATCGACGCAGAATGATGAGCTGAGTACGCCTATAACCGCATCATTTCATGTGCTTTCCGCAGAATCCTGAAAAATGTCCTCAAAGTTCGAAAATCCAGAACTTTGACGAAAATGGCAGCGCTATAGAGGCTATTTTAGACAATGAATTATTTATCTCCTGAAAGCTCAGGTGTTGGGCCATTGTGTAAGGACCGTACTTTCCAGCCAAGCTGCTTCACCTGAGCTCGGTAGGCGCGCGAAATTGGCATACCTTGAAATTTTTCCTGAATTCACGAGGATCTATAGGCGTGGGAAGAGAAATTTTCTCTGGACATTATATACGCCCTAAGAGTACTTAAAGAGGAAGATCTCAAAAATGCTTCAAATCAGTGGTTGCTTCTTCCCGGAGCCGATGGCAGGGCGACAAATATCAATGTAGCGAAAAGTTCGTCAACTTTGGCGAAAATGGCACGGGGATGCAGGTCATCTCGGGACTCCCGCTCTGAGCTGCCGTAAACGCAATCCTTACCCTATAACAGCAGGACCGTACTTTTTCTCTATCCTCATCCTTTCGTCCATGACGGCCTCCCAACCGAACTCTACTTTTCCATTTTCCAGTACTTCGGCAGAAAATCGACCCATGCCAGGAACAAACATATGAACACATGTTATATATCACAGCTCATGCAACGACGCATCGAAATTTTATGAGTTTGCGTTTGTAATAGACGGAGACGAAAAATAATCGAAGGAGTGTTATATTTTAAGGGCTCCGCCCTGCCCCCTCTCATCCCAAAATGATGGTCCCCCTTGGGTCTGGCCCGAAAGTGAAGGTGGGTGGAGTCTCTGTGTCGGGATATTCCACCTATGGCCGCCGCCATCGTTCGCAACGTCAACCCCGTACACAACGCCATCTGCTAGCCAACGTTCCGTACAACAAGCCATCTGTGAACCACCAGCCGTTGTGCTACATATGATGGTTAACCTGTACATATTAATTGCTTGTAATCATTTTATGTCTCCCTCGCGGCTGGAGTATCATCACACATTCTGGGCAGAACTCAATAAAGGGGACGCCTATGCACGCTCAGCCATAAAAGGCTGAATCGCCAGTATTTTGCCAATAATAAACATCTCCACAAAACCGCCCTTTGTTACTGTAATTTCGAACAAACTGGGGTCCAGTGTCTCAGTAAACAGAACAGGTCCCGTTGCGACGCCGGTTCGTAATAGTTTGGAGCCGTGTGCAACATCCGCCATTAAGTTCGACACAGATTGCTACTGTTCTTATCAAAATTATTCTAATGGATTCGATCATTCAAATGAGTCATTCAAATGATCGGGTTCATCCAGAATTTCGCGTAGTCGAAATCCTCATTTTCTGAAGCAACTGGGATAATTAAGAAAGTTTCCTCTCATCTTCGAATCAAGTCGATCATTCGAATATTTGAAATATTCGACATTCAGACATTTGAATCAATGTACAAGTACAGTGTACATGGCGGCACGACCGCGCTGCTTGCGCTGGAGTCCTCGCCAAAACAACAAATTATAGGCTTTTCTTTATAGTTAGTTAGTTTACTCAGTAATTAACATCAAAAATGACGAAAAACTACAGGGAAACACTGATTTGCCACTACAGCGAGGATTCTGACGCGGGCGGCGCGCCTCCGCGCAGTTTCCATGTCCGCGAAAAAAGCACCTCCATCAACGCTCACTGTACAGTGGACGCCTTGATAGTGCCGACGACTTTGCGGACTTGATTGCGCAACAACAACACGCTGGAGCTGTGTGTTTGATATTCTGTTATCTTCTTGGGGAAGAAAAAGGAAACCCTACATAGCGCTATAATTAACTATAAGATTACCGCGAAATAGCGATTCTAACTCGCAGCGCGGTCGCGCATGTGTGGTTCCCATGGGTGTTGAGTACGATTGCTTGAAGGCAACATCCACTCAAATCTTTGTGTCTGAGATTTTGCTTGATTGTGGGGTTTTTAGGGTCCTCGAGCTCATATCTAACCGTGAAATAGCGAGAAATCCGGAAAATTGAGGTGCCCTCTTCAGTGCGCCTTGTAGCGCTCCACTAACACTCGTGAATCCAGCTGCACGAGAACGACCATACGCGCTAGGCAATGTGACAAGTCTTTGTCAGGCGCGTCGTTTCTGCAGAAGCACGAGCAACGGTGGTGGATTCACAATTACAATTTGGATTTTTTCACAGGTAAGTCACGATTCTTTGTGTTCATGTAACATTTATGATGCACTGCCAGTGTGCGCCACCTCTAGGACTTTAACTCAACTCGACAATTTTGACGAGTGCTGCCCTTAAATTTTATCGTTGTTCAACATGCACCCAGTGGTGCGGTGCGATAGTGGAGTTTGATCTAATGTTAACATATCACGAAAAAAGGCATTCTGGCACCACATGAGAATATCAAACAGATCAACAGTGGTGATTCGTATATGGGGAATCATAGCAATATATTAGGTTGAGTCGAAAGTTCTTGAACAATGTGGTAGGAATAATAACCTAACAAGGAGCTAACGAAAATGGACGCGTTAGCTACCATTTGAAAGAGTATAAAAGGCTCTTCAAAGTGCAAACTAATAAGCATACCGAACTAGTTCCTTTCCTTTCACCATGCTGCGCACCTTCAAATCGTCACTCCACCTCCGCAACGCCATACACTTAAAGTTGTTACGCTTTGACGCGGCAGATTTTATCGGCTTATTTGGGCGTAGCACCAGAAAATGTGGTGGCTTCTGTCGCGGGAGGATGTTGGTTCCGTTTTTGTATGGATCACAGAATATGGTCGAAGCCTTTATTCGCTTGACTGGCACGCAGTAATGCAGTGATAGACTATGCTTGTAAAGCCCGATGGTTCACTAGATCAAAGATCCAGGGCCGAGACCCTTAGGTACACCACAATACACGCTGAGAATGCAAAATTTTTTTAAAACAACTTAGGAACAACAAAGAAAACCACAAATGAACTGGGGACGTCCAAGGGTCCTGGTGCGGCCTTGGCGATGGGGCTGGGTGAGGACGTCGGGTACGTGCTGCCATCAGGAGGGGATGGTGAATCCTGGACTGAAGTGGTTCTTCTGGGAAAAGATCGGGGCCCCGCGCTTGTTTCGCGCCTTCTGATCACCTCCGTGATCACCGACCCCCTCTCTTGATCTTACAACGCCCTCCTTTTTACGGGCCGACATCTCCCCCCTGGCGGAAGACATCGTCCTCGATGTCAGGGTAGATCTTTTTGAAAGCAAACATGGCAGTTGTGCCCCTACTGCCCTCTTTCTAATGGCATCACAAGCCGAGCGAATCCGGCGCCTACATAGTTACTAAAAAAAATGGGCACTACGCTCAGGTGAACCAACTTCAACGAACAATTTACCATTACAAAACTTATTACTGGCGGTCGTGAATACTTGACTTTCGGTCTTGAAACGCATCAAATTTTGGTCCAAACACTTCCATAGTTCGGCCAGTTCATAGCAGCATGCTGCGTCATTCTTCTCCGTTATCAACGGCCACGCGGTAACGACCCTGCCTCCTTCCTCCACGTGGTTTTTGCACAAGAGCATGAGCTTCCTGAACGAATCTTCGTACATTTTGGGGTCAAGCGGCCAGATGATGCATCACGTCCTGTGGATTTTCCACTCTTCAAGGATTTCGACAGCTTTCGCAAACGATGTCCCTACTCTGGGGACGACTTCTCCTTTCATGCCATCCCGTTCTAGTGCTGCTGCACATTCGCTTGCAATCCGCTCTTCCGAGGCCTAGTACTGACCGACTCTTCTTCCAATTCTTCATGAATCGCTTGCAACGCTTGATCGTAACATCCTTCGAAATACCTTCCCTCGATTGCGGCGTGTTGAGGATTTTGCGAGTATTCAAAATGAAATCCGTCCAGTCGATGCAACGATGATAGGCGAATTTCAAAACGCATTTCAAGGCATCCACGTCCGTGCAAACTTCTCCATTGCGATGGGACTTAATCTTCCTTCCCATGTCCAGATCCGTTCGCGAAAAAGTGCTTGCCGCGATCCAGGCCTTCCATAGATTCTCAATAGGTTCTTTCGCTACCGCTTCTGGAAATTTGCATCCTTTGATATTCCAGAGTAGCGTTCTCGAAGCAGCCATCGTCACATTTGAATAGAAGGTGACCTTTTTCTAGAAGCGTCATCAGCACTGCGCCACTGGAACAGAAACTTTTCACTGTGCATACTCTACCTCTAGTAGGTTTACGGCCTCTGTTTCCCCTCGTTGTCTTTGTGTCGACTCGGTCATCCGGAATATAACTAGGCACTACATCATACTGAGCTTTAACCGGGTCACAGTTTTCAGATATTCTCGATACGAGATTTGAGTCCCCCGCAGTTCCCAATACTTGGGAAGATCCCATTCTTTTGAGAGTTAGTTTGTTGACTATTTTTCGCCCTTTCATTTTTATGGAATCCATATGCCCATCTTCCCATTCTTGGATGTGGGGATTGATTAACTTTACTTCCTTTGACAATCATACATACCCCTTCCAGTTCTCTCGCTGTCTATCGCGCACCATTGTAGCTCACTGCTATATTTTCATCAGAAACCTTCCGAGCGGATACCACTTGTCGACGTGTGAGATGTCATTACTGCGCGATCTTCCGCAGTTTGCTGGTGCTTCCCGTGAACCTCGCTTACCTCAAAGATTTTCCTAGTAGGATATTTACCTAGTTCTCGCTTCTTATGCCACTTTTATTTGCTCCTTTTTCCTTGAAGCTCTAGTTGCGGAGCAGCTCCTGCTCCAACATCTTTGCTCCATACGGAGAGAATTGTAATCGACCTCCTCTTTCTGGGTACGCCCTTTGCTTTTTCCTGCTTTTCTGGCGTTAACCTCACCTCGTTGGTGCTTTTCACCCCGCCTTCTACTGTCACTTTAGATGTGTGCGTAGGTATACATACTTTTTCTAACCTTCGCTTCATTCTTCTTACATTGACATATTCTCCTGTCGAAGCCACTATTTGAAACAGAAATGGATACGCCTAAACCCCCTAAGGCGTTCATCCCTAGCACAACTCATTCTGTTTCTCGGGAGTTATGCGAAACACGACTTCATCTCTCAGTCCTCCCACTAACTCTCCCGGAATGCGTACTGTTCCTAATATCTTCAGCGATTGTCGGAGGCGTCGTACACAGGTTCCACACTAGCCGCAGGTTGAGTCTCTAACCTATCCACGTCGAAACCCCTTTTCTGCGCTTCCTCGAGGATTCCTATGGGAATCTTACTGACCATTGAACCACTGTCGATCATTCCTTTTACCTCGCCTCCAAGAAGCATCACTGTAGCAAATATGAGGTTACATACTCTCTTCACTTTTCCTCTATTTCCACCTATCGTTACACAAAACAATCTCAGGCTCCTGATAATATCCGATATGTGGTTTTTTTTTCCTAATGACGACTTCTTTGTCTGGAGTCCTTAATATTTCTCACCAGCGCTTGTCGTGTTGGACAACTTTTTGCTAAGTGTCCCGTCCTTGAACATAGAAAGCACTTCCTAGCTTCGTCCCTATCTGTTTTATTTGTTCTACTTTCTCCTTCCTGGAATCGCCTCATCGGCAGCCTCACTCCTACGATGTCTGCTGTTTTTCGCTCGCTGCTCTCTGTCACTCTTTCTAAACTATCTCGTATTCTATCGTTTGACTTATGTCCTCTGTCAGAACTCTGTCTCGTTCTTGCTTTCCAGTCCTGACACGTCTCCCGTTCCTTCGCGACTGCTGTGCCAAACATAGTCTTGGACTGCTCCATGCTAATAGCTAATTGTTTCACTTCCTCATACGCCTCTTCTGGTCCTACCCTGTGGATAGCGCTGAGTAGTTGGACGTGTTCGGGCCACTCTTTCAAATTGTAGACCAAAATCTGCGCGTATTCAAGAGACCTGTCTTGAATACTGGCGCTGGGGTCAGCCATCCTCCCCAATTTCTCTACGGCCGCACAGAAGTCTGCGACCTCCTGTCCCGGCCAATTCTTCAGGGTGCGTAACTCTGTTAGGGCTCTCATTCTGGCCGCTACAGAGTCATTTACGAGCAGTCTTCCCATTTCCCGCACCACAGAATCAAACTCGCTATCCTTCATTACCTCCGGAAGGGTTTGAAAAACATTTTTGGCCCTACCGCCCCGGTGGTCATCCCCCAATATTCCTATGAGTGTTCTGTCGTCGCGAATGACCCGCTCGTACTCTCTGCAAAACCCTCGAATAAACTCTTAGAAGTTTTCGTTGGCTTTTCCCTTGAATATGCCCGGGTCCACACACGACAAGGATTGCAAACATTGAACAAATCCCCAACTCAACTGATCTGGTTGAGCTGACCGGTCTTCCGAACACATCGCCGCAGAGGGTCTCCGTTTTCGTCCGGAGAACGCTCCAACCGAGTCGCCCGTCTGCTCGTTCTGGAAGATCTGGTTACTCACAGCCACTTCTTCCACTGCGGTAGCTGGCAACCAACCTGTAGATCTACTTCCTGCTTCATTATTGCCTTCACGACCGTCTTCCGTTTTCCCGACTTGGTCTGATCTTCTCTCGAGATCCTTTACTACGTCGATCATCTGAACAATGTCTACATTAGAATTTCACACACGTTAGCGACTAACTCCCCATCACGTTCAATAGTCCTAACATACTGCACCCAGTCCTCATATGACTCAACCCCCCTATCTCTCAGCATCTTATACAACTGACCGTGAAAAATCCTAGTAAGGCGGCAATTTCCCACTACCGCTACCAATTCCTCCTTTACTCGCCTGATTTTCTCAGCTAAGAAAGTCTGATGCTTTTCCTTCTATCTTTCTGATACCTTACAGGATCTCATTTCTTCCCCCAAACTATCGGGTATCTCAGAAAGTTCATTAATAATACACGCCAACTCCTCGGCTAACTCCACTTCGGGAAACTGCAAGACCGAAGGACTCACCTCCTCATTGTCTTGCACGACGTCCGCATCCATTGCATCTTTAGTCGTGTTAGTCGGATTAACAGACAATCTGCAATGTTCTTGCTTTAGAAGGAGTAGCAGGCTACGTAGATTCACTTCCGAATCACGACACAATCAGTGAAATCAGTTGATAACGGACGACAAAGCAACCACTGTAGCCGATCGATATTTCACACAACTCATACAACCTTACTTTACTTGTCTCTTTGACTCGATCTTCCGCACGATCACTTCGGAGCCACGATACAATCGATGAAATCAATCAATAATGAACGATGACGCTGCAAACATACTCGGTCGGGATCTGACACAATTCACACAACCTTATTGATCTGGTCTCTTTGACTCGCCCTTCCACGCGATGACTTCTGAACCACAACGCAACGATGAGATCAATTAATAAAGGATGATGACGCAACAAAAGTATTCTGTCGGTATCTGACACAATTAGCGCCACCTTACTTGACTCGCCTCTTTAGCTCTCCCTTCCACGTGGTGTCTTCGCCTCCGATCTATCCAATCGATCAATGATGACGTCACACCTTTCAGCTGGGTTCGCTTCTTTCACAACCCTCCTTCACTCGGAGTTCTGAACTACCTCCTCACTCCGCTCGCACTTCCTTCTCACGTGCGATGCGTGTTTTGTGGTTACTACTTGGTCCGATTCTTTATCGAGTGTTCAGCCCCCATGTAAGGCCCGATGGTTAACTAGATCAAAGAATCCAGGGCCGAGACCCTTAGGTACACCACAATACACGCTGAGAAAGCAAAATTCATCAAAACAAATTAGGAACAACAAAGAAAACCACAAATGAACCGGTGACGTCCAAGCGGTCCTGGTGCGGTTTCGGCGATGGGGCTGGGTGAGGACGTCGGGGACGTGCCGCCGTCAGGACGGGATGGTGAATCCTGAACTGAAGTGGTTCCTCTGGAAAAAAATCGGGGCCCCGCGCTTGTTTCGTGCCTTCGCACCTGATCACTTCCGTGATCACCGGCCCCCACTTCTGATCTTACAACGACCTCCTTTTTACGTGCGGTTTGCCTGACATGGTAACCTGAAATGGCGTGGCTGAGCACACCATTTTAGGTTATCATACTCTATCACTGCACTACTGCGACTTTACGAAGTCTTCATTTGCTGTACTAGCAGTCATTGGTGCAATGGTGAAATATGGTAACATATCTGGGCGCTGCCCATAAATATATCAAAGGGGACACGTGTAATGGCCTGCAATGACCCTGTAACTGCACAAGGATGCAGGTCATCTCGGGACTCCCGCTCTGAGCTGCCGTAAACGCAATCCTTACCCTATAACAGCAGGACCGTACTTTTTCTCTATCCTCATCCTTTCGTCCATGACGGCCTCCCAACCGAACTCTACTTTTCCATTTTCCAGTACTTCGGCAGAAAATCGACCCATGCCAGGAACAAACATATGAACACATGTTATATATCACAGCTCATGCAACGACGCATCGAAATTTTATGAGTTTGCGTTTGTAATAGACGGAGACGAAAAATAATCGAAGGAGTGTTATATTTTAAGGGCTCCGCCCTGCCCCCTCTCATCCCAAACGATGGTCCCCCTTGGGTCTGGCCCGAAAGTGAAGGTGGGTGGAGTCTCTGTGTCGGGATATTCCACCTATGGCCGCCGCCATCGTTCGCAACGTCAACCCCGTACACAACGCCATCTGCTAGCCAACGTTCCGTACAACAAGCCATCTGTGAACCACCAGCCGTTGTGCTACATATGATGGTTAACCTGTACATATTAATTGCTTGTAATCATTTTATGTCTCCCTCGCGGCTGGAGTATCATCATCACACACTCTGGGCAGAACTCAATAAAGGGGACGCCTGCATGCACGCTCAGCCATAAAAGGCTGAATCGCCAGTATTTTGCCAATAATAAACATCTCCACAAAACCGCCCTTTGTTACTGTAATTTCGAAACAAAAAACTCGGGGTCCAGTGTCTCAGTAAACAGAACAGGTCCCGTTGCGACGCCGGTTCGTAATAGTTTGGAGCCGTGTGCAACATCCGCCATTAAGTTGACACAGAATTCTGAAAAACTCGGTTACCGCATCCTAATGCATTTTATTATTCAAATCAGTCATTCAAATGATCGGGTTCATCCAGAATTTCGGCGTAGTCGAAATCCTCATTTTCTGAAGCAACTGGATAATTAAGAAAGTTTCCTCTCGACTCCAATCAAGTCGATCATTCGAATATTTGAAATATTCGACATTCAGACATTTGAATCAATGTACAAGTACAGTGTACATGGCGGCACGACCGCGCTGCTTGCGCTGGAGTCCTCGCCAAAACAACAAATTATAGGCTTTTCTTTATAGTTAGTTAGTTTACTCAGTAATTAACATCAAAAATGACGAAAAACTACAGGGAAACACTGATTTGCCACTACAGCGAGGATTCTGACGCGGGCGGCGCGCCTCCGCGCAGTTTCCATGTCCGCGAAAAAAGCACCTCCATCAACGCTCACTGTACAGTGGACGCCTTGATAGTGCCGACGACTTTGCGGACTTGATTGCGCAACAACAACACGCTGGAGCTGTGTGTTTGATATTCTGTTATCTTCTTGGGGAAGAAAAAGGAAACCCTACATAGCGCTATAATTAACTATAAGATTACCGCGAAATAGCGATTCTAACTCGCAGCGCGGTCGCGCATGTGTGGTTCCCATGGGTGTTGAGTACGATTGCTTGAAGGCAACATCCACTCAAATCTTTGTGTCTGAGATTTTGCTTGATTGTGGGGTTTTTAGGGTCCTCGAGCTCATATCTAACCGTGAAATAGCGAGAAATCCGGAAAATTGAGGTGCCCTCTTCAGTGCGCCTTGTAGCGCTCCACTAACACTCGTGAATCCAGCTGCACGAGAACGACCATACGCGCTAGGCAATGTGACAAGTCTTTGTCAGGCGCGTCGTTTCTGCAGAAGCACGAGCAACGGTGGTGGATTCACAATTACAATTTGGATTTTTTCACAGGTAAGTCACGATTCTTTGTGTTCATGTAACATTTATGATGCACTGCCAGTGTGCGCCACCTCTAGGACTTTAACTCAACTCGACAATTTTGACGAGTGCTGCCCTTAAATTTTATCGTTGTTCAACATGCACCCAGTGGTGCGGTGCGATAGTGGAGTTTGATCTAATGTTAACATATCACGAAAAAAGGCATTCTGGCACCACATGAGAATATCAAACAGATCAACAGTGGTGATTCGTATATGGGGAATCATAGCAATATATTAGGTTGAGTCGAAAGTTCTTGAACAATGTGGTAGGAATAATAACCTAACAAGGAGCTAACGAAAATGGACGCGTTAGCTACCATTTGAAAGAGTATAAAAGGCTCTTCAAAGTGCAAACTAATAAGCATACCGAACTAGTTCCTTTCCTTTCACCATGCTGCGCACCTTCAAATCGTCACTCCACCTCCGCAACGCCATACACTTAAAGTTGTTACGCTTTGACGCGGCAGATTTTATCGGCTTATTTGGGCGTAGCACCAGAAAATGTGGTGGCTTCTGTCGCGGGAGGATGTTGGTTCCGTTTTTGTATGGATCACAGAATATGGTCGAAGCCTTTATTCGCTTGACTGGCACGCAGTAATGCAGTGATAGACTATGCTTGTAAAGCCCGATGGTTCACTAGATCAAAGATCCAGGGCCGAGACCCTTAGGTACACCACAATACACGCTGAGAATGCAAAATTTTTTTAAAACAACTTAGGAACAACAAAGAAAACCACAAATGAACTGGGGACGTCCAAGGGTCCTGGTGCGGCCTTGGCGATGGGGCTGGGTGAGGACGTCGGGTACGTGCTGCCATCAGGAGGGGATGGTGAATCCTGGACTGAAGTGGTTCTTCTGGGAAAAGATCGGGGCCCCGCGCTTGTTTCGCGCCTTCTGATCACCTCCGTGATCACCGACCCCCTCTCTTGATCTTACAACGCCCTCCTTTTTACGGGCCGACATCTCCCCCCTGGCGGAAGACATCGTCCTCGATGTCAGGGTAGATCTTTTTGAAAGCAAACATGGCAGTTGTGCCCCTACTGCCCTCTTTCTAATGGCATCACAAGCCGAGCGAATCCGGCGCCTACATAGTTACTAAAAAAAATGGGCACTACGCTCAGGTGAACCAACTTCAACGAACAATTTACCATTACAAAACTTATTACTGGCGGTCGTGAATACTTGACTTTCGGTCTTGAAACGCATCAAATTTTGGTCCAAACACTTCCATAGTTCGGCCAGTTCATAGCAGCATGCTGCGTCATTCTTCTCCGTTATCAACGGCCACGCGGTAACGACCCTGCCTCCTTCCTCCACGTGGTTTTTGCACAAGAGCATGAGCTTCCTGAACGAATCTTCGTACATTTTGGGGTCAAGCGGCCAGATGATGCATCACGTCCTGTGGATTTTCCACTCTTCAAGGATTTCGACAGCTTTCGCAAACGATGTCCCTACTCTGGGGACGACTTCTCCTTTCATGCCATCCCGTTCTAGTGCTGCTGCACATTCGCTTGCAATCCGCTCTTCCGAGGCCTAGTACTGACCGACTCTTCTTCCAATTCTTCATGAATCGCTTGCAACGCTTGATCGTAACATCCTTCGAAATACCTTCCCTCGATTGCGGCGTGTTGAGGATTTTGCGAGTATTCAAAATGAAATCCGTCCAGTCGATGCAACGATGATAGGCGAATTTCAAAACGCATTTCAAGGCATCCACGTCCGTGCAAACTTCTCCATTGCGATGGGACTTAATCTTCCTTCCCATGTCCAGATCCGTTCGCGAAAAAGTGCTTGCCGCGATCCAGGCCTTCCATAGATTCTCAATAGGTTCTTTCGCTACCGCTTCTGGAAATTTGCATCCTTTGATATTCCAGAGTAGCGTTCTCGAAGCAGCCATCGTCACATTTGAATAGAAGGTGACCTTTTTCTAGAAGCGTCATCAGCACTGCGCCACTGGAACAGAAACTTTTCACTGTGCATACTCTACCTCTAGTAGGTTTACGGCCTCTGTTTCCCCTCGTTGTCTTTGTGTCGACTCGGTCATCCGGAATATAACTAGGCACTACATCATACTGAGCTTTAACCGGGTCACAGTTTTCAGATATTCTCGATACGAGATTTGAGTCCCCCGCAGTTCCCAATACTTGGGAAGATCCCATTCTTTTGAGAGTTAGTTTGTTGACTATTTTTCGCCCTTTCATTTTTATGGAATCCATATGCCCATCTTCCCATTCTTGGATGTGGGGATTGATTAACTTTACTTCCTTTGACAATCATACATACCCCTTCCAGTTCTCTCGCTGTCTATCGCGCACCATTGTAGCTCACTGCTATATTTTCATCAGAAACCTTCCGAGCGGATACCACTTGTCGACGTGTGAGATGTCATTACTGCGCGATCTTCCGCAGTTTGCTGGTGCTTCCCGTGAACCTCGCTTACCTCAAAGATTTTCCTAGTAGGATATTTACCTAGTTCTCGCTTCTTATGCCACTTTTATTTGCTCCTTTTTCCTTGAAGCTCTAGTTGCGGAGCAGCTCCTGCTCCAACATCTTTGCTCCATACGGAGAGAATTGTAATCGACCTCCTCTTTCTGGGTACGCCCTTTGCTTTTTCCTGCTTTTCTGGCGTTAACCTCACCTCGTTGGTGCTTTTCACCCCGCCTTCTACTGTCACTTTAGATGTGTGCGTAGGTATACATACTTTTTCTAACCTTCGCTTCATTCTTCTTACATTGACATATTCTCCTGTCGAAGCCACTATTTGAAACAGAAATGGATACGCCTAAACCCCCTAAGGCGTTCATCCCTAGCACAACTCATTCTGTTTCTCGGGAGTTATGCGAAACACGACTTCATCTCTCAGTCCTCCCACTAACTCTCCCGGAATGCGTACTGTTCCTAATATCTTCAGCGATTGTCGGAGGCGTCGTACACAGGTTCCACACTAGCCGCAGGTTGAGTCTCTAACCTATCCACGTCGAAACCCCTTTTCTGCGCTTCCTCGAGGATTCCTATGGGAATCTTACTGACCATTGAACCACTGTCGATCATTCCTTTTACCTCGCCTCCAAGAAGCATCACTGTAGCAAATATGAGGTTACATACTCTCTTCACTTTTCCTCTATTTCCACCTATCGTTACACAAAACAATCTCAGGCTCCTGATAATATCCGATATGTGGTTTTTTTTTCCTAATGACGACTTCTTTGTCTGGAGTCCTTAATATTTCTCACCAGCGCTTGTCGTGTTGGACAACTTTTTGCTAAGTGTCCCGTCCTTGAACATAGAAAGCACTTCCTAGCTTCGTCCCTATCTGTTTTATTTGTTCTACTTTCTCCTTCCTGGAATCGCCTCATCGGCAGCCTCACTCCTACGATGTCTGCTGTTTTTCGCTCGCTGCTCTCTGTCACTCTTTCTAAACTATCTCGTATTCTATCGTTTGACTTATGTCCTCTGTCAGAACTCTGTCTCGTTCTTGCTTTCCAGTCCTGACACGTCTCCCGTTCCTTCGCGACTGCTGTGCCAAACATAGTCTTGGACTGCTCCATGCTAATAGCTAATTGTTTCACTTCCTCATACGCCTCTTCTGGTCCTACCCTGTGGATAGCGCTGAGTAGTTGGACGTGTTCGGGCCACTCTTTCAAATTGTAGACCAAAATCTGCGCGTATTCAAGAGACCTGTCTTGAATACTGGCGCTGGGGTCAGCCATCCTCCCCAATTTCTCTACGGCCGCACAGAAGTCTGCGACCTCCTGTCCCGGCCAATTCTTCAGGGTGCGTAACTCTGTTAGGGCTCTCATTCTGGCCGCTACAGAGTCATTTACGAGCAGTCTTCCCATTTCCCGCACCACAGAATCAAACTCGCTATCCTTCATTACCTCCGGAAGGGTTTGAAAAACATTTTTGGCCCTACCGCCCCGGTGGTCATCCCCCAATATTCCTATGAGTGTTCTGTCGTCGCGAATGACCCGCTCGTACTCTCTGCAAAACCCTCGAATAAACTCTTAGAAGTTTTCGTTGGCTTTTCCCTTGAATATGCCCGGGTCCACACACGACAAGGATTGCAAACATTGAACAAATCCCCAACTCAACTGATCTGGTTGAGCTGACCGGTCTTCCGAACACATCGCCGCAGAGGGTCTCCGTTTTCGTCCGGAGAACGCTCCAACCGAGTCGCCCGTCTGCTCGTTCTGGAAGATCTGGTTACTCACAGCCACTTCTTCCACTGCGGTAGCTGGCAACCAACCTGTAGATCTACTTCCTGCTTCATTATTGCCTTCACGACCGTCTTCCGTTTTCCCGACTTGGTCTGATCTTCTCTCGAGATCCTTTACTACGTCGATCATCTGAACAATGTCTACATTAGAATTTCACACACGTTAGCGACTAACTCCCCATCACGTTCAATAGTCCTAACATACTGCACCCAGTCCTCATATGACTCAACCCCCCTATCTCTCAGCATCTTATACAACTGACCGTGAAAAATCCTAGTAAGGCGGCAATTTCCCACTACCGCTACCAATTCCTCCTTTACTCGCCTGATTTTCTCAGCTAAGAAAGTCTGATGCTTTTCCTTCTATCTTTCTGATACCTTACAGGATCTCATTTCTTCCCCCAAACTATCGGGTATCTCAGAAAGTTCATTAATAATACACGCCAACTCCTCGGCTAACTCCACTTCGGGAAACTGCAAGACCGAAGGACTCACCTCCTCATTGTCTTGCACGACGTCCGCATCCATTGCATCTTTAGTCGTGTTAGTCGGATTAACAGACAATCTGCAATGTTCTTGCTTTAGAAGGAGTAGCAGGCTACGTAGATTCACTTCCGAATCACGACACAATCAGTGAAATCAGTTGATAACGGACGACAAAGCAACCACTGTAGCCGATCGATATTTCACACAACTCATACAACCTTACTTTACTTGTCTCTTTGACTCGATCTTCCGCACGATCACTTCGGAGCCACGATACAATCGATGAAATCAATCAATAATGAACGATGACGCTGCAAACATACTCGGTCGGGATCTGACACAATTCACACAACCTTATTGATCTGGTCTCTTTGACTCGCCCTTCCACGCGATGACTTCTGAACCACAACGCAACGATGAGATCAATTAATAAAGGATGATGACGCAACAAAAGTATTCTGTCGGTATCTGACACAATTAGCGCCACCTTACTTGACTCGCCTCTTTAGCTCTCCCTTCCACGTGGTGTCTTCGCCTCCGATCTATCCAATCGATCAATGATGACGTCACACCTTTCAGCTGGGTTCGCTTCTTTCACAACCCTCCTTCACTCGGAGTTCTGAACTACCTCCTCACTCCGCTCGCACTTCCTTCTCACGTGCGATGCGTGTTTTGTGGTTACTACTTGGTCCGATTCTTTATCGAGTGTTCAGCCCCCATGTAAGGCCCGATGGTTAACTAGATCAAAGAATCCAGGGCCGAGACCCTTAGGTACACCACAATACACGCTGAGAAAGCAAAATTCATCAAAACAAATTAGGAACAACAAAGAAAACCACAAATGAACCGGTGACGTCCAAGCGGTCCTGGTGCGGTTTCGGCGATGGGGCTGGGTGAGGACGTCGGGGACGTGCCGCCGTCAGGACGGGATGGTGAATCCTGAACTGAAGTGGTTCCTCTGGAAAAAAATCGGGGCCCCGCGCTTGTTTCGTGCCTTCGCACCTGATCACTTCCGTGATCACCGGCCCCCACTTCTGATCTTACAACGACCTCCTTTTTACGTGCGGTTTGCCTGACATGGTAACCTGAAATGGCGTGGCTGAGCACACCATTTTAGGTTATCATACTCTATCACTGCACTACTGCGACTTTACGAAGTCTTCATTTGCTGTACTAGCAGTCATTGGTGCAATGGTGAAATATGGTAACATATCTGGGCGCTGCCCATAAATATATCAAAGGGGACACGTGTAATGGCCTGCAATGACCCTGTAACTGCACAAGGATGCAGGTCATCTCGGGACTCCCGCTCTGAGCTGCCGTAAACGCAATCCTTACCCTATAACAGCAGGACCGTACTTTTTCTCTATCCTCATCCTTTCGTCCATGACGGCCTCCCAACCGAACTCTACTTTTCCATTTTCCAGTACTTCGGCAGAAAATCGACCCATGCCAGGAACAAACATATGAACACATGTTATATATCACAGCTCATGCAACGACGCATCGAAATTTTATGAGTTTGCGTTTGTAATAGACGGAGACGAAAAATAATCGAAGGAGTGTTATATTTTAAGGGCTCCGCCCTGCCCCCTCTCATCCCAAAATGATGGTCCCCCTTGGGTCTGGCCCGAAAGTGAAGGTGGGTGGAGTCTCTGTGTCGGGATATTCCACCTATGGCCGCCGCCATCGTTCGCAACGTCAACCCCGTACACAACGCCATCTGCTAGCCAACGTTCCGTACAACAAGCCATCTGTGAACCACCAGCCGTTGTGCTACATATGATGGTTAACCTGTACATATTAATTGCTTGTAATCATTTTATGTCTCCCTCGCGGCTGGAGTATCATCACACATTCTGGGCAGAACTCAATAAAGGGGACGCCTATGCACGCTCAGCCATAAAAGGCTGAATCGCCAGTATTTTGCCAATAATAAACATCTCCACAAAACCGCCCTTTGTTACTGTAATTTCGAACAAACTGGGGTCCAGTGTCTCAGTAAACAGAACAGGTCCCGTTGCGACGCCGGTTCGTAATAGTTTGGAGCCGTGTGCAACATCCGCCATTAAGTTCGACACAGATTGCTACTGTTCTTATCAAAATTATTCTAATGGATTCGATCATTCAAATGAGTCATTCAAATGATCGGGTTCATCCAGAATTTCGCGTAGTCGAAATCCTCATTTTCTGAAGCAACTGGGATAATTAAGAAAGTTTCCTCTCATCTTCGAATCAAGTCGATCATTCGAATATTTGAAATATTCGACATTCAGACATTTGAATCAATGTACAAGTACAGTGTACATGGCGGCACGACCGCGCTGCTTGCGCTGGAGTCCTCGCCAAAACAACAAATTATAGGCTTTTCTTTATAGTTAGTTAGTTTACTCAGTAATTAACATCAAAAATGACGAAAAACTACAGGGAAACACTGATTTGCCACTACAGCGAGGATTCTGACGCGGGCGGCGCGCCTCCGCGCAGTTTCCATGTCCGCGAAAAAAGCACCTCCATCAACGCTCACTGTACAGTGGACGCCTTGATAGTGCCGACGACTTTGCGGACTTGATTGCGCAACAACAACACGCTGGAGCTGTGTGTTTGATATTCTGTTATCTTCTTGGGGAAGAAAAAGGAAACCCTACATAGCGCTATAATTAACTATAAGATTACCGCGAAATAGCGATTCTAACTCGCAGCGCGGTCGCGCATGTGTGGTTCCCATGGGTGTTGAGTACGATTGCTTGAAGGCAACATCCACTCAAATCTTTGTGTCTGAGATTTTGCTTGATTGTGGGGTTTTTAGGGTCCTCGAGCTCATATCTAACCGTGAAATAGCGAGAAATCCGGAAAATTGAGGTGCCCTCTTCAGTGCGCCTTGTAGCGCTCCACTAACACTCGTGAATCCAGCTGCACGAGAACGACCATACGCGCTAGGCAATGTGACAAGTCTTTGTCAGGCGCGTCGTTTCTGCAGAAGCACGAGCAACGGTGGTGGATTCACAATTACAATTTGGATTTTTTCACAGGTAAGTCACGATTCTTTGTGTTCATGTAACATTTATGATGCACTGCCAGTGTGCGCCACCTCTAGGACTTTAACTCAACTCGACAATTTTGACGAGTGCTGCCCTTAAATTTTATCGTTGTTCAACATGCACCCAGTGGTGCGGTGCGATAGTGGAGTTTGATCTAATGTTAACATATCACGAAAAAAGGCATTCTGGCACCACATGAGAATATCAAACAGATCAACAGTGGTGATTCGTATATGGGGAATCATAGCAATATATTAGGTTGAGTCGAAAGTTCTTGAACAATGTGGTAGGAATAATAACCTAACAAGGAGCTAACGAAAATGGACGCGTTAGCTACCATTTGAAAGAGTATAAAAGGCTCTTCAAAGTGCAAACTAATAAGCATACCGAACTAGTTCCTTTCCTTTCACCATGCTGCGCACCTTCAAATCGTCACTCCACCTCCGCAACGCCATACACTTAAAGTTGTTACGCTTTGACGCGGCAGATTTTATCGGCTTATTTGGGCGTAGCACCAGAAAATGTGGTGGCTTCTGTCGCGGGAGGATGTTGGTTCCGTTTTTGTATGGATCACAGAATATGGTCGAAGCCTTTATTCGCTTGACTGGCACGCAGTAATGCAGTGATAGACTATGCTTGTAAAGCCCGATGGTTCACTAGATCAAAGATCCAGGGCCGAGACCCTTAGGTACACCACAATACACGCTGAGAATGCAAAATTTTTTTAAAACAACTTAGGAACAACAAAGAAAACCACAAATGAACTGGGGACGTCCAAGGGTCCTGGTGCGGCCTTGGCGATGGGGCTGGGTGAGGACGTCGGGTACGTGCTGCCATCAGGAGGGGATGGTGAATCCTGGACTGAAGTGGTTCTTCTGGGAAAAGATCGGGGCCCCGCGCTTGTTTCGCGCCTTCTGATCACCTCCGTGATCACCGACCCCCTCTCTTGATCTTACAACGCCCTCCTTTTTACGGGCCGACATCTCCCCCCTGGCGGAAGACATCGTCCTCGATGTCAGGGTAGATCTTTTTGAAAGCAAACATGGCAGTTGTGCCCCTACTGCCCTCTTTCTAATGGCATCACAAGCCGAGCGAATCCGGCGCCTACATAGTTACTAAAAAAAATGGGCACTACGCTCAGGTGAACCAACTTCAACGAACAATTTACCATTACAAAACTTATTACTGGCGGTCGTGAATACTTGACTTTCGGTCTTGAAACGCATCAAATTTTGGTCCAAACACTTCCATAGTTCGGCCAGTTCATAGCAGCATGCTGCGTCATTCTTCTCCGTTATCAACGGCCACGCGGTAACGACCCTGCCTCCTTCCTCCACGTGGTTTTTGCACAAGAGCATGAGCTTCCTGAACGAATCTTCGTACATTTTGGGGTCAAGCGGCCAGATGATGCATCACGTCCTGTGGATTTTCCACTCTTCAAGGATTTCGACAGCTTTCGCAAACGATGTCCCTACTCTGGGGACGACTTCTCCTTTCATGCCATCCCGTTCTAGTGCTGCTGCACATTCGCTTGCAATCCGCTCTTCCGAGGCCTAGTACTGACCGACTCTTCTTCCAATTCTTCATGAATCGCTTGCAACGCTTGATCGTAACATCCTTCGAAATACCTTCCCTCGATTGCGGCGTGTTGAGGATTTTGCGAGTATTCAAAATGAAATCCGTCCAGTCGATGCAACGATGATAGGCGAATTTCAAAACGCATTTCAAGGCATCCACGTCCGTGCAAACTTCTCCATTGCGATGGGACTTAATCTTCCTTCCCATGTCCAGATCCGTTCGCGAAAAAGTGCTTGCCGCGATCCAGGCCTTCCATAGATTCTCAATAGGTTCTTTCGCTACCGCTTCTGGAAATTTGCATCCTTTGATATTCCAGAGTAGCGTTCTCGAAGCAGCCATCGTCACATTTGAATAGAAGGTGACCTTTTTCTAGAAGCGTCATCAGCACTGCGCCACTGGAACAGAAACTTTTCACTGTGCATACTCTACCTCTAGTAGGTTTACGGCCTCTGTTTCCCCTCGTTGTCTTTGTGTCGACTCGGTCATCCGGAATATAACTAGGCACTACATCATACTGAGCTTTAACCGGGTCACAGTTTTCAGATATTCTCGATACGAGATTTGAGTCCCCCGCAGTTCCCAATACTTGGGAAGATCCCATTCTTTTGAGAGTTAGTTTGTTGACTATTTTTCGCCCTTTCATTTTTATGGAATCCATATGCCCATCTTCCCATTCTTGGATGTGGGGATTGATTAACTTTACTTCCTTTGACAATCATACATACCCCTTCCAGTTCTCTCGCTGTCTATCGCGCACCATTGTAGCTCACTGCTATATTTTCATCAGAAACCTTCCGAGCGGATACCACTTGTCGACGTGTGAGATGTCATTACTGCGCGATCTTCCGCAGTTTGCTGGTGCTTCCCGTGAACCTCGCTTACCTCAAAGATTTTCCTAGTAGGATATTTACCTAGTTCTCGCTTCTTATGCCACTTTTATTTGCTCCTTTTTCCTTGAAGCTCTAGTTGCGGAGCAGCTCCTGCTCCAACATCTTTGCTCCATACGGAGAGAATTGTAATCGACCTCCTCTTTCTGGGTACGCCCTTTGCTTTTTCCTGCTTTTCTGGCGTTAACCTCACCTCGTTGGTGCTTTTCACCCCGCCTTCTACTGTCACTTTAGATGTGTGCGTAGGTATACATACTTTTTCTAACCTTCGCTTCATTCTTCTTACATTGACATATTCTCCTGTCGAAGCCACTATTTGAAACAGAAATGGATACGCCTAAACCCCCTAAGGCGTTCATCCCTAGCACAACTCATTCTGTTTCTCGGGAGTTATGCGAAACACGACTTCATCTCTCAGTCCTCCCACTAACTCTCCCGGAATGCGTACTGTTCCTAATATCTTCAGCGATTGTCGGAGGCGTCGTACACAGGTTCCACACTAGCCGCAGGTTGAGTCTCTAACCTATCCACGTCGAAACCCCTTTTCTGCGCTTCCTCGAGGATTCCTATGGGAATCTTACTGACCATTGAACCACTGTCGATCATTCCTTTTACCTCGCCTCCAAGAAGCATCACTGTAGCAAATATGAGGTTACATACTCTCTTCACTTTTCCTCTATTTCCACCTATCGTTACACAAAACAATCTCAGGCTCCTGATAATATCCGATATGTGGTTTTTTTTTCCTAATGACGACTTCTTTGTCTGGAGTCCTTAATATTTCTCACCAGCGCTTGTCGTGTTGGACAACTTTTTGCTAAGTGTCCCGTCCTTGAACATAGAAAGCACTTCCTAGCTTCGTCCCTATCTGTTTTATTTGTTCTACTTTCTCCTTCCTGGAATCGCCTCATCGGCAGCCTCACTCCTACGATGTCTGCTGTTTTTCGCTCGCTGCTCTCTGTCACTCTTTCTAAACTATCTCGTATTCTATCGTTTGACTTATGTCCTCTGTCAGAACTCTGTCTCGTTCTTGCTTTCCAGTCCTGACACGTCTCCCGTTCCTTCGCGACTGCTGTGCCAAACATAGTCTTGGACTGCTCCATGCTAATAGCTAATTGTTTCACTTCCTCATACGCCTCTTCTGGTCCTACCCTGTGGATAGCGCTGAGTAGTTGGACGTGTTCGGGCCACTCTTTCAAATTGTAGACCAAAATCTGCGCGTATTCAAGAGACCTGTCTTGAATACTGGCGCTGGGGTCAGCCATCCTCCCCAATTTCTCTACGGCCGCACAGAAGTCTGCGACCTCCTGTCCCGGCCAATTCTTCAGGGTGCGTAACTCTGTTAGGGCTCTCATTCTGGCCGCTACAGAGTCATTTACGAGCAGTCTTCCCATTTCCCGCACCACAGAATCAAACTCGCTATCCTTCATTACCTCCGGAAGGGTTTGAAAAACATTTTTGGCCCTACCGCCCCGGTGGTCATCCCCCAATATTCCTATGAGTGTTCTGTCGTCGCGAATGACCCGCTCGTACTCTCTGCAAAACCCTCGAATAAACTCTTAGAAGTTTTCGTTGGCTTTTCCCTTGAATATGCCCGGGTCCACACACGACAAGGATTGCAAACATTGAACAAATCCCCAACTCAACTGATCTGGTTGAGCTGACCGGTCTTCCGAACACATCGCCGCAGAGGGTCTCCGTTTTCGTCCGGAGAACGCTCCAACCGAGTCGCCCGTCTGCTCGTTCTGGAAGATCTGGTTACTCACAGCCACTTCTTCCACTGCGGTAGCTGGCAACCAACCTGTAGATCTACTTCCTGCTTCATTATTGCCTTCACGACCGTCTTCCGTTTTCCCGACTTGGTCTGATCTTCTCTCGAGATCCTTTACTACGTCGATCATCTGAACAATGTCTACATTAGAATTTCACACACGTTAGCGACTAACTCCCCATCACGTTCAATAGTCCTAACATACTGCACCCAGTCCTCATATGACTCAACCCCCCTATCTCTCAGCATCTTATACAACTGACCGTGAAAAATCCTAGTAAGGCGGCAATTTCCCACTACCGCTACCAATTCCTCCTTTACTCGCCTGATTTTCTCAGCTAAGAAAGTCTGATGCTTTTCCTTCTATCTTTCTGATACCTTACAGGATCTCATTTCTTCCCCCAAACTATCGGGTATCTCAGAAAGTTCATTAATAATACACGCCAACTCCTCGGCTAACTCCACTTCGGGAAACTGCAAGACCGAAGGACTCACCTCCTCATTGTCTTGCACGACGTCCGCATCCATTGCATCTTTAGTCGTGTTAGTCGGATTAACAGACAATCTGCAATGTTCTTGCTTTAGAAGGAGTAGCAGGCTACGTAGATTCACTTCCGAATCACGACACAATCAGTGAAATCAGTTGATAACGGACGACAAAGCAACCACTGTAGCCGATCGATATTTCACACAACTCATACAACCTTACTTTACTTGTCTCTTTGACTCGATCTTCCGCACGATCACTTCGGAGCCACGATACAATCGATGAAATCAATCAATAATGAACGATGACGCTGCAAACATACTCGGTCGGGATCTGACACAATTCACACAACCTTATTGATCTGGTCTCTTTGACTCGCCCTTCCACGCGATGACTTCTGAACCACAACGCAACGATGAGATCAATTAATAAAGGATGATGACGCAACAAAAGTATTCTGTCGGTATCTGACACAATTAGCGCCACCTTACTTGACTCGCCTCTTTAGCTCTCCCTTCCACGTGGTGTCTTCGCCTCCGATCTATCCAATCGATCAATGATGACGTCACACCTTTCAGCTGGGTTCGCTTCTTTCACAACCCTCCTTCACTCGGAGTTCTGAACTACCTCCTCACTCCGCTCGCACTTCCTTCTCACGTGCGATGCGTGTTTTGTGGTTACTACTTGGTCCGATTCTTTATCGAGTGTTCAGCCCCCATGTAAGGCCCGATGGTTAACTAGATCAAAGAATCCAGGGCCGAGACCCTTAGGTACACCACAATACACGCTGAGAAAGCAAAATTCATCAAAACAAATTAGGAACAACAAAGAAAACCACAAATGAACCGGTGACGTCCAAGCGGTCCTGGTGCGGTTTCGGCGATGGGGCTGGGTGAGGACGTCGGGGACGTGCCGCCGTCAGGACGGGATGGTGAATCCTGAACTGAAGTGGTTCCTCTGGAAAAAAATCGGGGCCCCGCGCTTGTTTCGTGCCTTCGCACCTGATCACTTCCGTGATCACCGGCCCCCACTCCTGATCTTACAACGACCTCCTTTTTACGTGCGGTTTGCCTGACATGGTAACCTGAAATGGCGTGGCTGAGCACACCATTTTAGGTTATCATACTCTATCACTGCACTACTGCGACTTTACGAAGTCTTCATTTGCTGTACTAGCAGTCATTGGTGCAATGGTGAAATATGGTAACATATCTGGGCGCTGCCCATAAATATATCAAAGGGGACACGTGTAATGGCCTGCAATGACCCTGTAACTGCACAAGAAGTTAGCGACTAAGTCCAACCTTGGGACTCAGAAGCAATAGGTACATGCTCTACAGTAGCACACTAGTAAAACCAATCTATTGAAAGTCTCCAACAAAGCCACGCTCCGGCGTCATACAGTCCAAATACAGGTCATACCAAGAACACCTCAGCGATATCAACGCGTCGCCTCGTCTCCAAATGGACGCGATTTGGCGAGCTGCGCTGACAGATCTACTGAAAAAGTACGCGTCGTATGGTAAAGAAACCTGCAGTTCTCCCAAATGGGACGCGACAACCTTTCGGAGAACATAAATTCATTAACCTCATGCTCGCTGCAAATGAAGGCTGGCGTGAAAGCCCTGCAGTCCAGAAGTTGACGATGTGGGAAACATCTACCAACAAGAAGAGTGTAAAATTGAGCATAAACAAATGCTGCTGGCAATGGAGAATTCTGAGAACGAGATAAGATCATACCAAATAATAATTATGATTAATAAATAATTGCTTTGCTACACGATACAGGAATAATTGGCATTTGCGGAATTTTATGCAGCAAATTTGGACTCTAAGAAAACTCTGACTTCATTAAGGCGTATGCAGCAGTTCCATGCCTGTACTTTCAGCTGCTGACAATATATCACTTGAGCAAAGAGGGCAAAAAGCTGATGACACATTTAAGAACGACGGACATTCAAGTACCAACTTCAAAGAAAGCAGTCTGGTTAAAACAGAGACCTCCGAAATGGCTGATGAACATTACAATAAAAGTGATGTACTCCACGGTCGAGGAATTATTACAACCAGAGTGAGGACCATTAGAGTACTTCTTTGCCTCAAGAAATATGATGCCATTTTCGCCCATAATGAGGTACTCGAAAATTTATCAGAGGCGCCCAAAATAAATAAGAATAATTGCAGTAGTATAAGAAGTACTGAACTTGCGAGAGCGCTACAATATGCTAGTGTTTTACATTCAAATCAACCTTCGATTGAAAATATGTAGCAAATGGCCTTATCGAGCTTTTCGCACAATAACTTCCTCAGATAACTGGATAAGGCAAACGCAGCAGAATCTGCCAAGCCATACCCCTAAGAAATGGAAGACGGACATTACTGCAGGATGAAGAACTGCTGCGTTCCGACTGCTAAGAGCAGCAAACCCCGTGTTTCGGCTGCGTTGAGGGGGCTAGTTGGTGCCCGATTGACTGTAGTGTCGTTCAACCCGCGTTCTGCCTCTCATGTCCTGCGTTCTACCTGCTTCTTGCCACGTGGCGACCCGCCCTCTGGGAGGTATATATAAGCCGGTGGTTCAGAAGATTGAGGTGCGATCCTAGGTGTGAGGCATGCAAACCAATTCATCGCCCCTGAAGGCTGTGTTTCACAAAATCTCGGGTCTCATAACCATGGTAGGTGGTGTTCCACAATCACTTTAATGTTTTTCTGTTCAGCACGCCTGGTATTCTTTGGTGTGCTGGTAAGTGATTCTTTTGGAAAATCCTACACATTGGCATAACGAGCGTAATGAACTAGGAATTAGAGATTTAGACAAGGGTAAATATTCAAACTAACGAGCATTCCTCCCAGGTTACTCATCTACACATTTCCGTTAAACGTGCTGCTCTGCGCGATTGCTCGCTTCGAGCTTCGCCGCTGTTCTGTCTCTGCTCACGTTCATTATAGTGCTCTGAGCACCAATCGCCTGTATATCTATTTTTGTGTCATTGTGATCGAGCATTAGTAAGAAATCTCCACTTACTCATACGCACACACCCTCTTTCACTCGTTAGTTAACGTTCGAACGGAGCTCGTGGGGCGACAAAATAGGCTTTCACTTTGCGGTGTAACTGCTGTTGAAACGTGTTTGGCCTGCGTTCACCGTCTCATCTCTGAGTCTTCACACAGTGTGCCGCTTGGTAGCGAGGTTATGTGTATGTTGGCTGGTGCGCCGAAAATGTGTCCGCGGGAGAGGGTGGGAGGGGGGAGGGGATGGTTCAGTGGTAGGTTTTATAATACAAAAGGTGGTGGGCGGCATGCCTTCTGAGTTGTGGTTGGTTAACTAACGAGTGAAAGAGGGTGTGTGCGTATGAGTAAGTGGAGATTTCTTACTAATGCTCGATCACAATGACACAAAAATAGATATACAGGCGATTGGTGCTCAGAGCACTATAATGAACGTGAGCAGAGACAGAACAGCGGCGAAGCTCGAAGCGAGCAATCGCGCAGAGCAGCACGTTTAACGGAAATGTGTAGATGAGTAACCTGGGAGGAATGCTCGTTAGTTTGAATATTTACCCTTGTCTAAATCTCTAATTCCTAGTTCATTACGCTCGTTATGCCAATGTGTAGGATTTTCCAAAAGAATCACTTACCAGCACACCAAAGAATACCAGGCTGCTGAACAGAAAAACATTAAAGTGATTGTGGAAAACCATCTACCATGGTTATGAGACCCGAGATTTTGTGCTGATACGCCGAAATTAGACCTGGTTTGGGAGAGCTCGTCGAAACGAATCAACACCATTAATTACACAGTGAGAAAACACCCCTAAGAACTTCAAGATTGGAAGTTTTTTATGCCTAACAAGTCCTAACATGTCATTTTCTTCCCTGTGTTCTCGTGGCTCAGTGCACGTTTTTGCCATTGGCACTTTCGCTGCGATAGAATGACCCCGCCGTTACCTTCTGGCGTGACCTCAGATTTGGTGAGTATATCCGATTCTTTAGAAGCCATTCTGCTATACATTGCATAGCTTTTATTGCTAAGATTGAGAGTTCCACGACTGTCTGTTTGGGGAAGCCTCAAATCAACTCCTTCCTCATCTATTCCTTCAGAAATTGTTGAATGAGTAGGGAAAGTTGCACTCTAACATCCTGTATTGTTGGCTAGAGTTGTGGTGGAACGAATATCCGCCGGTTCTACTGCTGGCATGCTTTCGACAGTTTGCGCATGTTCTTGGATTGACCTTTCTTTGCATTAGATTCAAGCAGTATAGAACTGCTGTTTCGCTTGCAACGTTCCAAATATAGCCTTGAATAGATTTGCGCAATGACAACTTTGGCATCAGTTATTCGGTCCTCTATAGATTGAACAAACCTATCTACATCTTCAATTAGGTGGTAGAAGTTGGCTTTTTTTGTAGAGCCCTTCTATCTCGAGCAGTATTCTTTTTTGCACAGCTTTAGAATTCTCGTAAGTATAGATTTTCTCGATGTCATCGACTACTGATTGAAGTGATGTTACACTTGTTCTCACCTCTGCAACGCATGATCTTAGCAAGTGCAAGTTTTGCAAGCTTTATTATATCACTCGTGGTCACTTTCTGGATGTTTTTTTACCGCATTGTTCATACTTCCTCAGTATGATTTCGAGTACTGCTGAGCTGTACGAAATCGCTATTTTATGAGAATACAGTTGCATGATGGGATTTTCTAGAAGCAGTCTCTGCAGCGACCGCTTTTTGCCTATGAATTTCCAGGTTTGAGTGTTTTCTGGCCCATATTTTCCTGTTTGGCTCATTTCTGCCTCAAAATTGAGAGTACGGCTGGTATTTGACTTGTATTCGGCCGTTTTGCTGGCTTTCAGCCCAAAATTTGGAAATGTGGCTGCTTTTGAGCCTTTGCTGGTTTCGTGCAAAAAATTTTGGGCAGCGGTAGGCCAAGGTTAGACTTAGCTAACCAGCTGTGTAATTGCTTAGAGCAAGGCACAGATGAATTTAGGGCTCCAGAGTCCCAAGGTTAGACTTGGCTAACCTGTCGTGCTGTTGCTGAGAAGCAAGGCACTTTATCGGTCTATATTTGGCCGATGCACCATAAAATGTGGTGGCTTACTAGGCGGTTGGGGGCTTGGGGCCTGTCTTTCAGGAGGTTGATTGGCTCCCTTGACGTGTGTTTTACACGGTTGGTACGGCTCTTTATTCGTCCGACCTGCACCAGGTGGTGCAATGGTAGAATGGTAACATTAAAGGGGCGTGGTAAGACGTAGTACGTGATGTGGGCGAAGCCCGCAAACATATCAATGAGGTCATAAACAATGGCCCTCGTCTGAGCAATGCAAAACTAGATTAGATACTATAGACTACTTCTAAGGAGAGTGCCGTCTATACCGGAACAAATAAGAGATTGCAGTCCGGTGATCGCTGTATCCATGCCGATGCATAAACACTTCAACACACGCAATATACTAGCTAATATGGAGTAGTTCGTACAAAGAGACTCAAGACGCTGCCGCATGCCGCTGATGAAGTCCATCCAAGGGGAACTACACGAGCGGCTAGGGTTACAGCCACATGAGCAGCGTTGGCGCCGACGTAGCCAGACAGCCTCGGAAAGAGCGGAAGGACATGGCTCGCCCCGCAGTTTCCTTTTCGCTTTAGGACCGCCAACCTACGATGACCTCAGACAAAAGTCCGATCCAACGGGACGCGAGATGGCTGCGAGCGGGCCCCGGTAGAGCGGGCGGCAGCCATGTCGCGTCCCGCTCGCACGGTCATTGCAGCCCGCTCGCACGGTTTTCGCTGCCCGCCCGCACGTGTGTTTCTGGTTGCATGTTAATATGATGCTTTACGAGCATTTTGTTATTTTTTATCCCAATTTCAATGGTTGTGGCCGTCATACCGTCACCTCTTGTTGTAGACAATGCAATCCTTCAGGTTTTATTATGCTCTGGCAGTAGCACGTTCACAAAAATTGGAAACTTCAGCATGAAAACGACGTGGAATTCAGCGATCCCAATTAGGTAATAATAACGAGTCAGAAACACAACTAAATAGACTTCTTTGGCGTCGAGAGAGACTTTGGCTAATCTTAATCTATTACGAATCTCCACCGAATCTTCTGAATGAGGAGCAAACAATAACGTAAATACAGAAACTAGGCATGAGGAAGGAAGTCCTGAGCAATGAGACATGTAGACACACTTGTGGAAAGCAATAATATAGATGTGTTCAGATATCTAGATTCCACTGGGACCTGGAGTCTCGAAGTCGGGTTGTGCAGCAATTCTCTTAGATGGGCCTTCGTTTTCCTTGTCCTGTCCCGGCACCATGGCCCTCTTCGATTTCCTCTGAAAACGGACCTTTAATTGATGAAGTTGACAAGCAATAGGCACTGACGAAAGCAAGTACACTACTGCATATAGTACTTACACTACTGCAAGCAAGTACTTACACTACGTCCACTCCTGCTTTTGATGATCGTAGCCGTAGGCACGGACATCCCTTCTGGAAGTAGATAATTTCAAGTAGATCAGATTGTTTGCACACATCAAAGGCATGAAACGTGCTCACAGTGCCAGCTGAAGAGCATTGAATAAATCACTTCTGTAAGAAATCCTCTGCTCTGTAAGATGGTTAAGTGCCGCGACGCGCTCATCGTCCGTTTCCCGAGGCTCATGAAGAAGCTAAATTAGCGGATTCTTACCACCATAATCGGACTAACATGTATTGATATACTACTGAATACCCTGATTCTTCCGGATTAACAACTATCCCGATTTTCAATTCATTATGGCCAAATCCTATAAGGTATAAGGTATAAGTTCGGCCAAATGCTCGCGATCACCCAGGATTCGCTCCCTGCGTTCCTCGCAAAGTACTGAAAATGTGCAGATATTACAAAGTACGATATTGATGAATAAAACCAATCACATTTCTCAATTCATCACTTACATCCGTAGTTGTGGGCCCCCACTCGATCGTATGTGGGACGACGCGGATAGAAACCATTTACTATAACCTATAATACAGGATCGATTGGAAACATCGTCCACTCAAACAATAAAAGAACACGCAAACGAGTAAGTAAAAACAACAACCAAATGAAGGAAACCAGACAGCTGACTTCTACGAAATTTCTTTGGAGGAGTCAGCCGTTTCATCACAGTTGGATCAAGTTTGCAAAAGGCGCATCAAAACAGTGTGAGCGATTATCTTATTGTTAGAGATGAAGTCATGAAATTATAGTAGAATTAGATACAAACGCTAACAGATGTAGGGCAGTTTTGAAGAAAAAGAGCTCAAATCAAGTTTTACATCATCCGCATGTTTTGAGTATTCCCGCGCAGTTATGTGGTGCAGTTTTGTGTCGCTGTGACGCGCCTTTGCAGAATTTTTATTGCGGCCCGCTCGCACGGCACTTTTGTCTGAGACAGTTTAATGTGCCCGCGGTGCAGCTTTGCCTTGGAGCGCGACAGGCAGTGGGAAACGGGATGTTTACTCGTAATGGGTTAATGATAGTAATAGAAAATGCATCTGCCCTCACTCGAATACGTTGTTTCCATGATCTGTCTCGCACTAATTCAAACAATAGACGAAGCTGCTGAAGTCGTGCGTGCTGCTAATGCTTTTAATGTTCAGCACGATGAACCCATTGCGAAAATAGAAGGAAGGGCAAAGAGGACATGTTTTTGTGTGAAATACTTCGTATATCCATACAGTTAACACATAACGGACAATACGACCCACCGGTGGGTCGTACGGGAAGTTACGTAGAGGACAATACGACCCACCGGTGGGTCGTATCCGTTTTATCCCTTTTTCTTAGGTGGAGCTTCCCCAAATTCTGGCCCTAGAGGTTATTCTACCCGCTGAACATGGAAATGGCATCCATTTTGTACCGTAACTGCGGTACTGTAGGATTACTGTAGTCATACTGTAGATGCTGTTGATACATTATCTCACAGCATCTACAACAAATTTGAACTTTGGGGTTACATGACGTGCTGAACATAAATACGCCATCAGTCCTGCACCGTAGAGCAGTACTCTAAGGCTACTGTAGCGTTATCGTATGATCACTGTAGGCATACTGTAGATGCATTTTATTCACCAAATTCAGTGAAACTTTGGCAAGTGAGGTTATTTGACATGCTGAGTACGAAACTGACATTCATTTCGTACCGTAGCGCAGTACAGTAGGGTTACTGCAGACATACTGTAGATTCATTTTGTTCACCAAATCCACTGAAACTTTGGCAGGTGGGGGTTTCTGACATGCTGAACACGAATTTAAGATCCATACTCGAGATAGGTGCCATATTCGAGTTCAGAGTGTAAAATAGCCCCAGTTTCGGGCAAATTCTGATGAAAAACCTTTCCCACAGTTCTTACAGTATGATCACAGTAACCCTGCAGTGAGGCGATACGGTAGACAATGGAATTCATATTCTTAATCTGTATGTGAAATAACCCGTCTGTGCAAATTTTGGTTGAATTCTGATAGAAAAAGGTCCTTCTGCAGTTTCTACAGTATACATACAGTAACACTACAGAAGTGCTTTACCAAGTAAAATAGACGAATAATTGTGATCAGCATGTCAAATATGCCCTAATTCTCGCAAATCCGGTGAGAAACAAGCGCAAACTCGCTTTGGTCCAAAATGGCCCTGAGCGGAAAATCTGCGTTGTCGCGAATGTGTTAAAGCGGTAGAATACGCGTTTTCACCCTTTCCACACCGAAAACAGGCGAATTGAGGCGCTCCTTGATTTCTGATGGAAGTGGAGTGCGTGTCTAGCGCATTTCTATCTCGGCATTCAGCCTGTTTATGTATGTATGTATGTATGTAATGTATGTATGTATGTATGTATGTATGTATGTATGTATGTATGTAATGTATGTATGTATGTATGTATGTATGTATGTAATGTATGTATGTATGTATGTATGTATGTATGTATGTATGTATGTATGTATGTAATGTATGTATGTATGTATGTATGTATGTATGTATGTATGTATGTATGTATGTAATGTATGTATGTATGTATGTATGTAATGTATGTATGTATGTATGTATGTATGTATGTATGTATGTATGTATGTATATATGTATGTATATATGTATGTATATATGTATGTATATATGTATGTATATATGTATGTATATATGTATGTATATATGTATGTATATATGTATGTATATATGTATGTATATATGTATGTATATATGTATGTATATATGTATGTATATATGTATGTATATATGTATGTATATATGTATGTATATATGTATGTATATATGTATGTATATATGTATGTATATATGTATGTATATATGTATGTATATATGTATGTATATATGTATGTATATATGTATGTATATATGTATGTATATATGTATGTATATATGTATGTATATATGTATGTATATATATATGTATATATGTATGTATATATGTATGTATATATGTATGTATATATGTATGTATATATGTATGTATATATGTATGTATATATGTATGTATATATGTATGTATATATGTATGTATATATGTATGTATATATGTATGTATATATGTATGTATATATGTATGTATATATGTATGTATATATGTATGTATATATGTATGTATATATGTATGTATATATGTATGTATATATGTATGTATATATGTATGTATATATGTATGTATATATGTATGTATATATGTATGTATATTTGTATGTATATATGTATGTATATATGTATGTATATATGTATGTATATATGTATGTATATATGTATGTATATATGTATGTATATATCAGTGGCGGACGCAGAAAGTGGGCGGGAGGGGGGGCGTGGGAAGAAAAGTGGGGTCTCCGCCGTTTTGGGGACCCAGACGGAAAATAAAATTAATAATAATATTAATTATAATAATAAACAATAAATAAAAAATATATTAAAAATAATAATAAAAATAAACAATTAAAAATAAACTAACACAAGATTTTTATTTGTATTGTAAAGTAATTTCGAAAATTTGGCGACCCATTCTCGGGGGGGGGCCCCCCCCCTGCGTCCGCCACTG